>BMAW01118741.1:0-11509 GCA_019974015.1 Nephila pilipes
TTCAATGTTTGTTGGTCGAGCTACCAACTTTGACACTCATGCATCTGGACTGCCCGAGCGACACCTGATCCCCGAGATGTCAGCAGAAGGGTGACCGTGGCTATTTCGGCAGCTTGTGAAGATTGGGGGAATTCGCCGACGAAAAACCGTTGGAGGTCGATGGCCCTAAAAGAGCGTCAGTCCCTACTTGGTTCCCGGTCCAGACGGACGTCTTGGTATCTCCTGTCACATATTTTTTGTATAATCGCTGTACATAGTCACATTAAATATTTTAAACTTAAAAATCAGAATTTACCTATTTGTCTGATTAACAATAAATTATCTTCAAACGGTACAGCTTCAATATAATTTAAAGTTGAAGTTTTTGTCCATCAGCATTAACAGTAAGCATAACAATAATTCTGGACTTTCGTATCCAGTTGACTTCAATAAGGCTGTTTTTCATCATTATTTGTTTACTGTAAGGTTGGAAAGTATGTCAAAATAGACTGGGGTTTGGTTTGCATTTCCATATATCCAAGATTACATTTGTGCTTTTTGCGTAATGATACTCGTAGAACCTGCTGCTGAAAATTCAACAATTTTTCATAAAAATTGCTAGGAAGTTTTTGTGCGACAGTTTTTCGCTGTCGTAGTCATAAATCATTCCGTTTCAACATTCTTCTACATCAACCCATATTTGCTTCAAAGTCCTTTTTAGAAATGGTTAAATAAGAAGCCTCTTCTAATGCTTTCAATTTTATAACTTCATGGGATATTGGGCATCCTTTATTTCGCTTTTCTATTACTAATTTTAACATTCGCTGCTTAACTTTGCTAAGCCTCTCTTTTTGGGGCTGAACAAAAGATTTTCTTGATAAATTTGCATTTTTAGAGTTTGTTAAATCGTTCGTCCCCAGACGAATATTTACTTCTGGGACTCCATGTCTCTTTGAATCTCTCAAGGTGTTCATTCTCTCTACCTCATTTGAAACTTAAGTTTTAAAATTCATATAGTATGGTTTCTTTTTTTTTATTTGCATCTTTGAATAGCCTTTTTTTTCTCAACACATTGTAGCCGCATCCATTTTTATGTGCATTAAAGAATAAAATAAGTAACCTTTCGTTTAAGCAAAACATAGAAGATAAACAGTTGCGAGAGGTATGGTACACACTTATCTGTGAATCACATGCACAATATATAAATCGAGACTTCCCTAATTTTGCTTGGGTATAGGTGTGGTCGTCACGTTATTCCGAAAATCTATGTAGGTTAGGCAAAGGCATGGGAGTTGTTACGTTCTATTACCTAGACCTCGAATTTAGCTCGAGCCAATATTTTAACGGGAAATGATTAGTCCAAAAGTACTGCGTTATATTCGCGCTAATACGGTAATTCATATGCCAGCTCGACCAAACCGCATTTTTGTCTTTTTGTGAAGAACGACATATTTAAAATTATTTCACTTTCATTTTAGTTATCTAAAAGAACATACGTTCAAACATACGCATAAAGGGAAACGAAAATTATTTACCTTCCTTCCGTTCCTTGCACTTCAGTTCTCAGTTCATTTCCTATGTAAGGCTTCGAGAATTGCATATCTCTTCCTTTGTACAGAGTTGCATTATTTAGCTTCTGATTTTTGTAGAAAACCCTTCTTTTTTCACTACATATATCTCACTTCAGAATCAGCGACTACACACTTAAACAATAATTAACTTTAAAAACATTTAAAATAAATTTAAATTAATGAAAGTATCAGCTGTCCACCTGAGCAGTTTTAACAAAATGCTGAAGGTCGAAGTGGAAACAGAAGCTAAAGTCAAGTTAAAGCTTCTCTCTATGTAGCTGTTACAAAAGGACTTGAATTACTTGTGTTTACAGCTGTTCGTTTACGCATGATCCATCCGCTTTTTCACGACTCCCGGCTTATTCTGATGGTGGTAATTTCTTGAGACGCCACCGTCAGTTCGGTGTTTATTCACTTTGGTGACCCGATCTCTTCAGCATTCTGATCTGGTGCATCAAAACTTTGGTGCCAAGCCACAATATGGATTAGGTCGAAAACATTACTCAGAACATGGGGGTTCAGATTCGTTTTCATTGACCCTACTCGACACACTCATGGTTTGAAAAACGACTGATATTTTGTTGTCTCCATTCAACGTTAATTTCTTGAATAATTAATTGATATAGATGGTACAAATGTTGGTAATGTCCAGATACGATTTGATTACTGTTGCCTTCAACATATTTTATCATAAAAGTAATGTGGTCTTAAATTCACTAAGTTTTGGCATCTTTTTAAGTGACGTCATTCGAACAAAAGAATTACATGAATTCCATAAAATGAAAAATAAGAATTATGACAACATAGGCAATTTTGTACCATAATTCTTTAAATCTTGCGTTCCTAACTCAATTTTTTTTATTCGCGTTTATTAATTATGATTTTCGATGACAGTCCAGATTAAGTGTCCAGTCCAATGGGCTCTGAATCAACGAGGTTTAACAGTAGTTTTGAACAAAAATTAGCTTTATTACTATGTAATTGTCAAAGTCCAGACACCACTAAAGACCCACCGCGTAGCCGAGACTGAAGCATGGTAAATCTGTCGAGGCTCTAAGTCCTCCAGTGGCGTTAGGAGAGAAAGGTGCCAGCTCACGTGTCGTTTTCGTCATTCGATTGAAGTTCAAAATTACGAGGTCCGTCACCTGTAGCTCTCGTGTTGCTTGTAGTGCAACGTTAATAAAACTAAACCAACCTTGATTATATTATTTAATGTTGTTTTCTTAAAAAGAAGGCAGTCGTTTAAAGACATTTTCTATTAAGGTTTTTTAAAATTTACATTGAGCTCCATTCATTTATATTATTATAATGCCCAGCCATAACTAAGATGCTCACGAGTTTTTTAGTTTAGTTTTTTTTTATTAACGTCGCACTGGAAGCAACAAGAGGGCTATTGGCTACAGACTCAAAATTTTGGATCTCGGTTAAGTGACGAGGACGACACCTGAGCTGGCACCATCCTCTCCTAACTTCTACACCACACCAACGGTAGGATTTTGGGTCCCGATAAATTTAACGTGCATCAGCCCCGGCTACATGGCGGATCTTAAACGGTCAAGGATCAAACCCACGCCTGAACGAAAACCGCCGGTCACGAATCCGAAACCTTAGCCATTAGGCTACCACGGCCCAAGATGATCGCGAATTGGCATCGTTCCCCTGGCAAGTATCATTAGCGAAATAATGAGGCAAAACAGATATATTATCGAATACTGACAAATTTTATATTTGAGTGGAAAGGGTATTTTCCATAATTTTGCCCATTCGGTATTTAAATGCAGTTCGGGACGTTTCTAACAAACAAAACATGCACGACTCTTAAAGAAGAAGCTAAGTGAAAAGTGGAAATCAAAAGTAGTTTTAAATGTAAGAGGCTTGCCGTTTACAGTAATTAAATAAAAATAAAGAGATGATAAATTTCTCATTACATTTCTTCCCTCCCTCTCCGCGCACATGACTCGTATAATAACTTACCTTGGGGTTTTGGCAACTCAACGGAGATTGAAAAACATTTGTAGGGTATTAAAATTTCGATAAGTTCCTTTAATTGTTAGTCACGGTATGGATGACTATTTGTTTTTCTAAAAAAAAAATGTTTTTTGCATTTATGTTAAATATTACTTTCAAGTAAAATTTAAATTTACTTTTCACATTTATGTTTAAAAAATACTTTCAAGTATAATATAATACTTATAACTTGTAGCAACAAATATAAATCTTTAATTATTTAAATTAAAATAGATATATTGACGAATCATCATAGAATTATCGAACTTCAATTGGAATGATTAAAAATTGGTGATTGTCTACAATGCGGTCTCAAAAATAAATAAAAAAAAAAATGCCGATACAAACTGGTTTGTTGTTGTTAAGAGTTTTTTCTTTTACATTCTGAAGAGGTAAACAGTTCTTGAAATATGCAAAAACTCACGAAATATAAAATGTATTATATATAGAAGTACATGTGAGACCCTGAAAAATCAACAGATAATTACAAAAATATGAAATCATTTAAACTTAATCAAGTCTCAAATTGAAAAATTTATATTTAATAGTTGACTGTAGAATTGATTTTGCCTCAGTGAGATAATTAGTTTGACATGGGTGATAAATTACATTGTTTCTTTTTGAGGTAACTGTTCATAAAACAAGACGGGCGAACTAGTCTGGACAAAAGAAGAAAATGTCGTTGTGTTTTGTTTTATGCTCTTCTCAAAGAAAAATAGTTTATAAGGCTGGATAAAAATTCAGTTTCTATACATTGCTTACTTAACATTCTTAGTATGTGGCTTATCTGCGGCTTTCCCAAACATTAACTGTTCTTACAGAAAATCAATAAATTCAAAGAATCAGATCTTTTCTGAATAGCTATAAAGTATATTAACAGAATTTAAGAACATATTATGAGCGTTTGTTCTTTCAAATTACTCAAACCATTTTCTAATCAGATCACAGTATATCCTATATCTATCTAAAATAACAAACGAGGCACTTGTTTGAGGAGCACGCCAGAAAATATCTAAATTACGAGTATTTTGCACTCATTCGCGACCTAAACTTGTAAGAGAGTTCACAATTAAAATTCTTATTTAATAGGGAAAAAAACATCATTTTATATTAGAAGTATCTAATTTACAAATTAATTCTTACATCACTCGCATAATAAATTTAACTATTTAGATATTTAACACTTGTTTAGTTAACACATCGATCAATAACTCCAAAGACTAACCCAGAGATGGCGCTCGTAGTAAACCAGTAACCAGGTCTTTCTAGAGTACTAATCTTTGCTTGAAACGTGTCAAAATTTTAAGTCGATCGGACCAGGAAAAAGGTTTTTTGAAGTGAAGTGAAAAAGGTTTTTTTCAAGTGGGTGCCGCGATTGCTTTAAAACAGCAACGAGTCGATGATTCAGAAAGCTGTTTATCGCTATTTACTCGCAACAAAAAAGATTTCTTGCGAAAAAAAAAAAAAAAAAAAAAGATTTGGAAAAGCGTTGGAACGATTGTATCACCCTAAAAGGTGATTAACAAAATGTGTTATGTTGATGAATAAAAAAAAATTTCGCAAAAAAAATGTTATTTTCAATTTTAGACTCGGGAGTTATTGATCGATGTGTTAAATGATAACAACAAATTCTCTGGAGCACACAATATGAAATAAGTTTGGAAAATAAATAAACTTTAATGCACGAAAAGTAAATATTAATTTTTTAAGTACTATGATTATACTGCAAAGGTAATCTGAAAAATAACAAAGTCTTAATTTTTTAAAGTTATTAAACAGATTGAAAGTCTATAGTTCCAATGGATACAAATGTTGTTCAGTTAGCCTTAAAGGTCCATTGACAGTTTTCACTTAATACGAGCGAACATTGTTGTAGCGCCCAGATATGACCTTTGCCATTATCTCAAACTTACAATGAAGTTTGTTTTTAGTGCCATCTTCTATTAGCATATCGTCTGCTACTTTGAATTCAGTAATTTTATTAGGATTTTTAAGGAATGAGTAATTCTTAAATTCAATGAGTAGTACCGCTTTCATTTTGATCATAATGTTTTAGCAATAAGATTTGATATTTTGTTCGTTCTAAGAGATGATCCATTTTTGATCCATTTTCGATGATTTCAGCATAGCTAACTGGATAGCTCGGTTCTGATAAATAAGAAAAATAAGAAGATTCATTGGTGTTAAAAGGTGCAATTCGTTGTTTTCATTATATATAAAAAGGAAAATGGACATAAATTGAGAACAGCCTTTACAAATAATGTTAATATTTCTACATGATGCAAATTCGCTTTGCCGACGATCTTTCATAAACTTTCTTTTACAAACTATTCATAAAACCTCCCCACCACATGCTACCTTTTCAATTATATTCTTAGATATTATTTTCTTTTTATCAATGAAAGTCAGAAATTCTTTATCAGTCTTGATGATGGATAATACTTCATTCTCCGTCTTAGCTGGTTTAAGCATTTTGGCGTTGTTTGAGTAAATAACTTTGTTATTTGCCATTCTAGCCAAACTTCTCATGAAAAGCAACAAAAATGAATTAGTAGTCAAGTGAGTCACAAGTTTGAAATCATGAAGAGCTCTAGAAACTCAACGTATGATCAGTAAAATGTAAGAATGTTGGATTTCTTTAGAATCTTTCATGTTAACGGAACTGGCAAAACTTAATCCGCATGCCATAACTGGAGGTATTTTATTAATATATCCTGGAGGAACGGTGTTTTCAACCAGTCAGCAAGTTTACAAATGCTATTCCATACAAATTAAACCCTTTATGAGAACTAACTGTGTGACGTTGGGCTATTCGCGAATTTCCTAATCACTAATCTCGGGGACATTAGATGAATTTGAATTGCATAAAATTACAATTTCTTCCCAACCAAAATGAATCGTTATGAGATAAATAAGATGAAAAGGAAGTGAAGTGATTTAGAGGTAATGATATATAAATGAAATATATAGAAAAAGGAAAATGAAAGAAATTAGATAAACGACTTATTAGTATTATGATAAGAACCAGCCGTTTGTGAAGCGATTGAATCATGCGGATGAACTGGTAAGCTAAGAATTTATTAGTTGATCTTAAGTTAGAATTGATGAGATAATTTGGGATTTGAGAGAGAGCTACTTTAGCTACATATACATCAGTGAATATTAATAAGATATTTTGTTTTGTTCTTACGCGTCTTCAATCAGAGTCAATATTTATTGCTTGATATCTTTAGATATGACACAAGAGCAGAGTAATGAAGAGCAGTCGTTACAACTGGCGTTCTTTTAGAATCTAGAAATGCGATCTGATTCTGGATAAAGTGGTAGATATTCTGCACAATCGTCTCGCGTTATTCTATGTAAGGTCAATGAAGTTATAACCAGGAACCTTTCATTAGGATTATGGGATACTCTTTTTCTCATGTTAAATCGTAAGCCTCCAACCTTTCTTCTTGGGTGGGTCGACTCAGTTTCATCTAAGAATTGTACAAAATATAATAAAGACAAATATTATCATTGGCATAATCATTTCTCAAGGATTTGAATTCTTAACTGTAAAATCATTTTTGTTCATTTCGGATCAAAAACGTTTCAGCTTCTAATCATTCTTCAACTGTCAACGTTTCATATAATTTGTTCGATTTTCTAAGATTTATGACGAGCCTTTTTACCTAAGCAGTGATCCGTAAAAGAAATTTTAAATTATTATACATCGAAATTTCTATTGGATTTTCAGGTTCTGCTACCAAACACTCGCACTGGAAAATACCATCGCACTTCATTTTGAACCTCAGTTCTTTTAAAAAGATTATTTACTTTTTATCGGGTCTTAGCAAGATATTGGTAGGAAATTGAGCCATTTTGACCCTTGCAACTATGTCGTAACATCAGATAACTTTTTTTTTTATCTCTCTCAGTGGTAATGTGTACTGTATTAATAGTACCAAATCAATAATACCAGTTCAAATGAGAAGTAAATTAGTGAATCTCATCTACCCGATTATTTACTAAAAGTTTAAATTTCTCTGGTGACCTCCTAATTCTCTAGTGACCTCCAAAAATAGGCAATTTTAGAGCCGGTACAGAAATTATATGGGACCGAAAAGCTTAAAGGCTTTTAAAGCGCTATACATCAACCACTCTGATAATAATGCTGCCTCTAATTCTAACCTAGTTAAAGTAAGAGTCTTCAACACGAATGTATTCTATTTGGAATAAATACTGTTCGTAGGTCACATGTCGTTACACATAAATAAGCAACTGAGCCATATGCTTAAATTAGAGAGTAAGTGTAATAGAAAATTGTCAATTTTATAGCATGAAATTTTTAAAAAAGAACAGTAAAATCGAATTGAAAATCTTTCTGACCGATAAATAGCATCACACCAACATTTCCAAGATGAACCTAGATCATCAGGTCACGTCTCCAGAGTCTTCTGAGGTGTCTTAAGACCAATCGCTCTGAATAAGGCATTTAATTTTCAAAGTAAAAGGTCCTAAAAATCAAATATGATCAGATAATGGAGCCAAGAAAAATAAACATTTTTGTTTTAATTCCTTTAACGATAAAGTCAATCAAACCACAAATGTTGAATTAAACAAATATTTCGAATTATTCCATGCTATGTGTAAAATAATAAATAGAAAATTTTCTGAAGTAAAAATTTCAGAATTATGATTTGAATTTATTCTATGTTATAACATGTTCTCACCTCTTACATTAAAAATGAGCAATGCTCGATTTTCCCTATGTCGATATCCAGAATGTACCAGTAAAAATGATTTCAAAGGTTAACAATATTTTATTCAAATGTTTAATTTTCCCAGTTACATTAAAATAATACCCTACTTTATAAGTACAGAGATGGGTTCTAAGCATTCAGGCATATCAGCTAGGGTAAAGTATCTATACTGTTTAATTCTATTTTCATTTAAAATTTTCAATATTAGAAGCGAAATAATGGTGTGATATCTCATCAATCGCTAATTTAGAATCACAGAAATTCATATTTTCAAGTGTGAGAAAATTTAACTACACCAAAAGTCTTATTAATTATGGAGTTTTTATTCCCAAAGGTAAAAAATGAAAATGTCTGTATATTAAGCTAAGGTTTAATTTGTCCACTGTTTCTTGAGAGCAAGATAATCTCATAGAACTGTAAACCATAAAATTCCCGAAAATATAATTCTAACTTCTGCAGCAGAATTCGATTTTTTTTTCTGTATGAGTAATTGCTCGAATAATTTAATTAGAAACACTCTTTTATTAATTTCCAAGTCAGCATTTTTATATTTCTTTTGAAATTAAACTTATAAAGAAATGTGATTGTACTTTCCTCCACAATGTACAAAAAAAAAATTTGTAATTTGCAATCTCTTATATGATGGCTAAGATCATGAAAAACATCTACCTTGCTTACGTCTTTCTTTTTCTTTACACCAAATGAATCACGTACTTGAAAGCGGTGTTTTTTTTCCCCTTTTTTTTGCGCAAAATAATAAAGCACCTGGCTGATTTGCAAGCTATCGCAAAGATAAATTCCTGAACTGTTGATACTACTGCTTTCGAAGAATATTCTTACTCATATTTTGTTCGAATGATTTTTTTTTTAAAAAAAAAAAACTTCTTTTTCTTCTACTCTGTATCTCTCTCTGATTGCATAAACTTCAATAAATTATACAAGTCAGAATTTGATGAATCATTTACATTTATTGTATCGTTTGCTAAAGATAAATCGCAAAATTAAACCTTTAAACCTACAAGTGCAACCAATGGACTGATGTTTTCAGATTTTAAGCCTAACGCAGACAAACTCTTCTAACATTTATTCAACATCATTGTGTAATTGCTTCGATCTCGAAATATCATTTGAGTGAAAAATAGGGTTAAGTGAAATAACCTGTTCATTATGTTGTTTTTCGGTGTTTCCGATCGAATCTTTGTTCTAAGATTTTTTTAAAATAGAATCGTTCTTCTAATATTCCCATATAATCAAGATTTGCCGATGTAACATTATAAATGTCATCTTTTTACTTCGTATGATTGATGTAAAAATATTTTTCTGAACATTGTCTAGTATTCCTAGTATTAGGGTTATTTATGGCTTCCAGAATCATTAATTGTTCACGCAAAGAATCATTCAATTCAAAGAATCAGACATTTTCAGAATAATTATAAAATATATTAACAAGATTTAAGTACGATTATGAACATCTCTCAGTTCAAATTGCAATTAAATTTTAAATTTGTCAAATTTACGAACTGTTCCGATCGCTGTCTTTCTTATATCAACTATCCAATTGAATTGTATACTATGTTTGAGGAGTTATCATCTAACAGCAAAACTGATTTATTTTGCACAAGGCAAACCACAGTAGAGTACAAGAAAGTACCAATACCACTTGTAATCTAATTCCTGACTGGATTTTCACTTTGAAAAATTTCAAAGAATAACTTGTAAGAATCACCCTTCCAAGGGGAATAATTTTAAACGGATAGTTTCTTAAAAAGGGGTAAAAAAATATAATGGCATCTGTTGAAATTTTTTTACACTTGACTTAATATCAATTTATCAGGAGGACGGAAACATCTTAATTTAGAAATTTATACAGTTTGATAATTCTTCTTTGTTAAAGAATTTGGTTTATTAGTTTCATATATTATTCTCTCTTTCTCTCTCTCTCTCTCTCGACTACAGAACATTATTATTTCATAAGAGCCAGAAAAAGAGGACTCAATTTTCAAGAATTAGGATTATGAAATTCTTCATGCATGCTGAAAAATCGTTTCTTTTTACTAACAAACATTTTTCATTCCACTTCTGATTTGTAGGAACACATTTTATATTTTTTATTAATAAACTTTTTGCTAATAAACTTTTGATTGTTATTTACTCTTACTTTAACTGTCTTTTATTTAACTTACCTTTACCTTCGGCTTTAATCCTCAAACAAAGAACAGACTTGGTTGTATAGCAGTAACAACGTTATTGTTTACTGTCCTTATCGCTTTACTAAGAGATAATTACTCTTAAATGTCAACTTGTTCGCTTACACACTGACACTGAGAGGATTTGTGGGAGTTACATCTTACACACGCCCTTTATAAGACGCTCTCTACAGACGGGCATAAAAATCTGAGATAACATTCGGCTTCTCCAAATATGTTAATCGTCCGCGATTGTACAAATTTACAATTAAAGCAAAAGTCTTTTCATGTAACAGAATACTTCGTACATCATAAATGATAAATATTAATTTGACATATACCATTACAAAATGACATTACTAAATAGCTCATATAAACCTTACTTAATACACTTTAAAGCACTTTAAAACATCAGTTTCATGAACTTTAAACCATTAATTATCATGCTGAACTAAAAGTATCAAATATCAATACTCAAATCCTTTAAAACATTGATTATTATACTTAAATATAAGATAAATTCATATCTTTCAAATCATTATCATCATACTTTAAAATACGGCTTTCATATCTTTCAAATCAATATTATCATACTTCAAAACATCAAATTCATATAATTCAAATCATTATTGTCATAATTTTACTCGTATTAAATTTTTTCCACACTTAAAATTATTAATTCTCATACTCTTATACAATACCAATTCTCGTAGATTTCTAACTCAAAATGGTTTAGACAAAAAATAAGAAACGAAAATAATTTTTAACATGATACAATCATTAAAAAATATGAGAAACTTATTAAATCGTTACAAATAAATCATTTTTTGTTTCAAATGTTTTATGCGAAACAACCAATGAATGATTCTTAATATAATAATTCTTATTAATAATTCTTATTAATTGTTCTTAATATAATCATTCTTATGAATAATTCTTATTAATTGTTCTTATTATAATCATTCTTATTAGGATTGTTCTTAATATAATCATTCTTATTAATAATTCTTAATATAATCATTCT
>BMAW01118743.1:6136-25836 GCA_019974015.1 Nephila pilipes
ATATATATATATATATATATATATATATATATATATATATATAATTAACGATTTTAATAATTTTACACCTTTCGACTAATCTATATTTTTACTCTGGAAAAATAAATTTACTTTGTCAATACGTGTCAAAATGTCATTCCAAAGGATAGTTAAAAAAGTAGTTTTTAATTTTTTAGCTGAGAGTCGAGTATCCGCTGCCTGTAATTCATCATTAATTAAATAATCCAGGCTCATGACAATTTCTGAATATCCGGAGCTTAAAGCTCTAATTGTATCTGCGCGTGCTGACCAACGAGTTTTTTGATAGGTTTTTCAGTACTTTTTGATTTTTTACACAGTTCAAATTTAATGTTAGTATATTCCAATGATGGTTTGACGATGAGAAAAAATTATAAAGATTTTTAACAAAATCAAAGTAAATTGTTACATTACAGTTACATTCTACTGCTTGAACGCCAATTAAATTCAAAGTATATCCGGCACATGGTACATATATAGCGTATTTTTTCCCCCTTGAAGTCGGACTTGCAATCCTGAATATTTCCCTGGCATATTCGAGGCATTGTCGCATGACTGACCTTTACAGTTACTCAGGGAAATGCTGTTATTTTCCAATAGTTCGATATAAAAACCAACGTTTTTAAAAACAACGTTTTCATATGGTGGCAAAGTTTATTAGAGAAAATTATTGAAATATTAGTTAAAACTGTTAGTTATTTTTAACTTTAAAATTTACTTAAAAAGAGACATTTGTGACAGTATTAAAAAATTCATAATAGTCATAAAATCAAAACATTCATTTGAAAGTTTGTAAGTCATTCTATTAAAAAAAAAAAAATGGGAACCAGAATTCAGAAAAAATTATTGTGATAAGACATGGCGCCAAATATTGGAAACTTTCTTTCTTGCGAATGATTACTGACTAAAAGTCAGCAACCCTTACTATCTCGGAGATAGTAAAGGGGAGATAGTATCTCCCCTTTGTGAGTACAAAAGGTTTACGATACCTCATGCGGCGTGGGGAGTGCCTGGTGTTCCCAGAGGGGGAAAGAAATGTTTTCCTCAATCCTAAAAGTGCCGAGGGGAAAGAATATTTTGACATTAAAATTATTGAAATATTAGTTAAAACTTGTTGCAAACGTCTAAATATTGCATTGTTAGGCGAGTACGAACGATTCCAAAAATTTCAAAGCTCTAGCTTGATGGGAAGTTGGTTAAATTAACGATCGAAAATTTGATGACACACACACACACACCAAGTGAAATTCAGAAAAACGTTGTAAAAAAATGAAACCACACCATCCATCAGATATTCTGCAGTATGTCCATTAATATTATTAAATTGCAAAAATCTCTCAATGGATGCACCATTTTGGACATATTGTAAAATAAAAGTTATCTGGTGAGCATGAGTCACATCTTGGGTAGAATCGAAGCAAATAGAATAATATTTAGCTTTCTGTATTTCAGTGATGATAGCTTCCAAGATTTTTGACGCCATGACTTCAATGAATTCATCACAAATTGTAGCAGGTAGATAAGAAAGATTATCTTTTCCAGAATTGCCATACCTTTTAATATGTTCTTTTAAAAATTGATCAAACTTACTTAGAAGTTCTAAAGTTCTTAAATAATTTTCGTTATTCACTGAAACTATAGTTTCGTTTTCTCCTCCAAAAGGCAGTCCTCTTGATGGTAAGAATTTTATAACAGCCACTATATATAGCCAGTAAATAGTTTCTTCTTAAAAAGATAAATTAGATGGTTTCTTTTTCTTAATTTTTATTATTTTCTTGACTTTGAAATAAACACTTTTTATGGTTTTATTTTTCTAGGTTTGCGTTTATTTTATTCCATTTCTGATGATTTTATGTTGATTTTTGTTGATGATTTGCAAATACCTCTCAATACCTTGTTATTTTTGTTCAAAATTAAAGATAAAATGCTTCTACCGAGTCCTTCACTATTGGAAGGGTCCAGTTTGATGTTCACTTTAAGGGGAAAAAATTGTAACACCGTTTCTATGCCCTCTCTTTCATTGCCCTTCTTTGTCGCTCAAGTACATAAAAACCACCCGTCATGTACAAGTTTTACAAAGAAACTGCTTTTCTCGCTGTTTCAATATGTAGTCCACTTTCCTGTTTGAGGACCATCGGTGTTGGCTTCTTCATTTTTTTAAATCAAATCATTTCATTTATTAAAGATTTACAGTGTTAATTAAATATTTTTAATGAGTACGAAAAAACAAACATTCCGAATTTTGTACAGTGATTATTATAAAAATATAAATTTTAATAAAGGTGGAAACTGACTCAGAACAGTTTGCGGTGATATATATCAATACGAAATTGCACCAAAACTTTATTTTTTTAAAAAATTTAATAAGAATACTCAAATTGCAAAATTTAAACTTCAATGCATCATGTGTTTCTTAATACTATAAAGTATTTCTTAGTACTATAAAGAAAAAAGGTATATAAATGTTTTGCATAAAGTCATTTTTGTTCCTTTCTATTTTATTGAGGGAAAAAAAATGTTACATTATTCTGAATTATTGTTATATTTTAAGTTTAAATCTAAAGCGATAATTAAGTGGTTATGATTTCGAACTTGTAGCCACTGTTTTTTCTGCAGTATCGTGGGTTCGAATCCTCTTGGCACCTAAGACCCATCATGTAGAAGTACTGATACACGTTAAATCTGTAGAATATATGTTTGTAACTATACAAAATATTTTTATCCATATTATTATGCTTATCAAATGAAACAAAGAATTATGATAAAAAGAAGTCATAGGTTCCAAAAATTAAAGAACATTATTACATAAGTTATTAATGAGGAGAATTATATTCATGTAAATAATTTTCATTAAAAATATTTTATACTAATATGTGATAAAGTATTAGTAAGTAATAAAGTATTGATAAGTGATAAAGTATAAATATATTATAAGTTTTAAAGTATAAGAACTAAAATTATATACATAATTTCAATTTCCTACAGAAAAATCTGATTAAACATACACACGCAAATAGAAAATTTCTAGTGAGGGTCTTATACATTAAAAATCTCTTATTTTGTACTGTGTTGAATAAGAATTTCTGCACTTTTTGTTTACTCTTAAAACATTAAATTATTGTACAGGCATTTATTTATCTAATTATCAAATCGTACTGTAGGATTCCTATTATATGATTGTTTCTCTACATTTATACAACATTGCAAAAATCTGTAGTAATGTAATATCTTCATTTTACAAATGTTCTTTTTTATTTGGGTTTCTATAATAATAAAAAGGACAGTCATTTGAATTTTTAAACGAATAAAAGAACACTTTCAATATTAGAAGCAAATAAAAATATTTCTCTGAATTACAATACACATTGGAAACTCTTTTGGAAGACCATAGTGCATTCAAAAGGAAGGGAGCGCGCACTTATCCATATTAATCAATATAAAAATATTCTAAAGAGTTCATTGATATATTTATATACAATTTTATAAACAGTTAAGAGATTATTTCTTGTTGTTCAGAGGGAGAAAGAGAAAATTTTTTTTTTAAAAAAAAAAAAAAAAAAAAAGAGAGCAGTTTTTTTTAAAAACTGGTTATTATTCTTATAATTCTCTCTATAAAAAAGCAATTACAAAGCAAAAATTTTATTTGCAAATTATTTTACTTTTTTGACGCGATATAAATATTTGTATATTATCTTAAATCTCGAAGAAATACAATTCAAAAATGAAAACATAATCACCTTTTGCTGTTTCAAACAAATTAAATTTAAAGAAAGGAATTGCCGATTTAGAACTGTAGGCCACTCATTTCTTCGAAAAAGTATGATTCCCTTCAGGGTCATTTCAACCCTCTTTTTTAGTAGCCCTGACCCCTGTCATAAAATAGGGAATGTGTTTTTTTCACTTCTGTTGGGGGGTTAAGTGTATCTCTTGTCCATTCGTGGGCGAATAAAAGATCGCTGGACAGAGTGTCTATGACTGTCCTTCCCACAGCAGTATTTTTATCAATAGATTGGACATATCTCGCTATAGAAATAAACTAACATTTTCCTTGAATCTCAGCAAACATCATAAATAGAAATATTTCATATAGAAGTAACTGTCTTCAACCAGTCATGCCCGGGAATAACATTTGACGATTGAAATTATTCTGATCATGATCTTATTCAGGCCGAGTAGAGAACGAGACGAGGCCCCCTCAAAGGCGAGGCCCTGGCCCAGTTGGCCCATGCCTTAAGACGTCCCTGCATGGAGTGATCTTCAACTGCTGCTTCTGCAAGTGCTTCATTCCAGTTTCGGTTTTGGAAGGTAGTGATGTCTTTTTTTTATTTCTCTCTGAAGTTGGTTTAGTATTTTTAAGGGAGGGGGGGATCTGGAGTTTTGCCAATGCTAACGTGTTCTATTCTTTTCTTGTATTTTTTGTCGGATATTTGGAGAGAGATTCGCAGTTAGATGATGGATATTCTTGGCCTTGCTGGAATGGTTGATGGCAGTGATGATTTTTTTCAGTAAATTTGGATATTGCTCTATCGATTTCCTCTGTGGTTTCAATTATGGTGTTTCCTATGATGGAGTTTTCTAGAGTGATTTGAAATTTGTTGCAGTTGGTGAACAGCCGGATGTTGGTTGGTTTGGAGAGGTTTTGAGGGTGAAAGGTGATGAGAATTGGGTTGTGGTAGCTGGAGAGGTGTGGTTCGGTCCAGATTGCGGTGTTTTCAAGTCCTTTGGTGATGGCAAAGTCTATTGTAGAAGGGATGCCTCTGTTATGGTATGGGATCCTTGTCGGTTCTTTGGGAGCTAAAATATTTAAATCAAAAGTTGAAAATTTTGTTTCCTATTGTAGTGGGTTTTCGATTACTCCAAGATCTATGCCATACATTAAAATCTCCGACTGCTAGGCAGTTATCTCTATTTCGGAATATTTTTTGAAGGTCTTGAATGGAGTTATCTTGTCTTTGGGGAGGGTGGTAGACTGAACATATTGTAATGGGTTTGGTTTCGGTTTTGATTTCTATTGTAGTGAGTTCAATCGAGCTGGTGAAGATGGTGATACTAAGGTGGGGTATTGAATTTTTGATGAATATGACTGTGTCTCCTCTTCGATGAGTTAAGTGGTCTTTTCTGTGGCAGGTTCAGTTGGGGGTATTTATTTCTTTGAAAGGTTGTAGATGGGTTTCTTATAAGGTGATTATGTCTAAATTCTCGGTTTGGACGAGGTCAATGAATTCTTCTTTCTGTTTTTTTCCCCAAAAATCCTATTAGCGCTCCAGCTAATGATCTGTAGTGATGTACGGGAGCTGTTGGATGCATTAAACATTATAATCTTCCTTGAGGAGTGCCATAATTTCCTTCAGCTTTTGGGATCGGGATTTGTTTAACTTGGAAATTGTGATAAAAAATTGCAGGATTTCGAACATTTCCGTTACTTGTGGGTCCTTTAACTGGTCAAAAGTATCAAGAGGGTCTTATATTGCAAGAGGGGGAGCGGGAGTGCTCGGACTTGGAAAGACAGGGGTGGCGGCAGCTTGGGCGAAGGAGGTTGGAGCAGTGTGGCAGACTGGGTGGTTGGTGCGGGTTGATTGGTTTTTTTTCTTTGAGTATAGTTTTGAGTCTAATCCTTTCTTCTGTCTGTTCTTTGTTTTTATCCACTTTGGTTGGGCGTTTAGCGGGTTCATGGGGCATTGATGGTAATTGGATCCGCAAAATCTGGAGTTGTGAAAGAAGCCTTGACATCCATGGCATTGAGCTGGGTCGAGTTTCTTACGAAGCGCTTCTACTTCAATTTTCAGGGAGCATATTTCTGTTAGGTTGAATATATCCTTATTATCGCCGTTCCTTTTAAGGGTGACGAGGAAAAGAGGAATCGGGGTGTTGTTACGTTTATTTGTCATGATGTGGCATTCATCGGCGTGTATTTTAAGGTCATCAAGATCCTTTAGAATTTCTTGTACTGGCATGTCCGAGGTCATTCCTCGGATGACCTCAGATCTGATCAATGTATCCTCTGATAATTGATAAGTGTAGTGTTGGAGATTTTCTTGGTTAACAAAGCTCTTAATTTGGTGATATGCAGCAGACGTCTGTGGGTATACTCGAAGGCTGGTACCAATCAATTTGCCTGTTAGGTTGATTTTAGTTATTTCTTTTAGTTTCTTTAGAAGGGATAATGAGTTTTGAGTATTATCTATTGTGATGGGAGGGGCATATTGTTTCCTGGTTGGAGTTTCTATACACTGCTTTTTGCTACAGTTCATTTTGTGTTCCTTTCTTAGCAATTGTTCATGTTTTAGTCTTATTTTTGTAATTAAGTTAAAAGCTTACAACTGGTATAAAAATGTTTACTTTTTTTTCAAAATATTTCTTCTGAATAAACAATTTAGTAAGCTATGCGTTAAAATAGGATTTCCGTATATGCTAGCTGTATACCTCTTATACATTCTGTTTAAAAAATAATAAGTTAATCATTAGTTGTTAATGTTTTAAAAAGAAATAAACATTTAAGTAATTGTAGTAATCATTCTAAGCACCTGAAAAAGAAGCATGGCTATTTAAATTCCATATACAATTTCAAAATTAACAATTAATCTATTTTATTGTGCAAACTTGATTGTTCTTCCCGCCAGTAACAGAATCTCAGATTTACTTTGTCCTTCGTCTCGGCACGAGCATATTTTTTTTTAAAAAAATATTCATATGCGTCTTAAAAGTTAATTCAAATGGTTAAATTATATAAATATCAAGTCCTTTTGTATAATATCTGAATTACTTTACTAAGTCCATTGATTAATAAATATTTAGCTCAAGACTTTAAGGAATGAATGTGATTGGATTGTAAATAAAAATGTTTCATATATTAAATAAATGGCTGGATATTATGCTCAGCTTTATCCTATGGTGAAAATTTATGTTTTTACAATTTAATGAATTATAATTTAAATATGAGTTTGTATAATACATGAAATAAAATATGAATATACTGCAACTAACAATTATATAAAAACCACGTTATAAAAAAATCCAAGATATTAGGATTAAAATTTTAAATATTACATATAATTCATTTTTTTTTAAAAAATTAAAACACAAACAAGTTGTGGTTCCTTCTACCAAGTCATAAGAGTTTAAAACAGGCTGTGAACATTTGGTTTCAAAATACAGTCATCTAAAAAAAAAGTAGCAAAGTGGCCCAAAAATCTTAAAATTCAACAACACTACTTTTCAAATACAATGGTATTATTTTATAAAACAAGTATTAAAACATAGCTTACAATTTGCCTATATTAAAATTTCCAAACCATGTATTATTACAAATATAGCCTATACAAAAATAATTACTCACATTTTCTTAAAATATAAGTATAAGAAAAGAAACATGTTAAAACGAACATATTAAAAATTCCTCAAATAATTTTTAGAATTAAATTTCAAAGAACAGAAGTAAAGAAACATTTTTCAAATGTTAGAAAATCACAGTTACATAGGATGTTAGGTCACATTTCACAAATGCGTTGTTAAAAAAGCGAATACAAGACTCGATTACATTTGAGAGTTGCACGATGGATGAGAGAATGCGAAACATTTGATATGGATGTTCCTATTAATGAAGATATTGCAAAATAAAATTTCAAATATGCAATTGTTTATCATTAGTTCAATACTTTTGCATTTATTATTCTATAAAATTTGAAGGTTCTCTATGTATAAACCAACAAAGATTATCACACAATTTAAACATACGTTAAAAACAAATTTAACAAATATATCAATTTTTTCCATTCAGTTATCAGATTGTTTGACAATTGTTACCTTTCCCAATGGTTTTATTTCAATTAAGAGGAATATTTTATTATTATTTTAAGATACATTAATTTTCCAATTTTTAAGCAGATAAATTTAAACTAAAAATATTTTAATATAATTTTGAAAAATAATTTTTATGATGAATATTAAAATTTTCCAAGTCATTACTAGAGAAAGGTAAAAATTGAAGAAAAATTTCCTGAAATTTCCTAAGCATTCCTCCCATAAATGACAAGAAAAATATTCAAAAATACTAAATAATTACAATTTTACCATTCACAATTCATTTTCAGGTGGTAAAAATGATCATGTTAAAATAAATATAGTTGCAAAATTTTAATCTGTTAGAATAAATTTAAGTTTCAAAACAAATATAAATTTTCTGCACAATAAATTAGTGCATTAAATTACACAATAATTGTTCAATTTTAGAAAATATTTTATGGCCATGTAAGCTATTATTACAGTATGCAACTAAACTGTCAGTTGATAAGTAACAATGTTTGTTCAAAGAAAATTATTATTCTGAAATACTAAATAAAAATGTAACTTGCTGAAGACAGAAAATAATTTAGTCCAAATGTAATTCTAATAATACTTTACTTTTAAAAAATAACAATCGTGCATGAACTTGTAATAAGTAAAAAAAAAAAGTTACTTTATAAAGATAAATATTCACAATTACAATATGTTAAAAATTTCAACATTAATAGATACCAAATGATAGTTTAAAACTTACCTCACAAGTTGGTAATATATCTGCAGATGGATTATACACCTCACGTGTTTTCATCTCAGCACGGACGTTAGCACGTACAGTAAAGTAACCGTTCCCCTGAAACTGGGGCTCATGAAATGAAACAGAGCTGACAAATTCATCTTGGCAAAAGTTTGAGACTTTTTCTTAATTTCGTTAAAATATTTCTATTTACTGCTTGTTTTTAATTTTTTTTCCCTGTATTTGTAAATATCCATCAAAGAGAATGCCTTCAAATTCAATGGTCTACTTTCGATACTGTAAGCCATCTTTGTGCAAATATATAGGATAAGATTACGAAAAACTAACTCTAAGTGTACAAAAAAAGTACTAAAAATAATTATTAAGACGATTACGACTCAATCTTAACTACACAAATAAACTAGAACACACTACTACGAGGCTTACGATATTGGATTTAAACTTAAGAAATAAACTGGAATAAAGCAAAAGTTATTCTAAAAACACTCAGAAATCTTCCTACCTAATATATATATTGGAACTATATAAAAAATTGGATAATACTAAATATAATACACGATGAAGATGTAATCAACTAGTAAATAGAGCACTCCCTGCCGATTTGTATATGGAGACATCACGTGATTTTGACGAGGCGCCAGTTGTCTGTGAATTTAGTCCATTGAAATAATATCGATGGTAGGTATGTTCCCCAAAATTTCAAAGTAATTGCTGCAGTAAAAGTTTTCGTTAGTTTTTTCTAGTCTATTATAGTAATTGTATGCGGGGATGTCTTCTGAAGCTATCCAGTCGATACTTACGTCAAATTCCGTTGCTGATGTTGCGATTTTGTCAGCTTGTTCATTCCAATAAATTTTTGAGTGACCCGGAATCCAAAGAAATACCAACTACATATTATAACGAAAAAGAATAAAAATTTTGCTCGCCAACTTATGAATCACCTTAGGGGATTTGATAGAAAAGTTTTGTAATAAAGATAAAACTGAATAAATATCAGATAGAATAAACAGATTATTATGCATTTCTGTTAGTTCATCCAAAGCTTGGCAAATCGCTAGTAGAGTTGATGGAGTTGATTGGATTTATTTTATAAGATAAGGGAGTAGTTCGTGTTGCACCTGCTATAGAAGTAATATTTGGGTTTTTAGGTGCATTTGTAGCAATTATGAGAAATTCCCGGAATCTATGCTTCAGTAATTCATTAAAGGAGCTATTAATAATATGGATTGGTAGATTTTTGTTTTGAAAGCAGACTTCATTCGTATAAATCGAACATGGAAGATCAGTAAAATGGATTAGTCTAGGGATTGAGATTATCCATCTATTCTTTAGCTGTATTCAAATTTCTAAGGATATGAGCAAGATAATTTTTTATCATCTTCCATTATTGCTAGATTTATTGAACCCTGATTATTCTGATGCATAGGAGAATATTTCCCATTATATATTTGAACAATAAAAAAATTTTGTGCCAGCCGTCTAATTTTTTCGGAGAGCAATTCTTGTCCAGCCAATTTCAAAAGAACGATATTGGGGGTCCATTGAGGAAGAGCTAGGGCGATTCTGAGAGCTTTGGTTTGAATAATATTGAAAGGTTTTAGTTGATGATCCGACCATTTATTTATGATGCGGCAAGTATAGAAAAAGGAACTGCAGATGTTATTGTTGATTAACCGAATATGATTATCAGCTCGCGGACCATGATGTTTGTAAGATATACCTTTAAGGGCATTAATCTTTTTTAGAGCTTTATTTTTCCTTTGATTCATGATAGTTGTATTTTGTTTCCATTTGGAGAAATGTACTCCTAAATATTTGATGCAGCCATGAGAGAGGGTAACCAGCCAATAATACATTAGTTAAATGTACGAATTCTTTTGTTTGAAAGTTCTGCTATAGTACTTTTGTCAGGACTTAAATTTAATTTCTAATACTTGCACCACTGATTAATTCTTTCCAAGGTATTTTGTAGTTTGCGACATGTGATATCTAGTGATTCATGGGAATAGTAAATAAAAAAAAATCATCAGCATAGATAGAACATTCCACTCCAGATTCCAAAGTTTCAAAAAAATTATACATGTAGATGGTAAATAAAATTGGGGATAAAACACTGCTATAGGGGAGACCCTTAAAAAGAATTTTTTTCTGTAGAGAGAACGTTCCTCCATTGAGTTTGAAAAGACCTATTCGAGAGAAATTCATGAATCCAACGAGCTATTTTCCCCGTTATACACATGTGTAGACATTTATAAAGGAGGCCATTTATATATACAAAATCATAAGCACTTTTTATATCAAGGCTAATTCTCACGAAATATTCCTTTCCTAATTTTGCATCTACTAACGATTTATGAATAAGGTAAGTTTCATTTCTACAGTCCTTAAAAGGAACAAAACCATAATGTTGAGGATGGAGTTTTTGATTAATTGTCAGATAATGAGAAATGCGACCGGATAAAATTCTTTCAAACGTTTTCGAGAGAACCGAAGTTAAAGCCATGGGTCTGTAAGATGAGATTTTCGTTTTATCTTTGCATGGTTTAGGAATTGGAAGAATGATGGCATGTTTCTACGATTACGGGACTTATGAGCTATCAAATAATTGTTGAAAATATTTGAGAACAACTGTCTTTTTCTCTCTGATTTAATCCTTTCAGTACTGTAGCAGAGATATGGTCTGCGCTTGGGGTAGTATTTCTGGAAGTTTTTATAGCTCTACTTAGTTCAGAGATGTGGAATTGTTTATTAAGAAGATTATCTTTAGTGAGAAAATCTAAAGGAATTGGTTCGTGGAGAATATTATTGGATAGAAAAAAATCTGTAAAAAGGTCAGATTGGATTTGCGGATGACTGATAAATCTATTATGAACTTGAAAAATATTCGTAGTTGAATCAAGATTCATTTGAGTTGATAATTTTTTCAAAATAATAATAAAAAAAATTCTTGGATTGCTAACATTGTTACATATTTTATCCCAATATATTTTCTTGACTTTTTTAATATTTAATCTGAGTCTGCTGGAATATTTTTTGTATTGAATCCATAGATGAGGAGAAATATTATGTATGGCCTTTCTTTTGAAATACTTCTTGAATTCCTAAAAATTATTACATGCTCAGTTCCACCAAGGTGGGAAACATTTATTGGAAATTTTAATTTCTCGAGTATTATTTGAAATTATATTAGCAACAGTATCCTAGAGATTGATATTATTTTCCTCTAGGTTGTATAATGTAGATTCTACTTGTTTCATCACTGATTGCCAATTCACTCTCTTTACATTCCGCTGATGAGGGATATGAAGATTAAATTCTGAGATGATAGAAATTAACGCTTTTTGAAAACAATAACACAGGCATAGCTCTCAATTGAGAAAAAAAAGTTATCAACAAAAGATCAGTACAGGAAGTTGGAACGCGATTGGGTAGGCATGTAATGAACAGTCTGTCAAAAATAAAGTTGAGCACCGGACGCCAACCAGGAATTTACATTATTGAATTGCGTTTCATAAATTTATTAATTAAAACATTTATCGACTTTAAATTGAATAAAATATATATTATTTTCCGAGATAAGTCTTTGAAAAAATATTACAGCCTTGACTCTAGTGTTGGAATAAAATAGGGGAGTCTTTACTTTATGGGATTGAAGATCCCCCCCCCCCCCCATATCCTCATTTCTAGAAAAAGGTTGATCGCCAAGACGTTGTCCTTGAGTGGAATTAGTTTGTAGCAACCATGAGCAGGGCAGTCTTTACTTTACGGCGTTGAAGATTTTCCTTGCCAAATCCTAATTTCTAGTTAAATGTTGATCGCCAATACGTTGTCCTTCGGAGGAACAAGCGTGTAGCAACCATGAGCAAGACGATCTGTGGCGAAATTTCTCTGCGTTGTAATACTGTTTTTTCTTGACATTCATCACTTTTCAAACAATCTTGTTTTCTGAAAAGTGTTGTCGGTTAAACTGTGCTTCAGCTATCTTCTTACTGTTTATATTAAAGTTTCCTTTGATATTTTAAATAAGATTCTATTAAAACGAACCACTTAAAAATTATTTTTAAAGAAATGCTTACCAATTTGAAGAATTAAATGAAAATTAACTAATGTAATTTGAATCGAATAAAAATAAATTAAAATTCAAGGTATGTGCCTACCCCAGAATTATCATTTTCGTGAAAAGTTTCTTTATTACTTTTTATTAAAACCCAGATATTTAAGATTTCAAAAATTGTTTCTAGTGTAGTTAGTTAATGCATTACTATAACTATATAATTTCTTAACAAATGTTAAAATCTTTAAATGCATTATATGGAAAACTGTGATTTATTTTTTTATTACGAAAAATCTCATTTCTTTAAAAGTACTTCATATATTCATAGCAAATTTTACCATAATGTTCTGTGCATCTCAAGGTATATTTTGGACCTCGAACACAGTTTTTAAGTATATAACTATTTATTAGTTTAGTTTTTATTAATGTCGCACTAGAAGATACACGAGGGCTATTGGTGACGGACCTCGTAATTTTGAACCACGGTCAAGTGACGAGGACGACACGTGAGCTGGTACCCCCTTTCCTAACATCCACACCACTCCAAGGGAGGACTTAGGGCCCCAAACAGATTTAACGTGCATCAGCCCCGGCTACACGGCGGGTCTTTGGCGGCCAAGGATCGAACCCGCGACTGAACGAAAACCGCCGGCCGCTAGTCCACGACCTTGACCACTAGGCTACCGCGGCCCGCATATAACTATTTATATTGAAGCTAATTTAATTTAAAAAAGTGATTTTTTTTGGTAAAATCATGTGTTCGTAAGTTTTGATATAACTCAGGAATACTTTTTTCTGCTTCACAACACAGATATATGTATATTAAATATATTGTTGAAACAAAGTGAAGTATATTAATTAGAATTTGTTGTATGAACTTTAGCACAAATGTTAATTTTTACTAAATTTGAAAAATTAAAAAAAAATATCATTAAAATGACTTTTGAATTCACAATTTTACAGACTATTGTAACTAAAAACATAACAGTTGCACAAAAAATCCTTTTAAAAAAAATACTCCTAAGATAAGTAGACATATACCTTATGGAAATTGCGTAATTTTTACTATCGTAAGAGCTAGAATTAAGTTTCCCCCCCTTAACAACAAATGAAATAACTAAAGATGTAATTTTGAAGTAAATATAACTCTACGATAAAGTGTCTTAGCATACTATAATTTTCCATTCCTTATTACTGTTTTTAGCTTTTGAAAAAGTGTTCGCCGAAAGAATCTCATTAGTAAACAGCAATGGAAAATTCGTTTGTTGTTCCATATAATGAAATCCTTCAAGGTGTTAAGAAATAACTATCCGGAAAATAGCTTGATGCCTCGAAGATAGGATTTTCGAAAGGGGTGAAGTGTTTAGTCTAAACCATTTCACAAAGCTGGAACTGTGATCAATCGTTTATTAAGCTGAAAAGCATTTGTCTTTCGAATGAATATATATATTTTAAGTACTCCAAATTTTCTCATGTTAACGAATCAAAATTTTAACATTCTTTTTTTTAACAAATTATCAAACATTAATTTTTTTTCTAAATGTTGAGATTTATATTTTAAATATACTATTGGCTCTAGAAATAACCCCAATATTTAAAAAGCTTTATGTGTTTTCTTATTCTTTTACTGCATCAACTAAAAATTGTTGGAAAAATACTCATTTTTGTTATGCTCTATAGAATGGAATACATGAACTTTTTTTTTTTTTTCTGAAAAAAAATTATACGGTTAAAAGCTATATCATGTCAGAATTCATTTGGATGAAAAGAGATTCAGCGCAATTTATATTTCGATGAATAAAACTGGAACTAAAATTAAAAGCTAGAGTTTACTATATGGCACAACTTTCTCATCAAAAGAAGGAATACTCTCATAATAGCTATTATATTAAATTAAAAGAAATGGAAGGATCCATAATTTAGTTGAGAAATTAAGTTAAAAAAAATAAAATTCCTGTATTTTTAATATTGATGCAAAAATTAAGGCTAAAGATCAATTCAAACAGTAGACAGACCATATTTTAGTATTTCTAAATCCATAAAATTTAGTAAAAAAAGTCAAACATTAAATTTTTTTATTTAAATTTTAAAAAGTTCAATATACTTTTAAAAATTTTATACTAGAATTGAAGGCAAAACGTATAAACAGGGTAATCGTAGAACTTAGAATCTTAAGTTATTTAGAAAAAAAGTTAAAATTCTAACACTAGAATATAGATATACATGTGTGAGTGTAGGATTTTTTTAGCTAATTATTAAAGAATTAATTGTATTCTAAAATGTACTGTATATACAGTTCTGTTATAGATGGCCCCACGAATCAGCGTCATGTGACAGCTTGTGCAGCGCCACCTATTCCTGAACAAAGCGGAGCGACATTTCAATATCGCGCTCTCTTTTTGTTGTGAAATTTAGTGATTATATTTCTATTGCTCAAGACGTTGCGACATGAAGTATCCTTAGCATAAAAGAAATGTGTGTTGATATGAAAAATAAAAATAATGGCGAAGAAGCAAAGGATAATGTTCATGCGGACGATTCAGCGCTTATTCCAGTGCCAAGTCTGTCTGACACCATTAAATCTGGCATTTGAAACAGTAAGAACTTTTACATACGCACATGGAATTACAGAAAAATGTTGTAAATCTTAAAAAATTGCTGTTTAATTTAAAAAATGAAAGCAAAATCCAGCATAAAATTTCCAATTTTTTAAGAAACAATATATCACCAAATTTCTACAACTTCGATTTATTTCTTTTACCATTTGGAAAATAACAAATTGTATATTGTATACATTGGGTGTATTAATGCATAAACATAGTTTATTTCGTGTTTTGACTCTAACCCGCATTTGTTTTATTTTTCACACCCCATGAAAAACGATGGATTGGAATTCAATTTTACATTACGCGACATAGAATATGCTATGGCCAGGAAGAGATGAAACTCGGCTAACGAACAGAGAGAGCAACGAACAATAAGTGATCTTTATTTCGAAATGATGAGCCGAGAACAGCGCTGGTTCAGTAGGTTGTAGGACCCCAATCGACGGCGAAATGTCTAAAATACAGTTAAAAATTGTACGAAAGGCGTTCTCAGGAATGGCTCTCCATTCCCTGATAACCATTTGCCACAATTCATCACCTGAAAGCGGCATTGGCTGCAAATGGCGTCCAGTCACATGTGTTCAATTGGCGAGATTTCAGGACAGAAAGATGACAAGGGAAGTATCTATACACCTTGCAGAGCACGCTGGTTGATACGAGTACTGTGCGGTCGGGCGTAATGCTGCTGATAAAGGGCATTCTCTAAGGTAGGGGACTGTCGCCGGCCACAGCACATCATTCACGTATCGCTTAGCCGTCATTGTGCCCTGAATAGGAACTAGAGGAGACCTGGAATCGTATGCAATTGCACCCGAAACCATGATGTCACATGGGCGTTCCATAATTATCTCCACGTCGACGCCACACTCGTATATGGCGACTATCATAGGAGATACAGAAGCGTAACTCATCTGAAAATACAATCCTATACCATTCCGTCGTCCACACCACTCGAGCTCGACAACATTCCAAACGTTGGCATTTACGCTGAGGGGTCAATGGCAGTCTTCTTAACGGACGTCATGTGTGCAGGCTATTAGCAACCAATCGACGGGAAATGGTTCTGGTCGGTATGTGAACTTCCAGGGTATCTTGAACATGCTACAGAATGAAGGTAGATGTGGCTTCCTGGTCTGCAACCGCTTGTCGACTGGTGTATCGATCCACGCATGCTAACGTCACTCTGGCAGCAATGGCACCCCTCAAACTTGGCACATTTTCTTGTTCCAACCATCTTCGTCATAGCCGGTGTAACGTGGACGCGACCAGGTGTGTGTCATCTGCGATTTGCCGTATGGACCAACCTGCCTTTCTCAATCCAATCACCATGCCCCTCGTAAAATCGTGTATGCAGAAAATGCCTCGATTGGCGATGGCCTGGCGTTCACTGCTATTACACACGTTCTCTGAGACAAGAACAAGTTTTCTACAATTTCCCTAGCAGAAATAAGGACACGAAAATCGAACATTCTGCAGGTTTCTTCCCTTACATCTTCAACGTGCACTGCTTAAGATTACATTCAGATTTGTGCAACGAAATAGAAATGATTGAAAAATGGAAGTATACAAACTTATAAAAATCGCACAGCTTTGAAATGAATAACAATAGAATACTAATGAGTAAATATAATATAAAAACGAATAAAGCTTGAATAATTAAGAAACAAAATCTCAAAAACAATTAGCATTAACATGATGAACTATTACTTTAAGTAAATTTAATAAAATTAAAACTATTTAAACATGAATTTTTTTTTTATGTATGTACTATAAATAAGACAATGAGAGTTGAATAGAAGGAATTAAGCTTTTAATGACTTAGAAGTGAGGTTACATGATAGGCATGATTGTTGTTTACAGAATGTCTCAATCAGACGTTGCCAATATAGAAAACCAAATTAAGTGATGCCAGATTACATAAGAATAATATTACATTTACCCCCCCTTTAAATTTTAATTTGGCTATTTCAGTCCCTGATGTAGTCCTTTAAGTATGCAGGAGGTTGCCTATGACGAGCTGTACGCAATGCTAATGTGTTCTTGTTCAGTTCAGTCGAATCTTCTAAAGTGATGTCTGTATCTGAGTTTATTGACTGTAGATCTGGAAGAACTTGAACATTTTCTTCTGTACCCTTGTTGCCTTCATATCTGGTAGTTTCCCCTCTTGGAGCTAAGTGTCTTATAGAAACAGTTGTTTCCTTTCCATCGCCAAGTTTTACATGTGCATAGTCAGGGTTAGCTTCAATTAATTCCACTTCTTGGACAATTGGCTCATATTTATTAGCACGCACCTGATTTTTCATTAGAACTGGACCAGGCTTTGTAAGCCAAGTAGGTATGGAACAGCCATTATGGGATCTTCGAGGGTGAGAAAACATTCGTTCATGAGGAGTGGCATTTGTTGCTGTACACAACAAAGAGCGAATGGAATCCAGAATTGTTTGGATAACACCTTCCCACTGTTCAGTTTTCATATTATTGGATCTTAAAGCAAGTTGTATAGTTTTCCAGATTATTCCATTATAACGTTCAACCTGTCTATTTCCTGCTGAATTATAGGGAGTAGTACGACTTGTAGCAATTCTTTGAGATGTTAAGAATGATTTTAATTCATGAGACATGAAAGATGATCCTCTGTCAGAATTAATAAATGATGGCATTCCAAAAACAGAGAAAATGTTCTTCAAATGCAATATTACAGTTTACAAGGGATCGCAAACGGAAATCTAAAAAATTCATCAACTATTGTTAAAATATAGTGATTTCTTGAAGCACTAGGTAAAGGCCCTTTAAAGTCAAGATTTAACCTTTCAAAAGGGGAAGTAGCTTTCACAAGAGTTCCTACATGTTTAACAAATCTTGGCTTTAATTCGTTGCATATTAGACTGGATTTTGTGACTTTCCTTATATCCTCTAAAGAAAAAGGGAGATTTTTGCAACGAACCCAATGATGCATTCGTGTCACTCCAGGATGACAAAGAGAGTTGTGAAGATTGTTTAAATCGAAGTTAGAGCACCAGATATACGGGATAATGTATCAGCAATCACGTTTTGCTTTCCAGGACGATAAATGATGTCAAATTTAAAACTAGCAAGTTCAAGTCTCCAGCGGATTAACTTTTAATTTTACTACCATGTCGCTGATTGAATACAAATGCGACTGCTTGTTGATCAGTGAACACTTCAAAATGCTTTCCCATCAAGAAGTGTCTCCAATGGCGAAGTGATTCCACAATGGCATATGCTTCTTTTTCTGGAGATGAGTGTCTCAATTCAGATGTATAAAGGGTTCTTGAGAAAAAGGCAACAGGACGCCCAGCTTGACTCAAGGTAGCTCCAATTGCGAAAGCGGATGAATCAGTTTCCACTCGAAATGGTATGTCATCTTCAATTGTTGCCAAGGCAGCATTTGCCACATCATCTTTAAGTGAATTAAAAGTCAATATAGCATCTCTAGCAAGAGGAAATTGTTTCTTTCCTAGAAGAGGACGTATTTTCTGAGAAAACCCAGGGATCCACCGGCAATAATGGGCAAACATTCCTAAAGAACGTTGCAATGCAGATGAATCTTTCGGAACAGGCATATCTCTCAAAGTTTTAGTCGTTCAGGATCTGGTTTAATTATACCATTCCGAACAATGTAGCGTAGCAAATGGACAGAATTACTTGAGTAGGTACACTTATCTTCATTTAGGGTCAAATTATACTTCTTTGCCACAGTCAGGAACTTCTCTGTCATCATGTTCTTTCTGATCTTTTCCACACACAGTAACATCATCAATGAATGGATATGTAAGAGTAAGTCCTTCATCCTCAATAATTTTGTCAATGACTCTTTGAAAACAAGCTACTCCATTAGTAACCCCAAAAGGAACACGTAAAAACTGATATAGCTTTCCACAAGCTTCAAAAGCTTTATAATGTCTCTCGCTATCCTGGATAGGAATTTGATGGTAGGCACTTTGGAGATCGATTTTGCTAAAAACCTTATTTTTTGAAATTTTCAAAATTATCTCTTCTATTTTAGGCAAAGGGTAGGCATCCAGTAATGTGTATTTATTAATTGTTTGAGAGTAGTCAACTACCATTCTGGGCTTATGATTTTCTCCTCTAATAACAAAGGCTTGAGCCCTCCATGGTGAGTTACTTGGTTCAATGACTCCTTCCTGAATAAGTTTCTGAACTTCCAATGCCATAAAATTATTGTCTTCATCAGTATGACGTCTCGACTTCGTAACCAAAGGTCTACAGTCTGGATTCAAGTTAGAAAATAATGAAACAGGAGGTACTTGTGCTACAGCCAAAGAACAAATTGTTAGTGGAGATCTATTACCATCAAATCCAATTTTTACTGATGAATGTCTGTTTAGAATATCATGGCCAATCAAAACATCACTACAAAGATCTTTCATAACTAAAAGTTCCACATGTTATAAGTGAAGTTTTCAATTTTTAAATTAACTCTACAAACACCCACTGTTTCAGT
>BMAW01118743.1:35836-50752 GCA_019974015.1 Nephila pilipes
GCGCAAGGATACATGGTAAAGACACGCTGACAAAAGGAGATTTACAATCCTTCGAGGGGGAGTCGGCCGATTTCTGGGAATTTCTTAGTGATCTTAGGATCCCCTCTAGTTGCGTAATATCCGTTGAAAGTTTGTCTAGACAGGTCGTCAAAAGATTTATGATCCTTTCCGGTGAAGTCGGCCGATTTCTAGGAATCTGAGAATTCCTCTTTTGAAGCTTTATTTACAGTTGCGTATTATCTGTTGAAAGTTTGTCTAGCTTACTATACAGATATCTATGTGGTATTTCACAGTGTTTAAAAAGTAAGCTTCATACACGATTTCTTAAAGAAAGAAGTAATCCTTCATTTTTTATGCTATTTTTACTGAGTATTTTAAAAAAAATACACTATCCAAATTACTTTATTATTAAAATGAACAATAGATATTTTAGATACGTTTTGAATATATCAGGGGAGATATTGTAAATCTGTTGTGCTACATTCTTTGTTTGTGCCTCCAGAATTGAAATTCACTTGTTTTGCTCCCAGTATTTAGTTATTTGTGCATTAGAACATTTGCTATTATAAAACTTTTGTTTCTGAAATTTATTACAATAATATGAATAACCGTCAAAGCAACAAGACAAGATTATATTCTTCAGCATACCGAAGAAAGAATAAAGGACAGAAATTCTCCGAATGGAAAGAAAAGTAAGTAACTCTTTTCTAAAATTTTATTCAGTTTTCTTAGAAATTTTATTATGGCCGTTGTATTCTAGTGGTCGTGGACCTACGGTTGGTGGCTATCGTCGAGACGTAGATTCGAGCCTTGCTGCCACAAAGACCCGCCGTGCCTCGTAATTTTGACCGAGGTTCAAAATTACGAGGTCCGTCGCCAATAGCCCTCGTGTTGCTTCTATGTGACGTTGATAAAAACTTTACCAAAACCAAACCCCCAGTGCAGTCGGAGCAGATGCATGTTAAATTTGTCGAGGCTGGAAGTCCTTCCAGGGCGTGGTGTGGAAGTTAGGAGAGAGAGGTGCCAGCTCAGGTGTTGCCCTCGTCATTTGACCGTAGCTCAAAATTACGAGGTTCTTGCCAATAGCCCTCGTGCTGCTTCAAGTGTGACGTCAATAAAACCAAACCGAACTAGAAATTTTATTATGATGAGGGAATTTCGTTTGCCTCTTATATCAAGTTATTCCTTCACTTTCACGAGGCAAGTAAACCACAGTTTCCGAGAGGTCATAATTGTAAGCTCAAGGCCAACGGGATTCCGTTTTGCCGTGGGTTCGAGTCCTGATTTCCCTGAGGATACATAGTAGAAAGGAGTTGATGTATGTTAAATGTGTCGAGATCCCGAGTCCTCCCCATGGTGTAGTGTGGAAGTTTTGAGAAGGAGGTGCCAGGTTGGGGTGTCACTCTCGTCATTTGACTTAAGTTCAAAATTCCCAAGTTTGTCACCGATTGCACTCGTTTCACTTCTTAGTGCAATGTTAATAAACAAACAATTAAAAAGCAAACGATGTATTAAACTTAACTTTTGTTTCCTACACTGATATTTTGGCATAATTTTAGAAACAAAATGCTATATTTCTTCCTGGAAAGCAATATTAATATTTAGTCTTACCTTTGTACTTACATTTCATATAGTTTATTCTAGATTTCAACATTTAATACAAGATGAGTTTCTTCTTTTTTTTTTCAGGCGAAATTCTAAAAGAAAGTGCTATGAAGAATGCACACCTGTAAGTACGACCTTCTATTCAAAAACATGCACCCCTAGTACTTCAAACACCGAGACAGTAATAGAACACTCACTGAGGGGAAGAAGAATTGTGAATATTTCACATTTCATAAATTGTATTCAAAGTTTGAATAGCCACGGTCCTCTTCAATGTTCATTTTCGAACATGAAAATAATGTCTGAAGTTAGGAAAGGTTTAAACTCAGGAATAAAAATGAAATGTGCCACTTTCAAGAAACATTATGGGCTGAAGACCCGGAATGTAAAAAAATGCCCGTAAATACTGCTGCTGTTTCAGGTATAATGAAAATTGGTGAGGGGTTTGCCAATTTAGAAGAATTTCTGTCTACGTTAGATATCCCTCCTCTTAGCTCAAATACGTACCAGAAAGAACACGATAACATTGCTACAGCTTGGGAGAAAGTTGCTGAAAATGAAATGTATTGTGCAGCAATGGAAAAAAAAAACATTTAGCAGTTCAGACTGGAGAAGTTGGAGGAGATGGAATTCCTATGCTGACAGTCGTTGTGGATGGTTGCTGGGCCAAGAGATCATATAGAACCAACTACTCATCTCTATCCGGAGCGGTAAGTTTTGTTTAATATATTTCGTATATTTCTATTGATTAAGCCTCTTTTTTTGCAAATTGTAGAAATTGAAAAGTTTTTGACGTTATGTTGCATATGTAATCAAATAGACACAACTGAATTAAATTCATGTTTAAAAATATTTTTATGAATTGTTTTTGTATTTGCTAACTGAACTAATTTATTATTAACTTATATAATGTCCAAAATAAATTTGATAGTTATTAAATGTTTCTTTTATAATTTCAGGATGCAATATCGGTTTCGTACAGCCATGTATAAAACTTTCTTTGTCCGAAATCCCACTATTGCAGCCTGAAATTATAAAAGAAACATTTAATAACTATCAAATTTATTTTGGACAAAGAAAGTTTTATACATGGCTGTACGAAACCGATATTGCATGGTCTGCTCCAGAGCTGCAGCTGTTAACAAATTACCTGGCAAACATTGCTGCAGTAAAAATTGGCATGGCAGCTCTTCTAGTATGGAGGCAAATATAATTCAAGAGGGATTCCAAAACAGTGTGGCTATGTATGGAGTAAAATATGCAAAATTTATTGGAGATGGAGATAGCAACTTTACAAAACAATATTAGATTCCAGGCCCTACGATGAACTTCAGGTGGAAAAATTGGAGTGCCAAAATCACTTGTTTAGGAATTTTTGCCTGAAGTTAAAAGATATAGTTAGGGACAGCAAAGCTGGACCAATAACTTTGAGAAAGTGCTTAGGAAAAAACATTTTACGGTTGCGAAAATCTGTAATTTCAGCAACTGCGCAACTAACAAAAAATGAAGTAAACTTTGATTGCTGTTCCATACTCCAAAAACATATTTTAAATGCTCCACACCATGTGTTTGGAGATCACCAGAATTGTGTTGATTCTGTTTGCAGCATTCAGAGAAAAAATGATACAAACTGGATTCCAATCTGGGTTATTGTATAAAATAATGAATGTCGTAAACAATTTGGCTGATAACAGCAAAAGCTTGTTGTTTTCAGCTAACAACAACAGCGTCGAGCAGTTTCACTCCATTGTGGCAAAATTTATAGGAGGAAAGAGAGTAAATTTTTGTTTACGACGAAGCTATCTCGCCCGATGCAGTGGAGCTGTAATTTCACATAATTCCGGGTCCTTTATGTCTCGCGTACATAAAAGTATGTACAATACGAGCTCTGGAAATTTTGTGAAATCGACTGAAAGAAGAAGAGAAAATGACTTAATAAGGAGAAAAAGGAAGATGTCACGGCCTCGTTGCAGAAAAAGTCTTTTTTTAGAGAAAGGTCGTAATAAAAATTACGGTGTTAGAGCTGAAAAGCCAGATTTATCGGAGGATATTTTTTCTCAAAAAAAAAAGAAAGGCTTTTTTCCACTCTGCAACTATCAATTGAAGAAAGAAAATCCATTGAAAGAAAGACTGTAGAACAAAGAAAGAGTCCTCTTTGGAGAGAGGAACGTCGAAAACGACTTACAGCTTCAGATTTCGGTGCAATTTGCAAAAAACTTCCCCACACAAGTTGTGAAGGAATAATTAACAAAAAGCTTTATTCCCACTTCCGGTCATCAGCAATGGAATACGGAATAAATCATGAAGGGGAGGCTGTGAAGGAGGCTTGTTAATTTGAGTAGGATAAAGCTTTGATATCCTATTTTTTCAGCACTTTGATCAAGAGGTTCCTTCAAGAAAACGGTAAGCTCAAAGGGTTCCCATAGTGTAAAAGGTTGAATACCCTTGCTATAGATAATCGTTTCATTAAAAACAAAAATTGAGTTAAGGTAATGATTTTAAAACTTTTGTTTCCAATACGAGAGTAATCCAAATAAAATCTTGTAAAAAAAGTAAATGAAAAGTGTATATATATATTTATAGAAATATAAAATTTGCTTTTCTTTTTTTAGTTTTTATTAATTTCGCTCTAAAAGCAACACGACAGCTATGAAATTTAAAATAAATATATATTACAATCTGTGTCTTTTAGTTACAAAAATCAAACTCTTAATAAAAGCAAATGCCTTGATATAAATTTTCTTTCCTATTGGGGCAATTAGAATTGGATACAATATTAGCAACAAAATTCAAATAATTATTTCAGTTAATACAACCACATACTGACAATACAGCAACCTCATTGAGCAATTTGTTTTGACCAGGTTTCAGCTTTTTAGCCACCTAAGGGGCTATTGTTTTAGTTGGGTCAATTTTTGCGAACCAGATCACTTATCGCGTACGAAATCACTTTCCAATTTTTAATCGTTCGCTTCAATTTTAATTACATATAGCTTAAATATATTCACTTTAATAATTAGTCATTTCCTTTAATTTTAATTACATGTAGTTGATATAATATTCAATTTAATAATTTATCATTTGCTTTGATTTTAATTACACTTAGCTAAAATAAAATCAATTTAATAATTTACTGGTTCCTTTAATTGTAATATCGGAAAAGTTTACTATCGTCCATTTCTCGATATTTTATCGTTTACTTTAATTCTAATATTTAATTGAGTAATTTAATAATAATTACAAAAAAAAGCGCACTTTGGGTGGCAAAATCTGTTCTTTGCAAAATTTTGTATATAGAACATTTTATTATATTAAAATTTATTTTCATATAATTAATCAGTATACACAAAATTTGGAATATCACTAACATTGTCGATCTTTTATAAATCAAGTGATACGATTTTGAAAAAAATGAAATAGTAGAAACAGATTTTTTGAAATTAGAAGGCATGAAAAAAGGAATAAAAAAAAGTTGTCGAAGGGAAGAATGACTATTTTTGAAGCAATGAAAAAGCCAGTTTCTTCCTAGTTTGGGATAGCTTTCAAACACTTGAACAACACAGAAGGGCAATTTAGCCTCAGGAAGGACCGATCCCTACCGCAAAAGCTTGCAAGAAACTGCATAAAAGACCGATGGAGATCAAATTACCCCCATTTTCTCTTGTTTTGAATGGAGGGGGGAGAAAGAAGGGGAAGAATCGAGGTGGGGAAACAGCTCTATTTCTTTCAGTTCTGTCTAGAGGAAATATTTATTACCCTGTGACGTCATTTTCAAACTTCATGATAGCTGTCAAAACATAAATATAAGAAAATGGAAAATATTAGAGCAAAATTGAAAAAATTAAAAGCATCTAAGAAGTTCCTAATTTGAATTCAAGCGAAATAAGGAAAATTAAGAAAAATAAAGCTTGTAATTTCTCTTTTATAAGAGAACTATTTACTTCTGCTCCATATGACCAGTATTGTATGAGTACTTTGTCCGCACTAAGTAACGCCCCTTCCCCCCTCCCAGTAGAGGGAGCTTTCGTCGATTCTTACTTTCGGAATCGCTCGAAGGGAGCCTTAAGCAAGTTGTCTGCTACTGTTTCTGCTCGAATATCAGGTAATGGAATTGCTTCAGGCCATCGACTGTATCGATCTATGATAGTCAAGCAATAACGAAATCCTTCAAATGATGGTAAGGGACCAATAATATCTAAATTGATTTCTGTGAAGCGTTTGCTGACGTTGTGATATTGTTGAAAAGGACTCTGCACATGTCGTGTAACTTTGGACTTTCGGCATTTTGGACAGCTTCTAGTCCAAGTTCTTGCATCCTTATTTATTGACGGCCATACAAACTTCGATTTTAGTAATTTGGTTGTAGCCTTGATTCCAGGATGGGCGAGGTTATGAACACTGTTGAAAACAATTTTCCTGAATGATTCTGGTCTGGTCTTCTTACAAATTTGACAAACATAAGGCTTTTCATTCGTATGAATACACAAATGATGTTTTAAAGAACTCCAATCAGAGAATGCCTTCTTGCAAATTTCACATATGTATGGCTTTTGATTGGTATGAACACGAAGATGGGATTTTAAAGGACCACTTTGAGAGAATGCCTTCTTACATATATCGCACACAAAAGGTTTTTCTTTGGTATGAAACCGTACATGGGATTTTAAAGAATTACTTTGAGAGAATGCTTTCTGGCAAATTTCACAAACATAAGGCTTTTCATCAGTATGAATACGTAAATGGCGTTTTAAAGAACTACTTTCAGTAAAAGCCTTCTTACAAATCTCACATACAAATGGTTTATCGTTCGTATGAACACACAAATGTCTATTTAAGCTGCAAAGATGAGAAAAGGTTTTGTCACATAGACGACACAAGAAGGAGTGCATCATATTTTAAGTGATTATTTACTGGAAATTTCATAAGAATATATCTGTTTCAATGAATGCAAAAAAGAACAATTTGTTGCACACATAACTTGTCTCCTTTCTTCTGAATGGTGTTGTTCTTATCTCAAGCATTCATTTCCCTTCGTCTCTCACCATGGAGAAAACACCTTGTTTCTCACTGACAGTGTGTAAAGATCTGATTGTAGGTTACCCAATTTAGGCTTTTAGAACATTTTTATACTTTAGTTAATTCATTTAGAATGTTTGAAATTAAAAGAATAGTATATAATTCTTCTAATTTATTTCACCTAAAATGTAAAATATTTTGAATAAATTCAATTACATATATGAAATATCGCTTACTAGATATAAGAAAAAAGGGTAAATAAATTAAAAGTTTAGAATTATTAATAAAAATTTTATGAATTTATATGAAGTAAAATCTTATATAAAGTAAAAGCATATAAAATATTAAAAAAATAATAACACAAATTTTAATCTGTATATACATATATTATTGCTAACACAGATGTATGCTATAAAAATGCAGGAATTTAGACAGGTATAATTTTAAATTTTTATGCAAGTTTGAGTGGGATTACAGTGGAAGAGCCAAATTTAGTTAAGCTGCACACAAGTTTTTCAATTCAATAAAAAATAAAAAAAAATTCTAGTAACCACATTATAAAAAAACAGATAAAATACAAAATTAGTGTTAAAATCTTAAATATGATCAAAGAAATTTTGGTGGAGATGCCCATCCTGAAATTTGTCAGACAAGTTTAAAATAGATGAATTTTTCTATAATGCATACACTAAAAGATTACTAATATTAAAAAATGCTTATTTATCAATTTTGTTTCTGTAATATATTTATATTTTTTATTACATTCTAAAAATACATTTGTTTCATTATATATTCAAAATTTCATACACATTTGATATAATTATTACTATGAAATAACTTAAGATATAGAAATATAATGTATTTTGCATATTAGTTCATTCTAATGCACATAATATTAGAAATTACAGTTCTTAATCTTGATTTCAGGAAGCTACAGGTTGAAGCAACCTGCTGTATCAAAGTTTTAATTTATCTGGAGTAATGTACAGTTTGAATTATAACTAAGAAATAACAGAAATATGAACTTAATTTTTAGTTTTAAGATTTCTTTAAATTGTCACCATCCATAGTTATACATTTCTCCCAGAATTTCTTGATCTTTCAAAAACATTCATTATAGAACACAGTAGATTGAACTCTATATTCTTCTCACTGCAGGTTAGTTCAATTCATCATTTGTTGAAACCAAACAAGTTGATATTAATAGCTGTAATTTACAATATAATTAAGATAAGGATTAATTAATATGTAGAGTAAATATTACTATGATATCTCTGTTATTTCTTAGTAATAATTAAAACTTCACATTACTAAAAATTATAAATAATAAAAAATATGCAATTATCAATTTCAATTGTGTTATGAAATTAGAAGATTTGTTTTGTTATACACACATTTACTGAACATTTAAACAAATTATTTAAATATTGTATCTTTTTAAAAAAAATTTAATCAATCATGCATGTTTTTCAGCTTTGATAAAATTAATTTTACATATAAGTGTTCACTTTTAGAACTGAACAAATTTCTAACTTTTCTCTTTTTAGCATTTAAATAATTTCTATCTTTTTTGCAATAAAATGAAGTGATTCACTCTAATGTATAAAATATTAGTACACAAAGTTTTAATAATTTTACAGTCTGTTAATTGTTCCATTGATTTTTCGTTCATAAATTTGGCACAAAATCAATGAATTTTTTTAAATGGCATGAATTATTTAAACAAGGAAGCTAAGATAAATAATCAGGCAATCCAGCCAAACTCTCTCTTTCAATAAATTTAATCATAGGTACAAGGCCACGATAAGTTCAATATATACATATATTTATTCCATTTTGAAGCTGGGATGTTATTAAGTATTATCATTTCACACACAATTTACAGATTGCATTACTATTCATCAAAATAATGAATAACACTTTTATTTGCATAATATTTAATTTGTTTCATTTATCAGCCATCCTTTAACCATTTCCTCTAGCGCAGAGGTATTCAACTTTTTAAACTTCGAAGAACCCACTGAGCTTAGTTTTTTCTTGGAAAAACCTTTTGATGAAAGAAAAGAAAAAATAGGATATCCAAGCTTTATCCTAATCCAATTTACAAAATTATTACTGCAACTCTACTTTATCACATTTGAAACATCTTAATAAGATAATGAATGGTAAGGTAGCTAATGGGTACTCTTTGGTTTGTTAAAATATATTCTATGAATAATAAACAAAAGCAGCCATATTTTATATCATAACAAATTAATAAAAAGAAAACTGTTTTTATGACTTGACTGTGATTGTTTTTTTTTTTTTACTACAAAGTATTTTTACATCTGGCATAATTGTAAAGATCTGTATCCTAGTGTCATCTTCAGCATTCATAGGTTGAAACATGACATTAGATGTTTAATGTTCTTTTAGTAATTTCAGGATATTCTTTTCTAATATCAATCAAGAAAAGCATGCAATCAACCTGATTAAAACTTAGTTTCAATTTAGCATTGGTTGATAGAACAATTTGTTGTTTATTTTCTGGGCGTTCACATGTGTCATAAGTCTGAAAAGGATTCTGGATTCAAGATAAATTTCTTTATGAAGAAGGAAAAATGCTAGAAATGTTTGACACAGATTTGATAAATTTTGGACCAAACCAATTTATACATTTTTATCAGGATTATCTTTATTGTCAACTAAAATATTATGCAAATAAGAAAATGATTCAAAATAATCGTTCAAAATGTAATTTGCCCAAAGAGGGGCTTCAATTTTACTTTATACTTGAAAATAGTGATATAGTGGGCGATTTTTACCTGAGCCGAAGAATGGAGACTACTATGTGACCTAATGCATTTTAATTAATGTAATTGAAGCACATGACTTTTATGAAATTTAAGATTTTATTTTATCCATAAAATATTTATAGATTTTTATTTTTACAAGAAAACTGCCTTTAACAATTTTATCTCTTATAAATGTTAAAATTTTACAAAAACTTTGGGGTTTGGATTAAGCAAATAGCAATCTGTTGCGTAACCTCTGTAAAAGTTGCAGGGAACCCAGGTTGAAGACCTTTGCTCTAATGGTATGTTTATAACAATTTAGCACTTTCCATTCCATATTTTAATCAGCAATACTTGAAAAACTCATCCCCACTAAACCATTATTGATAATCTCTAAAAGAGAGTGAGTGCAAGTGATGGTGGAGCTTAATAGCATAAGAGACAGATGTGGTTATGCTTAACCAAACAAGGTGCAACTGTAGTCCTGAATTTTGAGAAAATGGAAAAATAAGAAATTGGTTGACAAGAAGAAGGGTTCAAAATAGAGAAAGATCACTGGGATATCCAATGGGAGAGAAGTCGAGGGGGGGGATCACCGAAGACAGTAAACCCCATAGGGGAAAAAAAATATCACTAGGGGATCTCAGGGTTATGATGCCCATACTTACCTATAGAAGGCAAGCTCCTGAGGAGATATCTCACAGAGAATTTAGTCATCCTCGACTTAGGTGTAATTACATGACAGGTTCCATGAAGATATAGTCATAAGGAATGTTTGCTGATCAATTTTTTTTAAATCCCAAAGTCTATTTGTTTTAGTAGCATATTGTTGCGTAATGTAATATCCATGTGCAAACATGAAGAAAATATCTACTGCAAATAAAAAATAATATATTCATTGAATTGTTTGAAAACTCACTTTTCATACTGTCTCGCAAGAATTTTCATGTATTCTAAGTATTCAGTGTCAATTTATCTAAAATGCATAACTTGTCATAAAAAAAAACTTTTCAGGGAAGAAAAATTTCTATTCACATCCTCCTATATTTAAAAAATAGAAGCAATTTTTTTTTATTTAAATATCCCAAAGTTTGTTGAGTTTTCAAGATTGATTGGTTTTTTATTAACATTGCACTTAGAAGCAATATGAGGCTTCCACTCGATTTTATATAACTTTTTTACTTTGGATCTTTATCTTTTTTCTTATTCAAAAACGATTCATTCAAAAAGAAAATTGTGTAATTTCTTATGTAACTCAGAATAAAATTGTTAATTTTTGTTCTTTTTTAGTAATACAACAATTATTCGAGGAAATCATAAATTGTAATTGAACAAACATTCCTTAAAGATGCATTTATTAATTTTTATACCTCTACTGCTCAAAATGAAAGTCAAATTTTCTTTGACACATTCTCTAGGGAAATAGAGAAGATCAATTCAACTGTCTCAAATAATGAATATATATATATGTAAGAATTGCACATAAATCAATTTTTAGACATCAAATGCTATTTGCTTAAAATTATAAAAAAAGAAAAATGGCCCATCTTTGGAGAAATGCAAATATTAAATAAAGAATCCTTAAAACTTCTTAATACTAATTGAAAGATGCTAAAGAAAGTGAAGCATCAAGTGTGATGATGATTTCAATCAGGCGAATTAGTTTTGGGTAACCGTAATAGCTTTTTTTGGAAGGGGGATTTTTGCATGGGGCACATCTTCCATATAGATTGATTTTTGCTAAAAGTTGCAGTCAATTTTTAAAAAACAACAAATATTTTAAAAGCTTTACAAACTACCTCTTGCTTTTATAAACTTTTTTTTAAATTTATTTTCTTTGTAATAACTAAACACTTTGAAGTGTCTATTTCTACATTCTGCTAAAAATCTTTAGGTATGATTCATGTGTTTTTTAATGATTTTGAACTAAGGGGTAAAATGCATGTTTTACAGAAATATGAGGATAAAGATTTAATTTTAACTCAAGATTCATAATCATTCGTCTCACAGACCAATTAAAATATGTATATATAATTTTTACAGTGAAAGATGAAGATCTAAGTACCTTACTCAGTTGTTCAATAATAAATATTGCACCTGTCATACGTGAAAAAGTTTTTATGATAATGGAGTTACAGTGAATAGATCAACCCACAGAAGAATGTTAGTGAATACTATTGAAATTGTAGAATAGGTGTGATTATTTTAAATCTTCATTTCTTCGTGAAGTTGAGTGCGATAAAATAAATTATTTGTTTGTAAAACTATTTATTGTAAACAGTGTAAAAAACATAAACAAACAAGATTTTGTTTGGTTTCATTGTTGTCGCATTAGAAGCAATACAAGGGCCATTGGGGATGGATCTCGTAATTTTAAATCTCATTTAAGTGATGAGGATGACACATGAGCTGAACCTCCCTCTCCTAACTTCCATATCACGCCAGTGGCTGGATTTTGAGCCTCAACAGATTCAACATGCATCAGACACAACCAATCTTTAGTGGTATCTAGGCTTAAACTCACAACTCAATGAAAAACACTAGCTGCTAGTCCATGATCATGACCACTAGGCTGCTGCAGCCACAACAAACAAGGTTATCATTTCGATAAATCCTTTCAATGTTAACATGACAGTATTCATTTTCAATTCAAAAAATTAATGATTAATAAACAACTTTTCATATTTAAAGTGTGTTATTGCTCCTTATAATCCACAAAATAAAAATCTTCATATGTTCATCTGATATACAAGTGTTAATTAATAACGAAAATGTCATACATGCTTATGAATCCAGGGTTACAGGTTTAATGTTCTGCTAGCAATGAATGAGTGAATTTATCCTCTTTTGGAGAAATATTTTAAAGAAAGAGATTGTTTATATATATATATAAATCTTATATTGCTATTTTTGTACAAATGTATTTAAACTAGATTTTTAACAAGAATTTCAATTATTTATTTTATTCTTTACATTATATTATAATAATACATAAGTTAAAAAACTTATGAAGTATTGACAAATTGTATTTATAATAAATAAAAATTATTTATTTTTATATTTATAATTATATATATATATATGATACTTAAGTACAAATTCAAGTTAAAAATTATAAATAATTATAATGTTTATGACAATACAAAATTATAAATACGAATAATTTCATCAATAATTATTATTTGTAATTCAATGTTTTTATTTTTTGCAAAAAATTACAATGTTCAGAAAATTTTCTTATAGGGTGTCCCATAGGTGATTGGCGACTTCCTAGATACAGTGGCACAAACAATTGAGGATACACCTTACTTTTACTTGATAAATCCAACTTTCAATCAAAATAACACCTTAACCAGAAGTGCAAACGAATTTTTATTCTTAGACATAACAAAAGGTTTAATTAACAGTAAAAATAAAGAAAAATCAACGACAAAATTCTAAAATAAAACTTTTTAGAGGCATTTCAAATAAACATAAGCAGATTTTTACCTCAAAAAATTGAGGATACACAAATGAAATTTTTGTTTAACTACCACTTGATTTCTTTTTGCTTGCTACTAATAATCTAAGTTTGGGAAATTTTATCCTAAACTTTTTCAACTGTTATTTCTGTCTTTTGAAGTTGGTTATGAGAATATAAAGCTGTAATTTTAAATGGAAAATGGCTCCTCGGAAAGAGACTAGTATTGATGTAAGGTTATTTAAGAAGGGAAAATCTTATCGTGAAATAGCTGAAATTGTCGGTAGAAGTCACTCATGTGTCCAGAAAATCATTGGGAAATTTAAACGCGATGGATTAATTCAAAATAAGAATGGAAGAGGAAGGAAAAGTATTCTGAGTGATGAAGCTAAAAGGAAAATTTTAAAAGATATCAAGATTAATCCTAAACTGAGTGCAGTCAAACTAGCTGCAGAAACTTCTCGAATAATCTGCAGAAGTGTAAGTGCTGAAACTGTGAGAAATGTGATTAGACATACTGGATATAGCAGTCGAGTAGCTAGAAAGAAACCTTTCATAAGCTTACAAAAACAGAAAAAGTGTTTGGAGTTTGCAAAAACTCATCAATTGAAGACAAAAAACTTTTGGAAGAAAGTTATATTTAGTGATGAAAGTAAATTGAACATTTTTGGAAGCGATGGTCGTCACACCGTTTGGAGAAAGCCGAACACCGCTTTGGATCCAAAAAATTTACGTCCTGCAGTTAAACATGGTGGTGGCTCAGTCATGTTTTGGGGTTGTATGGCTGCAAATGGGGTAGGAAATTTAGTTTTTATAGATGGTATAATGTATCATAAGCTTTATATAGACATACTCCGCAACAATCTTAAAGAAAGTGCACAAAAATTGGGTTTAGATGGAAATTTTACATTTCAGCACGACAACGACCCCAAACACACGGCACGTAATGTCAAAATTTGGTGTCTTTTTCATTGTAAACAGCAATTGCACACACCGCCACAGTCCCCTGACATCAATGTCAGAAAATTTGTGGGCCACTAGAAACAGCGGTCCAAAAACACCAGATTAGAAACAAAGCCCATTTAAAGCAAGTGTTACAAGAAGAATGGGATAAAATAACTCCAGATACCACTAAAAAATTGGTCGAATCGGTACCAAGACGTTTGGAGGACATTATAAAAGCCAAAGGACATGCAACAAAATACTGATGCTGACTATGCATGTAATATATCGAAAAAATTTCATTGGTGTATCCTTAATTTTTTGAGGTAAAGATCTGCCTATGTTTACTTCAAATATTTGTGAAACTTTTAATTTTAGATATTTTTTTGTTGATTTTCGTTATTTTTGCTGTAAATTAACCCTTTTATAATGTGTAAAAGTAAAAATACGTCTTCTATTCTAGTTAATGTGTTATTTTCATTAAAAGTTGGATTTATCAAGTGAAAGTAAGGTATATCCTCAATTGTTTGAGCCACTGTAGGTCGCTAAACGTGAATGATTTAAGCATTGAGTACTCTTAGTATTACCATAACCAATCGCCACGTTTACATCATTATCGTCCCCAAAAGTCGCTAATTGCCTAGAGCACACCCTATTCCTGATTTTGACCCTATTTTCTTCCACAGAATCAGTTTAGTTATGATTGACTTCTCATTTTCGGTATCAACATTTCATTTTTACGTTTCAATGCTTTAGTTACTTATCTCTTTCAATTGAAATTGATTTTTCGCCAAAGTACTCCGGATGCTTCACCATAACCTGAACATGCTTTCATTAGTTAAAATTAGCGTTGATCAAACAAAAAGAACCTAATTTGAATTAATATATATAGATATATATTCATGCATAAAGGAATATTTGTTTACAAAATTATCACTCCTTAATTTTATCCGTGGGTGGTCAAAATCATACGTATTAATTATCATTAAAAATGAAAGCAACTATCATTAATACTTCCTTAAAAACTTAATTTTCCGGTCTCCTACTTCACAGTGATTGAAAATTTTGCCAGATCCATTTTGATAAAGGCAGTCTCATGACAAAGAAACGTATGAATCA
>BMAW01118752.1:0-12667 GCA_019974015.1 Nephila pilipes
ATTTAATATACTGATTATATTATATATGATATTTAATATACTGATTAATACCAACTAAAGTTGATTCCTATTACAAATGTACTAAAATGCAACATCCAGTTACTGATTCATAATCATTTTAATACAGTGCAGTTTAGATGATAGCTTTCAAAACTACATCGTCCATAAGGCAACCATTTCTGTGAAATATGACATTGTGCCCATCTTTTACTATTTTCACCATATGCCATTGAGTCACGAAATAGAAAACAAATCAGAAAGCCATTTATTTCATTCAAAATGGAGTAAATGCTTGAAAGCTTGCAGTTAATGTTTTGAAAAGGGCGTTCGAAAACCGCCCCTTTCCTTACACATCTTAAAGCCTCGTTTGTAATATACGGATAACGTGATAACAGTTCCATGAAGTGAAAATGAAACATTAGCGATAAAGGGAAGGTATCTATATTTTTAAATATCTATCTTCTTTCACGTTTGACACGTAACTATAGAAACGATGTGTTTGTATTCAAAATATTCTAATATTGCTTTTGACAGTAAGAAAAAGAAATCAGTTTTCGTGGTTGGAAAAATAATTAGGCTTATCTAAAAGGATTTTAATCAGATTAAAAGCTTAAATTTCTTAGGTATCATTGAATGTAATTTGCGAATTGAACGTGATTCAAAGGGGAAAAAATGTTGCGGGATCAAAATCTGCTTAAGTATTTGGATAAAAACTTTTTGAATATTTATCTAAAAAGGTTTATGCTATCTTATTACAAGAATAGCATTTTAAAATTTTTTATCTCAAAATAAAATTAATTGTAAAGAAAAATTATTATACACATTACGAAATGTTTGATATTCTTTCTGTGATATTATTAAATGACTTCTGCACACACACACAAATTTCAAACAGTATTTAAAAATAAAAAATAAAATAGATTTAAAAATTATTATTGTGAGAAAAATTCTAGAAATTTGTGTGGCAAACACCTCTTAAATATCAATAAACAAATATGTTGTAAATTACTACAAAAGAATTCCTATATATCTTGTATTATCAATACAGTGAAATTTGATAAAGTACATAAACTCGAATTTTATTCCGAGATTCGAATTTTACGAAATGAATCGGATAATTTTGAAAAAGTGTGTGACAACAATTTTAAAATTTGTAAAAATGTAAAAAAAGGAAAGGGAAATAAGAAACATTTTCGTTATGATTATACACACTAATATGATGTATTACTAAAAACTGTAATTATATTTTGGATTTTTGAAAATATTTGCCGCAAGTAAAGAATCTCATATCTTAAAATAATAGCTTAAAACAACTAAAATTTACATCTAGACACTCAAATATATTCTTGATATATTTAATTTTAATTGAAATATACGGATTCGATCACTTTTCTCCAAAGTAAATAGTTTAAATACCTATAAAAACATCAAAAATATCTTTCACTTCAATAAATACACATCTGGAAAATATGTCTTCTATATATAATATCTCTTTGCGCCAGAAAAAAAAAATTAGCAAAATTAATGTTTTGGGTACCGAAGGTATTTTCAACACATTGCTAACTATTAAAACATTTTCCTTGTCTCTAAATAAGAAATCTGATTTATTTGCCTGTTCACACAGAAAAAAGCTGTATACACTTGCAATGACAATAATAATAAGCATAGTTATTGCAGCTTATAGAACTGATGAAATTTTAGAAGATATCATTGCGAGTTTTATTTATTTATTTTGACTTATTGAAAACCTGAAGCTTGTTCGAAGCCAAATCTATCTCTTAACGTATAATCAGAGCAAAGAATCGAAATTCCTCTAAACATATTCGAAAAGAACATAGAATAGCAACAGCACATTTAACCTCACCATGCATAGTGATAGTGAGATATAGCTATTATGAATTAAAAATTGCTTTTAGACGAATGCTTTAATACATATTTTAATTTGTGTATTTGATATCTCAATCAATAATCCAAACTTATGACTCTCCTAAGAATACTAATTACTAAAGAATTGTTTTTGTTTTATTTAAGTCCACAGCAAATAGCTTCTTGATATTTATATTTCAAATATCCATTTCCTGTTTTATTTTCTTACCACCTAGAAGTTACATTGACTGAAACATCGTTTAAAATTATTTATTTGCATATTTTTAGACATTCGGCTTCCTAACGAACTACATGTTTCAAGCAGATGTTCTTAACACAGGAAAAATAGAAATATATTAGAAAAGGCCCTTTTTTGTAGAATTATAATGTATATGTAATTAAGTATATATATAACAATATATGTCTGTGTGTGTGTTTATATGCAAATTGTCCGAAATTTGTGGATATAGCATGTTGTGCCAAAAACTTGTATTTTTATTCATTTGGATAAATTGTATAGATATTGCTTGTATCAAGCTCCTGTTGATATTATCAATATGTTATTAACTCTTTAATAGATGTCAGTTGTTTTATTTGTTGCCTATGGTTACATAAAGTTATACATAATCATATACAATATTAAAAAAGTATTTTTTTAAATACATGAATGTTACTGTTTTCATATAAATGCAAATTTCCTGAACGTAACTTGAGGTAACCACTTTTGCTTATTTTATCAACAGAGCATCGTGTGCCATTCAAAAAATTCAAATACCAAAAGAAAACATTGTATCATTTTTTTCTTCAACATAAATAAGAAAGAATTGAAATGTCTATGTAGAAGAATATTTTTTTAAATAATTTGTTTATTTTAAGACTTAAAAATTTGTCGTGTTGTAATGAAGATTTTATTTGGTATTAAAACGATTTAACTCGTATGATCAGTAGTATACCCGGAAATTTATTTTAGGGAGTGCATAATTGCCACGATAGATGCAATTTCGTTTGTTTAGGATTGGAAAAAAACCAAATGGAAAAAACTAAAAAATACGCGATATTCTTATTTCGCCTATTTCAAACTGCCCGAGGATTGGTATATTTTTAATCAAATTATAAAATTTAAAAAAAAATAAAGATTATTTAAGGAAACTGCTAAAGGTACTATGAGAACAAAATTTTCTACTTACTGGAATCGATGGAATCTAACATCACTGTATAATTAACAAATATCATTTTATGATTGAAAAAAACAAAAAAAACAGCCACAATTTAAAAATAATAAGTTGCGAGTATAACGAAATAAAAAGTTATATACATATTTATTTTTAGAAAGTTATGTTTATTCTTCGCTTTTATTTTTGCTAAATGTTTGACTTCTTCACTTACAGGCATATTTTTATGTAAGTATAACGAACAGAATACATTAAATAGTTCTTAAGTAGTTTTTTTTAAATATATATTTCATAGTTTAAAACGAACTTTCAATAGTACATGTTGTATAGCGTAAAATGACTAACATTTTGTGGATATTTGGAAAAATATCTACATTGCACTGTTGTAAAGACTTCAATAGCAGTTCAAACTGAAGAATATGCAATATCAATATTATTTCAGCTATTTAAAACTGTTGAAGGATTGAAACAATCTGTTACGAAAGTGATTTATTTTTCCATTGCTGATATTCTAGCAGTCAAAATACTTGTACTACAATCTGGCCAATCTAAAAAATATGTCTTCCTTTCAGCATTTCTAACATATTTTCATCTGTAGATACGAAAACATTCTTCCACGAGATTAAAACATTTAATGAACTCATAACTACTTTGTGTTTTGTAAATCTTTCTAAGATGTAAAATTACAAACTACGAAAATTGATTAAAAATTGTTGTTTGATATATAATAAGATTCGGATGAAAACGATTTAAAAAATTAAGAAAAAGATTCAAGCAAATTTAAAATTATTTTATTATAAACTTAACAATTTGAGCAAAAGAAAAAAAGAATGATTCAGATTTCTTGACTACTGTTCGTTTACAAAAGCTGAGACTGCAGCTCGCAGACGATTCAACTCTACAAAGGGATCTACCAATTCGAAGACCTGTTTTTATGCGCTCAAAGATAAATGCCTGAAAGAAAAGAGTACCTTCTGTAAATCTTTCCCAAGAAACAGTAGGGGAAGGAGAAGGAACATCAGGTATAGAGATGCTAGACTGGTATTCTACTTGGGAAATAGCACTGAATGTTTCCTAGACAGAGGCCGTCTTCTTTTCCAAAAATTACAGAAAAATAGAACCAGATATATATTAAGAAAACAAAAACATCCCCTGGTCCTTATCCACCAAGTATCTTGGTGTTACGTTAGATAAAAAGCTCACTTTTATTCAAACACGTAATACAAATTAAAAAGCAGTATAAAACTGCAATAAATAAATCATATCCCCTTATCTCGCGAAATTCTACATTAAGTAGACGTAACAAATTGCTTATCTACACCCTGATAATAAGACCTATCCTGACCTATGCTTGCCCAGTCCGGTCTCACTGAGCAGATTCTACCCTAGAACTACTGTATAAATCACAAAACGTGACAATAAGAATGATAGTAAAAGCAAACTGGTATACGCGTAATAGTGATATCAGAAACCTCATTAAACTCTCCCCACTTAAAACCTACATCAAAAAGCTTTCTAAAATTTTTTTCCAAAAAATCGACACCTCCACAAATAAAACCTTACAAGAAATAGAAAAATACACCCCAATCAGAAATAACACCCATCTCCAAAGATCTAGAGAAATTTTAATTGATTAATTCTTTAAAACTCTAAATTCATCCTTTCTCTCACCTCACATGCACCCATACCCATCCACCTTAAAGTAGCAAAATAACAGACCTTTCCCTCGACCAATCAGAACACACGCTCCACTCAAGACCAGACTGAGCAAGCAAGCAGGGTAAAATATCTACTGTCACCATTTTAGCAATATTTTCTCAACTTTAAACTTAAATTTAAATATATTTAATTATTTCATAAATGAGTTCAGATTTAAACCAACGCCACTATTTTTATAACGAATGATTAAGTAAGTATATATTTTAAATCTCAGCCATGAAATTCTTAACTTTAAAGCATTTCTCTTAATAAAAAGCTATTGCTCTTTTAAACAATCTACTTCTCATATTTTAAATTTAACTCCTGGGTAAGTGAAAAACCATAGTTCAGTCTCAACCTCAATTAATAGCCATTTTACTGGGGATTTAAGCCTGAGAGGGTTATGCACCCCAACAACAAATACTCCGCATAGAGATGCTCCTTCCCCCTTTCTCCCCACGCTTTTCCCACCTATCGTCAGTCGGATCAGGGCAGTCGGGGAAAGAGGTTGCCTATCCGGAGTCCCCACCACCACCCCTGGCCGCCGACCGGGGGGACCCGGCATTGCTCTACACGCTCGATTCGGCGGGCATGTACATTTTCTCACCTAATTTAAGTTTTATTTTTCTTCTTATTCTTTATGTGAACTCCTCAATTGTCTTTTCTCTCAATAGTTCTGACATGGAGGTATCTTCCAAATGCGGGGGTGGTACTCCGTAATATCACACACCTTAGAGATGTCCCCCCCCCCCTCTTCGTCTATGAGGAATGACAAGAAGCACATTTTCAAAGGCTTTTCTATTTTTGTTCTCAGGAATTAATTTAAAGGGAATACTTTTTTTTCGTTTCATAATGAAAAAAAAAAAAAAAAAAAAATGTAAACATGATAGGAGAAAGAGAGTTAATTCCTTTTTTTATATTTATAAGAGCATCTATAAAACTATAACAAAAAAATTATCCGTAAATATTTCTATTTAGAGAAAAATCTTGGGGAGCGCATATACCCCTTTGCAACGCCGTAATATACAATTATGACTTGTACAGGCTAAAAATTGCATAAATCTACACTATAGATTTTTCAAAAAATAATAATATAAAAAATTGGCAAATTTATCAGACTTTGTTGAGGATCTAAATATTTTTAATTTACCATCTGAAATTCACGATCCATCCAAAAATTGTGAAACAAGAAAACTACAAAATTTAACTCTAGATTAACTACAATGAATTCATTTTCAAGTTAATTTGACCAAAGTTTTGTTCCGAATGCATGCTGAAATGCGCTTATTTTTGAAAATATGGAATTTTTAAATCGGAAGATTCCTTTTGAATAACCTTGTATTTGACTCAAAACGAAATGAAAAAAATTATTTAATATTGATAGTTTTACTTACCAAGACCTCCAAGGAAGAAACTGGCATTTTCTTGAGACACTTTATACTGCCATGTGACAAACTCGTCTAATTTTCCTCGAACAAAATCATCATACATATTTTTGCCATGTCGTCTGCAACCCACTGTCAGCTGAAGCGGCTTTAGAGGCTGCCGAGGTGGTTGTGGTAAAGGATCAGGATATTTTGCATAGGCTTCACGCTTAGCATTGATGTAAAGCTGTATGATAAAAATGTAATTTTAGTTTTCAAGGCAACATTACGCAGGGAATAGGCCTTTGTCGCCATAGTATAAAGTCATAAAAATGCAAGTGAAGAATTTTATACACTTATTTAATCTTAACAATCTTAAATTTTACCGAACAATAATTTAACCACTGCTCGTGTATTTAAAAAAAAAAAAACGTGAAAAATTAGGCTCAAAGCAGATTCGTAGACGCAGCTGTGAAATTATGACTAAAAAGATTCAATGTAAATATTTTATTTGAAAAGAGTCATTCACATGTAGAATAATACACACATATCATATATATAGTTCATTCTTCAAAAAAACATTGAAGTTGTTATTATTAATCTTCAAAAAATACAAACATTCTAGAGTTCAAAAACGATGTCTGCTTTAACAATAAAACGAATCAAAACAAAAGATTAGTTAATGAAAAATCAAATTAGTTTTTAAGATATTAAACTTAAAGCAAACGATAGCATATACTGAAGTACTTAATAAATTATATTAAAACTATTGATAAAATCCTTTTAGATACTTAAGTAAACGATAAAAAATGATTTAAAATTTTTTTAAGAGAAATGTAATTCTTATTCCCAAACAAAAAATAAGATAAATTTTTACACATTAATCTGCTTTCCACATCCATCGTAGAATTGTCAAAAAATAGAACTTCTTAATAACTTCGGCAATTCTTATTCGAACGAAATTGACATCAAAATAACTGAGTGAAAGGGAACTAAATCATATCATTGATGCATTAATTAACATCATTAACATAATTAATTAACTTCTAAAAAGAAAATTTTCTATTATGGAATCCGAATTTTTTTTCACATATTTGATTTCGCATTTTAAATCAGCCTAAATTTCAAATTTCGTAAGATACTATTTTTAATTTTCTGAGTAACAGGGGTTAAAAAAACGGGTCCCCCTAACGTTAAATGAATATTTCAAACATGTGACGTTTACAAAAATTTCACCTTAACATTTTTCTAGGTTTTTTGCACCAAACGAAAGATAATTTATTTCCAATTCTAAAAACACAAAAGAGCTTAAAATGGAACATTATTATGAAAAATACGAATTATTAAACACAATTATTTAAAAAGATGCATTGTAACATAATTAAAGTTTTATACATGTGAATTCCTTATAAGATCTTAAATTCAAATTTTTATGTAATATCCTTCTATAGTTCAAGAAAAATTCAATTTTAGAATTACAATAGGAAATAACGGATAATCAAGGGGTTGTATATTAGTTCGTAAATCGAAATTATCGATCCAAATCACATATAGTTAAACAACATAAAAACAGTATGAATTGTTTGTGCGAAAGAACTATACAGTATACTCGCATTGCTCCCTAAAATGTTTCTTCTCTGGAACTAATCATTCGATTCGAATAAAATTTGGAACAAAAACTATTTAAATCATTTTCCAGCAAACTGTGCACAAACAATTAGATTCTTTAAAAGAAAATTTTTGAGAATTAATTAAATGTGTTAACAGTGTTAAAGAATTAATCAGATTAAACCATAACTTAGTTTACATTCAGTACTTAAAAGTGAAACCGATTTCAACCGGCTGCGATGGGAACTTCAAAAGTTATTAAAGGTAATCCTTACTTTCTTTTTTTCTTTTTCTGGCGATTGTATTCTTATTGGGCGGGTGGAAAATTATACTCTCTCCTATCTCACATATCATTTTGTCAACTTCAACTCGAACGGGAACTTTTCTAATTTTCTTCTTAATACAAGCATTATTCAACAGTTCATGCCTGATATTTTGATTCAGATGTAACTTGTTATGTAAGTGAACTTAATTTTAATTTGGATGTGTTTGAGTCTTATGAAAAAAGTAGCTCTGTCTCACTTTTTAAATACTTGCAAATGCTTGAGTAAAATTCTTTATGAAATGTCGAAGTATTTTTGTGGTATATTTCAGAAATCATTTCACTAAGTTTCACTTTTACTAACTTTTTCAAATTTTGTTATTATTATTAGCCTTCAATGTTCTTTGAAATTATTCATTTATGCGTGAATATCAATCTCAAACTAGTAACAAAGTTTGGGGTATAACCTCGAAAGATTTTACGTCCACTATCCCGGCTATACGGCGGGTCTTTAGAAGCATGAAGACTGGAATCACGGCTAGATAAAAACATCGCCGGCCGCGAGCTCGCGATCATGATCTCTCGGCTACCGCAGCCATTCTTCTTTACCACAAATGCACAAATTTTTTAAAAACGTACTTACATCAAGACCTTCTTGTTGACTCCACGTAAAAGCCACGTTACTCCAAGTATCATTGAGCACTAGACCTGCCACATAAATTGACCACACTTTTTCTCCAGTAGAAACAACAGCATTCAGATATATGCCTTTGTAAAATACAGCGACTCCTGGAATGCCTTCAATATCTCCGCCTGTCAGGAAATAGAAAACACGGGAACTTAAGCACTTTTTCATAAAAAATGCTTATAAAAATAGCAATTTTTAAATGTTTTCCATAAAACATGAAAAATTAAGACTTCTTATTTTCTCAAGCCCGAGATGACATTTTGGAAACATTCATGTTGAAATGTATCAAAATGGAATTCTCAAAAGAATGCACCCATTCCAATCCATCGACAATGGAGTAAAACGTTTAAGTACGTTTATATATAAATGACATTTATTAAAAATTAGTAGTACATCTGTAAGCTAGCGGCTCTTAAATTATAGTACGTGTACTTTTAGGCATTGAAAAATATTTGTAAAGAATTCGAAAAAACTCTGTACAAATCATTGGACTGCTAAATTCTACTATTTTATATAATTATTAAAAAGAAGTGAATTTTTGGAAGTGAAATGGACTTTGAGTATTAATCAAAGGATTATGATTGAGGAGTTCACTGGATCTATACCTGGATCTATTCGTTTTGTATATATTTTTAGTTAGTGAAAAATATTCGAATGGCGCATACTAGAAAAATCTGTGGAAAGCTCTCTCACTATAAAATTCAACTTTATTGTATAATTATTATGGAGAGAAATCGATTTTTGAAGATACATCAAAATTTTAATTATGATTAAAGGATATATTGGATCTTAATCAAACGTTAAACCTGGAAAACAATTTGAGAAAAATTGTTAGAAATAATTTTAAGAAGTGGTAGAGAATATTCATTTTAGATTATAGAACGCGTTTAAATTCGATTTTATCACTGTTGAAAGGTAAACAGTAATATCATCATGTAAAGATAGTTTCATTTTTCATCTCAAAGTTTTTCATCTATATACCCGCCATTTTGAATTCGTAAACATAACAATAATTCATAAGGAATAATTAATAACATTTTTTAAAAAAAGCTACTGCATTTATTTTGAAGCAATAAAGTCATTCGAATGAGTGAAAAACATAGGAAAGGTTTTCATCTATTTGCCCCTTTCTTCCGATTTAAAAAATTATCTTAATTATTTTTAAAGATTTGAAAACCGATATAAAAACATACTTGAAAATGGATGATAAAAGGATTTAGGAACCTTCTTTATTTTGTAATCGTTCAAATGCATATTATTGCATCACGATAAATATAGTAGTCTAGATATGAGAAGATAATTACGAATCCATAGGACTAAAACACTACGTTCATGATTGTAAGAAGAATAATAGAATCAAGCATTTAAAAAGAAATGTTTTTATTTTAATTTTTGGAAGAGTTATTCCTTCCAATCAATGAATTTTGGAATCGAGTTAAAAGGATTTTTCATCTGAATTCTAGTAAACAAGTTCTTCCGAAATCTACCAGCTCTACTTATAAATGTTACATACCAATATTTCTGAATTGATGTGCTATTGAATAATTTAGTGTAAAATAAAAGTTAAAACATAAAAGCATAAAATACTTAAAAAGCATTAGAAAAGCTACACATTTGTCTACTTTACTCACTGATGCGTTTTGAAAAAAACCATCGGAATTCCTTTGGATTTTCAATCGAACGATTTCATTCACCGCAATTTATTAAATTACACAAAACTGGGAGGGAGGGAGGGAGAATGAGTTATAAAAGCTTACCTGTACTAAACAGATATCTTCTACTTTCGTCTTTTCTATTAAATATCAACTTTCCAAATATACTAGCAGAAAAACCATGTTTGCAATTGATGGGATTTCTCCAACATTTATTGTGTTCCTCAGAAGCTTTTCCCTTCACTGCCTTGGTCAGATCGTTTATTTTCAAACACGATCTCTCTGGTTTCTCCTCATTATCACCAAAATCTGCCGACGTACCAAAGCCATCTGGCCCATCCTCAGACGAATGTACCGGTCCGTCGTTATACACAGGTGTACCAGCAGCAGTTAGATCAGAAATGTGGAAACTCGATGTAGCCGCATAGCGCGTATCTGCAAGTTTTTAAAATATATTTATGTCACATTATAATTACATAAAAAAAATTATTGGGAAAATAGGCTCTCTTCCCTCATTATCTTGCGAAAGAAGAACGAAATTTATTAATCTTGATACTTGTGAAATGAAAATATATATAGCGTCGGTACAAAGGATGTTTAGTAAATTAAATATTAAAACATTGGGGTTTTTGAATTTATTAACACAATTTGCTTAAATTTCTTGTTCAAGGAAAGATTACACTCTTTTTTTTATTAACTGTTGACATATCTGCAAGAAAATAAACATAAAGTATAAAGCAATATAAACTTAGCACAATTAATTGAGTCATAATGTATTCTACTACACTGAATTTGCATCTATAAAAACTATTGGGTTCTACATCTATATATATACAGATACCTGAGGGATCTGGTGTGGTTGTCGCAGGAGTAGTGGTAGTTGGTGGCTTCGTAGTCGTAGTTCTTCTGGTTGTTGTTGTAGTGGGTTTTGGGGTAGTAGTAGTAGTAGTTGTTGTTGGTTTTCTAGTCGTTGTCGTTGCTTTTGTGGTAGTGGTTGTTGTTGTAGCTTGCGTAGTTGTTGTAGATGGAGTAGTGGTTGTAGTGGGCTCGGTAGTTGTTGTAGTAGGCTCTGGAGTAGTTGTAGTGGGTTCTAAAGTTGTAGTAGGTTCCTCTGTAGTTGTCGTAGGAGCTAAAGTTGTAGTAGTGACTTCAGTAGTAGTTGTTACTATCGTTGTGGTCGTTGCTTCAGTGGTTGGCACAACTTTTGGCGGTTCTGGAGTCATCATGGCTGTGGTCCTTTTGAGCGAGTCGTCTGGAAACATTCATTTACCCACGCATTTTTCATCCGACATTGTTTTATAAGCACACCATTCTAACTACTCTAAATCTAGGGCTTAAATAATCTAACATTTTAACTAGTTTCTAACTAATACCTAGGTAATGAGTACGTTAACATTACTTAAAAATACTAATCACGGTTATGTTCCCAAAACAATGAGTACACAAACCGTAAAAATTAAACGATTTTCTTTGTAAATACAATATTTCGAATGTCTTCCCCCAGTATGCTCGGTTATTGTTGAATAAATTCCCTTGCTTTCTAAATTGTTATTAACACATTTACTCATATTTTAAATTTTAAATAGGCTGTAACAAAAGTATTTTGATTATTTCTGTGAAAAAAATTAATACCGATTAAGTTTGTCAAATGAAATAAAAATAAAGAAGGCGTAAAACTTCTAAAAATAATAGCATATTTAGATCAATCCTATATCATGACAGCTCATCGAAAAATTTTGTGCTGGAAAATGTTTATTGACAAAGAAATGCAAATAATAATAATAAAAAAAAATAATAGAAACAGCTATAACATTCTAACAATAAAAGAAAAAACAAAATTAACTAATAAAGAACCTCAAGTGGCATCACAAATAAAAATTTTTAGATACAAATATGCATTGTTTTAAACGAACGCTTTGTAAGGATATGGTCTTCGATTCTGCTATCTTCATGGATTCTGCTTCAGTTGTCAGTTCAAAGAAAAAGTTTTGAAACTTCTCCCCGAGAGAAAACTGATCATGAATCGCCGTCACACACATGCAGCAGCTCATAGCAAAGATCTAGAATTACATTAAATTATCAGAATTAATATAACACCAGATCTAAATATAAGTTTTGTGTTATTTTTATAAAAAAATAAATGAGCGCGTTTTTATGAATATGAATTTACATATTTAATTTATTCCATGCACAAATTTATTAATTTGTTCCTTTTACTAAAAACACTAAAAATAAACAAACTAGTTTACGCATATATTATTTATTGTTTGTAGATACAGAAAACTAAAATAAAACATATTACAATTATATATATTATTTTCGAAAGTTTTATAGGTGCATAATATATCTTATACATA
>BMAW01118754.1:0-10713 GCA_019974015.1 Nephila pilipes
TTTTTTCCATTTTTTAAACAAACTACAAAACGACTTTACTCCAACCTCGATAACTCAGCTGTTTCCGGTCCGATCGACTTAAATTTTTGACACGTTTCAAGCAAAGGTTCGTACTCTAGAAAGACCTGGTTATTGGTTTACTACGAGCGCCATCTCTGGGTGAGTCTCGGAACTTATTGATCCATGTGTTATTTAATAATTGTCCCCTATTCTGATTCTTAGTTATATATTTTCAATTTATGTAATGGAGATCTTCTATGGTTTTTACAATAATATTTCTTTCGTTTGACATATTCATATTTACTACCGCTTAATTGTCATCATAAAAATTGCTCTGAATGATGAGATATATTTTCTCGATGAACTACTTAAAAAAATTACGACAGTCAAATGTGTCTCGTAGTAACATTCCTACCTTTCCTTTTTTTTTTTTTTTTTCCCTTGAGGCAGATTGCATTTGTTGTGCTGCAGAGTTGCCTCATCAAATTTTTCCTGTTTCGTCTCCTCAGCTTATCAATCAATACTTACTGTTTCTTCCATCCTATACCTTACATATGTATCACAAATACACATTAATAAATTAATTACAGGATAAATTTGGTTAATAGTAAATTAAAGACCGTTAGGCTCTCCTTGTCATATATGATCCTAACTCAATAAACTAAGTGAACGAACCAACTTCTCTTTTATCCTTAAGATTAATGTAATTGATCACCATGATAAAAAAGGAAATTGTCTTAGTAGAATCTAAGAAATAAGGTTGAAATGAGTCATTTGTTCATGAAATAAATGCTCATACACTAACAGTAATGTTTTTAACCCCTTAACTGTGACATATATTTCATGAAAATGGACCAAAAATGGAAATTTTTTTGACTGTTTAATTTTGTTCTTTTTATTATTATAAAAGTTAGAATATGGTTTTTTATTACAAAAATAAGATTTTAAATATACCTATTAATTAAAAAATTAATTAATTAATTAAAATTAATACCTAATTAATTAAAAATACCTTAACTGTACTCCACATCGGTGTCTGAATCAGATATTGCGAAAAAAGAAAATTATTTGCAAAAAAACTCACTGAAAAACAACCGAAACTAAACGAAAAAGCGAAACTCTGCCTTTGTTTATCAATCCGAGTGTGTCTTTGTTTATCTGACAGCACCCACATTTTCCCTCTCTCGACCGAAGTCGTAATCGGTGAAAAACTAGGACCACTAATGCCATCTATTAGGAAAATAGTGGATTAAGTATCCTAAAGTAGAAACGAACTCAGTTCGGGCTTCACAAAATAGAAACGTTAATTTTTCTCCTGCCCGAAGTCAGTTCGGGCATCACAAATACTGCACGTAGGTGAAAAAGGCGTCGAACAGCCTATTCTTGGAAAATGAATGATTGTGTTCGAAAAAAATACTTTTTAGTATCAAGGAATCATATTAGCAGAGAAAGAGAGTAAACGAGTATTTGAGAAGCTGTTGAAAACGTAAGATATTTCAGGGGTCTTATTAAGATATGTAGACATTTTATAGATAAAGTTAGAATACATATACTGTAAGAAAAAGCTCATTAGTATAGATAAAACTGCAATTTCAATATAAAAAAAATTAGGTATCTGAAAATTAAAATACATGCATCGTTTAATTCGTTTCCAATTAAATTCTTGAAGACTCATGCAAAATGGCAGGTCTATTACTAAAGCTTTATTTTCTTGGTACACGCAGATCAAAACGCAAACTTTTCAGCCAAAAGCAGAAAAAAGGCCATGCCTTTCAATACATTACAATTAAATGCATACCAAAATGTAAATTATTAGAATTAACCCCTTGCTGGTGTCGCCCGAATACAGTTCGGGCAACTACTACGTGTAGAATTTGTGATGCCCGAACTGACTTCGGGCAGGAGAAAAATTAACGTTTCTCTTTTGTGAAGCCCGAGCTGAGTTCGTTTCTGTTTTCGGATACTTAATCCACTATTTTCCTAATAGATGGCATTAGTGGTCCTAGTTTTTCACCGATTACGATTTCAGTCGAGGGAGAGTAAATATGGATGCTGTGAGATAAATTAAGATACACTTGGATTGATAAATAAAGGCAGAGTTTTGCTTTTTTGTTTAGTTTCGGTTGTTTTTCAGTGAGTTTTTTTGCAAATAATTTTCTTTTTTTGCAATGTCCGATTCAGACATCGATGTGGAGTACAGTTTAGGTATTTTTAATTAATTAAATATTAATTTTAACTAATTAATTAATTTTTAATGAATGGGTATATTTAAAATTTTATTTTTGTAATCAAAAACCATTTTATAACTTTTATAATAATATAAAGAACAAAATTAAACAATCACAAATTTTTCCATTTTTGGTTCATTTTTCTGAAATATATGTCACAGTTAAGGGGTGAAATGCATTAAAAATTTTTATTTGATGCGACTTGTTTGTTTATTAACATCGCACTGAAAAGCAACTCAAGAGTTATCAGCAACGGAAGTCGTAATTTTGAGCCTCGGTCAAGTGATGAGGATGATATCTGAGCTGGCACCCCCTCTCCTAACTTCCACATCACACCACGGGAAGACTTGAACCTCAATAAGATTAAAATGCACAAACTGCTCTACACAGTGGATTTCTAGAGGCATCAGAGTTCGAGCCCATGAGGCGACGAAACCAATGCTGGTAGCGTGTCCGCCACCAGAACCACAAGGCTACTGCGGGCAATTAAAATTTTTATACACTACCTAGTGCTTTGATTAGAAATTTTTCATAATATTCACGACTACCAAATATCATACATTATAATACATAAAATATTACATAAAATGCATGATTATATAATACTGATATACACTGATTGCAATTAAAATTGCAACAGCAGGAAGGAATAATCTGACGAACAGCAAAATCACATGAAAGAAAGAAGAGGTTAGGATATGCAAATGATTAGTATTTCAGCGCATTTCGAAGATGCAGAAAGGAGAAATGACATCTGATGCATTGCATAAGACAAATGTTGGGCAGTGGATTTTTCCTTCGAACAGCCCTTTGTATGGTTGCTCAGAATATCGTGCTATGTCTCAAATAAGAAGAAATGCTTTCCAGCAAGTGTTGGAATTCGACAGAGGCAGGATAATTGCTTATCGAGAGAGCGGATTATTGTACCGTGAAACTACCCGTTCCACTTGTCGAAACCTAACCACTGTCAAGAGAATATGGAATCAATGTGTTGCTCAGGGTCATTCTGAACGGCATGCAGGATCTCACCACCCTCCCATGATTAACGCTCGAGAGGACATATATTGTGAGGTAGGCCGTATAAGACCATGCAACTACATCACGGACGATTAGTCAGGAAATAGGCATGTTTGCGGCACGCCCAGTATCCACTCATACTGCGCGCCGACGTTTGTAACCACGTAGACCGTCAGCACGGTAACAATTACTTCGGTTTCCCTTTACAATACAGCATTGAGAGAGAAGGCATCCGGTTCTGCGTGCAGTATCCTGATGATCGTATACATATCTGAAAGCTCCGGTCACAGCCTGCTTGCATTCGATATCGCATAGGGGCCAGCCCCTAGTTGTTCGTTTGGGCCGCTATTGAGTATACGACACGTACATCTCTAGTTCGGATCGAGGGTAATTTGAAAGCTGATCGGTACATTTCTCACATCTTTTGCCCAGTGGTTGTGCCCTACCTTCGAGGCCTACCAAACGCCATTTTTCAGCAAGATAATGCAAGACAACACATTGCACGTCGTGTTAACACATTCCTCGATACACAGGGTATTCGATTGTTGCACTGGCCTGCCTGGTCTCCAAATCTTTCACCTATTGAAAACATTCGGTCATGGGTTGTTGAAATACTAATCCGCCGCCCCTCTACAGCTAATATGTCTGATAAAGTGTGGTACACATTAGAAGCAGAATGGAAAGAGTTGCCCGTTTCTGTCAGCCAAATCCAGTTCGATTGCATGCCTAATCGCATAAGAGCCGTTTTAGCTGCCAGGGGTGGCAATTGTTTCAACTAATTTCGCATCTCTGTGTATCCCTAGACTTGTTGCAAATTTAATCACTTTGTTTCATGTCATACTGTTTATGTGCAATAAATATCTTTTCTGTATTTTCTTCCCTTCAAGGTTTTGTATTTTTAATGACCGGCTTTGCACATTAGAATAAGAATCAAATAGAAATAAAAGTCGCTTTATTTAAATTTTCGGGTCTTCATAGACTTCTTATGTATACGCGATATTTTCATTCAACTTTCACCAATGCAATACCTGTTACTATACAATAGAAACTTGTTTGCTGTTGATGGTAATTAGATATGTCTTAAATCTTTTTATTTTATTAATTTTAAATTTAGAACATGGAGGATAGTACAAACTTTTAGATTAATGGAATCGCTTTTAGGTGCCAAATATTTAGATGCGGATGAAAATGACTACATTAAGGTTGATTAAATTTTGTCTGAGTATCATTTTGTTTTCCCTGTTTTATTTTTTTCGCTGTATACATCTTTCTTTGCTTTATATCTGCTTTTTGTGATGAATAAGTTTCCTCTGATTTTTAATTTAATGTACTTGTTGTAGTATTGATTGTTTTACATTGGTGTGTTCATTTTATGTGACTGGAAATTTTAGGTTATATGTATTCTTTATAAAGCTATTGGCTAACTTTTAAGGATTAGTCATTAATGTATTAAAATCAGATTCCATTGCCCTTTTTCACTGATAGTATAATTATATCTTTATATCCATTTTGGTTACTTTTATAGGTTTTATTTTCAACTATCTTTTACTATTTTTTTCCCACCATCATTACTCTTACATTTTTTCCATATTTATTTTTTATATTTTCTATAAATTTATTTTTATGATTAAATATATTTTAGCGTTTATGTATTTCTGATCTTTCAAAAATTGTTATTATTACTACTTGCATTTAGATATTGATTCATTTCGTATTGTGTAACATATTATTGTTTATTTGCATTTTTGTTTTCCTTTATATATATATATATATATATATATATATATGAATAATTCCAACATTATAAGGATTAAAAAAAATTAAGTTTTAAATTTCAAAATAAATCCCTCATTATTTAAACTGTCTAATTCACGTCTAGCGAGATCAAACTAGTTTCTTGGTATAACAAGCTTATCACTAAGCTAATACTTATTAAGAAATTGGATATCACCATAATATCTAAAGGAAATAAATATCAATTCATCATTGAAAAGCAAAATATTGCTGCGGCTCTCGTCAACAACAATGTCAGAAGTTAAAATATCTTACTCAACCAGCCCGATGAGATATCTTTTCAGCCTGATTGGTAGGACAGTCAACTTCGGACCCCTTGGTCCAGGGTTCGAAATAACGCTGCGATACTCAAGGTCATCAACTCTCTCCCCCTCCTCGGTGTCGAAAAAAAAAAACAACAGGCCGCCAAAATATAATGCAAAAGTAATTATAACAATAAGAAGACTGTAACTTGAATTATCGACAAACATGGAGGGATCAGTTTGACCTTAGAAGTGAAGACCTTAATAATGTGCTGCAAACTAATTTAATGAAAAGTAGAGTAAAATGTAAAATAATTTATAGAATGAAGGACAGCTCTTCTTTCGAATGGCTCCAATTATCATTAATTATAAGAGCGCTGGCATGAATGATAAGGCAGTTTTAGAGCTGAGAAACTAAATGCTTCAATCATTCGTAAAACTAATTTACGGTTGCAGTTCAAACAATGAAACAATTGAAAATTAAAATTCTATGAGATCGGATAGAAATAATAATAACAACAATTATGAATCAATAAACTTCTGTACCAAAAATTGAAGAAAAATCTACAGCATTATATCCAATAACATAGGTTTCTCAAACCTTTCAAGCTGAAATCATCAACAACAAGAGAAAAAAATTCAATCGAGCGATTTCTGTAGACTTAAAAAACCGGAAGTAAAAAGATTACGCTTCAAAGAACTCCTTTTAGAATGAAAAATACGTCATGAATTTGTTCACCGATATTAGAATTATTTTACTTCAATGGCCACAACAAAGAGGCACTTCGCAAACTCTGTGTCTTGATTTACTATTCTCTTATTAGTGTTATTTTATTCCGAAGTTTAATTCAAAAAGAACTTCAACTTAGCAATCGATTAAAAGAAGTTTTCATTTAATCACAGAATCGTCAAACCATGAAACATCGGACTATATGTTTGTTTAGTACCGAAATGTTTGCTGAGAAGTAATTTAAATTATAGCGTTTCTTTTAAAAAGTACGCGAATCAGAAAATGATGAATAAATTGACTATATTTGCAGTAAATTAAACATTATATTTTCATAATTTTATGCCTAAATATACGTAATTTTTTTAAAAAACATTAATATTTATTTGATTCAATAAATGGGTTCTGTTAAAATAACTAATAACATTTATACGAATAATTTTGATTGCTTATTTGATATCAATGTGTAAGGCTCTCTAACAGATCAATTGAAAAGTCCCCGGCCTGACACATAGATGGTGCTACTAGAAGTAAATCCATATGTTTTTTAGTTAGCCCTAACCCTCAAAAGATGCGTGTATAAATTTGACAGTTGTCGGATCATTAGTTTGTGAATTATAGCATTTTGAGTGAAGCAACTTTTGTTATTGTGAAAAAAATGGATAAAAAGGAATTTCGCGTGTTAAAAAAACATTGCTTTTTGAAGGGAAAAAATACAGTTGAAGCAAACACTTGGCTTGATGCCGAGTTTCCGGACACTGCCCCAGGAAATCAACCACCAAAGATTGGTATGCTAAGTTTAGACGTGGTGAAATGAGCACCGAAGACGGTGAACGCAGTGGACGCCCAAAAGAGGTTGTTAACGACGAAAACATTAAAAAAAACCCCACAAAATGATTTTGAATGACCGTCAATTGAAATTGGATGAAATAGCAGACACTCTAAAGATATCAACTGAACGTGTACATCATATCATTCACGAATATTTGGGTATGAGAAAGCTCTGTGCAAAGTGGGTGCCGCGCGAGCTCACTTTTGACCAAAAACAACGACAAGCTGATGATTCGTAGCAGTGTTTGAAGATGATGAAGCGTAATAAACCCGAGTTTTTGTGTCGATATGTGACAATGGATGAAACATGGCTCCAACATTTCACTCCGACGTCCAATCGACAGTCATCCGAGTGGACTGCACACGATGAACCCGCTCCAAAGCGTGGGAAAACGCAACAGTCGGCTGGCAAGGTTATGGCGTCTGTATTTTGGGATGCGCATGGAATAATTTTCATTGACTACCTTGAAAAAGGAAGGACATCAACAGCGACTATTACATAGTGTTATTGGACCGTTTGAAGGACGAAATCGCCGAAAAACGGCCGCATTTGAAGAAAAAGAAAGTGCTGCTTCAATAAGACAATGCACCGTGTCACAAGTCAGTGAAAACGATGACAAAAATCCATGAATTTTGAAGAAATATTCGTAGAATGAAGAGGTGATCGCCGAAACTGAGGCCTATTTTGAAGCAAAGGACAAATCGTACTACAAAAATGGTGTCGAAAAGTTGGAGGGTCGCTATAATCAGTGCATCACCCTTGAAGGGAATTATGTTGAATAAAAAAACTAATTTTGCCAAAAAAATGTGTTTTACTATCGTAGGCCGAGGACTCTTCAATTGACCTGTTAGTTATTACTTTCACACGAAATTAGAATTCAATAATTAATATTACATTCTTTGCGGTTAAACATTTTAAATGCGCCTAAACTAAAGTTTAAGAAATTAATTTAATTTATCTCTCAACAACTCTGTTTTTGTCAAAGATGGATGAAACATCTTTCATTTTCACACGAGATACATCTGCAATGGATCCCTTCGAATGGCAACATTGCTGGCAATGAAATCACTGAAAATTTGGCAAAACATAGCGACGTTCAACACCCAAATCCTCTGGCCTCTCTTACTTTTTTTTATCCTATACCCGTTTCCGACCTTTCAGTCATGAGTAGACGAGCAGCCCAATACACTGAAGAACGATACAAGCAGTTAACTAAAACGTTGTCAGTAACATATTAAAATGAAGAGGTAAAAGAGTTAAAAACATTGAGGACGGCAGGGTATAAGCTGAGGTATTCCGCAGTCATGATCGTGCCATGATCGCAAAGAGGACAAGTTTCTGTTCTCGTGAGAGCAATTTTATACAGGTGGCTCTGTAGACAATCGTGGCCCGTAGCAAGTCGAAAGCAGGCAACTCCAACTGTTCTGTGTAAGAAACAAGAAATCATTGATGACTTGTTCAGCAAGGACTCCCATTTTCTCCCAGAGGCCTTTTCTCTGTATATGCTGAGACGGTTAGATTTGAGATTAGAGCATATATTGAGATGGAGCATTTGAGATTATTTGGGAAGGGGGTAATGTAAGTCGTTTACTCGTGGTACCCCCTGTTCTAATTAAATGACTGATCACTTGTCACCTCGAAAGCAGCCCTTTCTGTATTCTAGACAAGGGGAACATGATTGGCCCTTTTACTTATATAGAGCTACGTTCCACTTATAATAGTAATAAGTGGTCAATTGTTCTTCTTGCTCACCACTGGTATGAGGCTAAATATCCTGGGGGTCCTCTTTCCCTTCGGAGTAGCAGAATAGAGCAAACTGCTATTATCTGTTATCGTAGTTGTGACGGGTCTATCAGCGACCTTGTCACTAACAGTCCTCTTGGGGAATTTGCACTCCTCAAGAGTTATTTGTATCAGAGGGCTTCCTCCGAAGAAGAGAACGGAAACATGTAAATTAAGACTGATATGTGTATATATAGTGTAAGCGTTCAAGAGAGAAAGCGGAGCCAAAGGGGGGGGATTGAGAGGAAGAAAGAGATAGGATAGATTTCTAGTTGAACTGTTCTGTAGATTTGTAGCTTGATTAATAAACTAGTTGTTTTAGAAATGTCGACCCATCCTTCCGTACCGTCCGACCAATTATTCTCATAATAGCACCCAACGTGGGGCGCCAATATATTGACATTTGATCGGACGGATGGGAAGGCAGGGAATGAAAGGCCGACATTTCTAAAACAATTTACTTTATTGATCAATAAAGCTACAAGTCTACAGAACGATTCAACAAGAGATCAATCCCCTCTCTGCCCACTTGGCTCCCTTCTGGCTGCGCCTTCTCTTTTGAAGGCTTACACTATATGTTATATACACATATCAGTCTTAATTTACTTGTTTCCGTTCTCTTCTTCGGAGGAAGTCCTCTGATACAAATAACTGTTGAGGAGTGCAAATTCCCCTAAGATGACTATTAGTGACAAGGTCGCTGATAGACCCGTCACACAGTGAACACCTTAAGACCTTGTCTTACCATAATAATGACAGAGTTTTCCCGACCTGCTCTTTGTGCTCTGGCTGCCGGGGCTGAACATATTCTTAGTGCCGGAATCTCACACAACATGACCCTTATGAGAACCCACTGTTATTAATTGACTTGCTAAAAGAGAACGATATCATGGACTTGATCTAACTTGGCTGGACACGGAGATAAATAAGAACGCAATTCTATTAGGTTCGAGTCGGTAGACTAATTAGAATTGAGGTTTCGAATCCTGAATCCTTTTCGAATCTATTTGATCCCTCTTTAGATTACGAATAGTCAGTTACGACGTTTCGTTTTGATTCACTATCAATTTCCCTTATTCTACCGCCAATTATTTCGCTCCATTTTTCGCAGCAAACAAATGTAATTTTACGGTCTTGTTACTGTCACATAAGATTAAAATTATCAGCCGTGACTCAGTTGAATGAACAATTACGTATTAACATCATTAGAACATTTAACATAAACTAAAATGAACAAATCGGAACAGCTGAAAATCTGACAGCAAAAGGAATGAAATGAAAATAAACTTCGGAAGCAGTGACAGTCGCTGTTAAAGCAAATCCTTCTACCTTGAAATATAAAGGCAGAAGCTCATTTATATGTCTCTGTCCTTTCCCGCTCATGTGGTCAGCTTGCTCACAATCGACGGCTAGTTTGCTGGGTGGTAATCCCGCAACACGTCACTGTACTTCCTCTGGAAACCAAATGATCTAGTATGAACCTAACATTTCGCATTGTTTCGTATGCAAGACGATCTCGAGTGGGGAGTTCAGGGAATCAGTGGCGAAACCAGAAATTAATTTGGGGTGGTGCATATCGTCATTTTGATGAAAGAAGTAATTTTACACTGTACAATAAGAGAAATACTACACTAACACATGGATCAATAAGTCCCGAGACTGTGCGGTCGATTTTTTGCGATTTCCTCCTTCAAACGCACCAGCAAGTCAATATAATAATCACTGTTGATCGATTTACCTTTTTCGAGGTAGTCAATGAAAATCACGCCATGCGTATCCCAAAAAACTGACGCCATGACTTTGCCAGCTGCGTTTTCGGACGCTTCGGACGGCTTTCGCCAGCTGTGCGCCACTCAGATGACTGCCGCTTCGACTCTGGAGTGTAGTGATGTATCCATGTTTCGTCCATGGACACGTAACGACGCAAGAAATCTTTTTTGTTGGGAGTAAATAGCGATAAACAGCTTTCTGAATCATCGACTCCTTGCTGTTTTTGTTCCATCGAAAGCAATCGCGGTACCCACTTGGAAAAAACCTTTTTCACGCTCAATTTTTCATGAAGGATAGTAAATACACTTCCATATGATATCT
>BMAW01118754.1:15713-32639 GCA_019974015.1 Nephila pilipes
GAAGAAACAAAAACGTAAGAAATGATATATTGCTTTTAGAAGCTTTATTTTATAAATAACTAGACAATAATAAAGAAGAAAAAAAGATTTGCAAAAAAGGAATAAAAACGTTTAAGTAACAAAATACGTTGTGGTGATTGTCATAAATAAAGAATTCAAAGTAAGAAAGAGAATGAAATTATTAAAATTCAATAAATAAATTTCCATTTCACAAATTGAATTATTTCAAAGCGCATTTAGGATCATGATTGTTACTTCAATTGATTGAGTTGTAATAACATTATACTTTGTGGTTAAATTAAAATAAAATAATTCGAGATAAAAACCAACGTTTTTAAGAACAACGTTTTTATACGGTGGCAAAGTTTATTAAAGAAAATTATTGAAATATTTTTTTAAAACTGTTAGTTATTTTTAACTTTAAAATTTACTTCAAAAGAGACATTTGTGAGTGTATTAAAAGATTCATAACACTCATAAAATCAAAGCATGCATTTGAAAGTTTGAAAGTAATTCTATTAAAAAAAATGGGAACCAGAATTCAGAAGAAATTATTGTGATAAGACACGGCTTCAAATATTGGAATCTTTCTTGCGAGTGATTACTGACTGACAGTCAGCAAACCTTACTATCTCCCCATTGTGAGTTTTATAATACCTCATGTGGTGTATGGGGAGTTCCCGGTGTTCCCAGGGGGGGAAAGAAATTTTTTTTTCAATCCTAAAAGCTCCTAGGGGAAAGAATATTTTGACTTATTAAAATTATTGAAATATTAGTTAAAACTTGTCGCAAATGTCTAAATATTGCATTGTTAAGCGAGTACGAACGATTCCCAAAATTTCAAAGCTCTAGCTAGATGGGAAGTTCGTTAAATTAACGATCGAAAATTTGATGTTACACACACACTCACACACACAAACCAAGTGAAATTCAGAAAAACTTTGTAAAATAATTAACTCGGTATTTAAGAATATTCAGTTATTATATTTGTCTTAAAAGATATAAACATTATAAAACTTACAAATTAAAACTCAGTAAAATAAGAAATGCCAAAAATAGAGAAAAATCAATTTCAAATGATGTCTTAAGATGGAGACTAAAATGCGTGGTTTTACAAGGATTAAGGATCAGATTCTGCAAATTACTTAGTAACAAATTAGAAAAACTATGAAATTTAATATCAAAATCCCAATTCCTGAATATATAATGAAATAAAAGAAATCGATAGTATTAAAAATAATAATAAATAACTCCCCACTCCCACCTGAAAAAAATCTATTTTTTAACTGGCATAAAATAACTCATCACATTTCAAATACACACTAATATTTCATTCAAATATCAAGAAACTTAAAGCTACAAAAAATTTTACCCTCGTCATTCAATGTTCTTTGCAAAACTTATTATTTCCAGATAGGCAATTGCTTACATATATTCAAATAACATTTCTAATTGACTGACTGATTTTATTTGATTTCATGGGTTAAAAACTTAAGTTATAATCCCAGCATATTCTACGTAATGGAAGATTATATTATACTATTAAACCATATGTAAAATTTCGTAAATTCTAAAACATTTTAAGAAACAATTTTCGTTGTGATTAAATTTCATTTTCTCAGATAATCAAATTAACTCATAATTTACAGACCTAAAATTCATGTCGCCATTTATAGGCCAAAGGTTGATTAAAATATATATTTGAATTTGAAGCACTTATAATTATCCTTATAATTAATTATTTTGTTTGAAGAACCTATATTTATTTTAATTCATGGTTATAATTGTTAAATCTGTATTTAAATATTCGTGTTCATTGATTTCCTTTAAAAATATTATTTATAACTTTCCAATTTCCCACTTTCTATATCTCATAGTAAATAACTCATTCTTATTTTCTGTTACAATTCCAATTTATTCTTTAATTTATGCAATCACGCGCTCTTTAAAATCTACTAAATCAATTTTCCCACGACCACAGATCTGTAGGGATAATCTTTGCTATACTCTGTTGTCTACAGCCTGTAGGGATAAGAATCCCTAAGAAAAATCCCTTCATCCAATACCACGTTAGTACACATGATATGAAGAAATCCTTATATACAAATTCGACACAAAGTAAAATTCTCTCTTTTCCACTGTATCCAAAACAGCTAAAGCTACGTCTTTGGCGTTTTCCAGTTTTGCCAACTTGTCATCTCTTTTCCTTATTGTCTCTCTTTCAACAAAATGAACTTACGTTTCTGAAACAATATTCTCATTACAACCATGAATCTAAGTGCCATTTTTACACTTCCATTGAAGTTACTGTAATTAGCCGACAGGATGTGCTTTTGCAACCATACCATTCGCCGATCAAGATAATATTTTGGAATAAAAGAGAGAGAGAGGCTTGTTTTTTTCACCAAGGCCATTAAAATTGAGTTAGCTTGGCGTATCATCTCTCCAGGCAATTGCCAAATACATTGGAACTCACTGCTAAGTTGAAGTTGTTAAGCTGTCATCATTCGCAAAAAATTAATTGAAAAAATGTCCTTTCACTTAAGTTCAAATCACAAGAAAAGAAGTTATGCATCGTTTAGAGCAACCAGAACAACCAGTGAAAGAGACATTTCTACTGTTCAATCAGCATTCTATTTAGGTCAAGGTCTTTTCAATATCACTTCATCTGAGTTAACAAATGTCATCTCGTCATAATAACATCCTACACTATCCTGTATTATTTTAAAATGTATCATGTGACACAAGGTTTCAGAGCAACATTTGTAATGATTCGTTTAAATTGGACACACATTAGTTTTTTTTTTTCCACAATTTTTGAAGTTTGTCTATGTTCGGTAAGTAATTTTTTTCATTATTTTTTTTATTAAACAAAGTGTTGCGCGAATTTTTCGAATATTGTGTATTGATATCTTACTGAAATTTTTTAACTTGGTTCTGATTTGAATTTTAAAATAATGAAAAGTTTAAAAAGTAAACACGATAGTGTTTTGTTTCACTTATAGTTTGATATATAGTAAAATAAAAAAAATGTATTTATCATTTTATCAATATTTCATACTTTTTCATGTATTTTTTGAGAAAGTAAAACTAATCTGTAATTTTTAACGCTATAAAGTTAGATCAAAACTCAAAATATAAAATTTGAGAGGTATCTTTACATAAATATATGATGACAGAATTGGTTGATGTTTTGTTTAGTTAAAATTGTTATTCGTTTAATTTTGATATTTATTTTTAAAAAAAGTTAACATATTTTGGATCTTTTAAGTCCTTTATGGCGTTTTTCAAAAGTAATATATCATGAGTTGTATATAATAATATCAAGTTTCGAAATGATTGCTTTTTAAAAGTGTGTACTTTTTAAAAGTTTCAGTTACAAAGAATGTGATATTGTATGATATATAAGTGAAATAATTTTGAATTTCATTCTAAATTGATTTTAAAAATTTGTGTAATATTTAGAAAGGAATAACAACAACATTTTATTTTAATCTCGGTGGTAATATGCAATTTATGAACATATTGATAATTTGCTAATATTTATAATTCAGGATTTTTTAATATAATTTTTTTTTCAAACATATAAATTGAAATCGTGCTATTGTTATATAAAATGTAAACAAAATGAACAAACAAAAAAAATGATAATATGGGATATATAAAAGAAGATTTAATTCTCAAGATTTGTACAATATTAATAAGATGATTATGATAATGTTTTATTTTTATATGAGTGGTGGAGATTTAAAAATGAATAATATGGGAAAAATTTTAGATTTTATATACTTTTAAGTCAAATGAAACTTGTCGCTCTTTTTTAATGTTTAATTGAAAAATGATAAATAATATTTCGATTTGAATGTGTATTATATTTTTGAAATGATTATCAACAATATGTTTTGTTTTAGAAAAGAGAATAAAAGTTTCTTTTAATGATTATCAACGATACTATTTAAGTTTAAAAATAGGTTTTGTATTTAAAGGAATGAATGTCTTGATTAGATGATTTCTTTAGAATGAAAGTTTAGATTATAAAGAAAAGGTGAATAATTAATTTAAGTGATAAATAATATAATAATGCTGAAAATGCTGAATGTATCAGGTAATGTAATGAATGTAATGTTGAATGTAAAATAATGCTGAATATATCGGTTTTGATTTGCGAAAAAATGTGGCATAGTTTTGTTCAACGAATCACTCTTCCGCAGTTAATATTGTATAAGGATTTAGTCGAGAAATTGTCGCAGGCTAGGACAGTAACATAACAATACAAACATGGTTAAGTTATTGCTTTTAGATTTCATTGATAATATTTGTAAGCAAAATTTAAAAATAACATTCCTATGCCTATTGACAGTTCTGTACTTTGTTGATGAACATCAAATATAATTTTGAGTGTGCATGTTCATTTCTCAACTTTGAGATACATGTAGAAAAAGTATGTATATAGTGTTTCGGAGACTGTTTCATAGCGGTGTTATCGATGGGAATTGCAAAGAAGATGTTAAATTAGCCTTTGTTTGAAAATTTATATTTGCTTGAATATTATGTTGTTTGATTTACCAAACGCCAACTCATATATCTTTGTTGTTTGTGTAATTCCTTTTGGATACAAAAATTTGCCAAAAACAAAAAAAGACTCTTGAACAAGTTTATGTTATATTTTAAGCAGAATACCACACGTAACATGCCAATTTTATTAACCTTTTTAGTTAATATTTTGATCATTTTATTGAAATTGTAAATATGCTTTGTAAAGGTAAATTGTTTTTTAGGTGTCGCTCTCTTTAGGTACAAATATTTTGGGTATAAATCTTAATCTAAAGTTTAAATTTTTAACTCTTTTTTTAGACACTCCTGTAAGGTACAGTTATGTGCTTGGGCCCAACGCACATCCACATCTTGCGAAGGGGTGAAATTGGTAATTATTTCATTTAAATTTTTAATTTTTCACCTTCTCTTACTCACAGTAAAGAATTCGCTCTTATTTTTTGATAAAATCCCAGTTTATTCTTTAATTTGTGTGATGATGAGCTCGTACAATTTGCTAAATCAACTTTCTCACGATCGCAGAGAGGCAGGTATAATCTCTACTATAATATGTGTCTGCAGCCAATAGCCTCGAAACAATTATTCATCCAATACTACGTGATAAACATCATGATATAGTGAAACCCCTACATATAAATTCGACTCAAGGTAAAATTCTCTTCTTTCCACTTTACGCTAGACGGTAAAAGCTATGTCTTAAGCGTTTTCCATTTCTCCCATGTAACCATCTCTCTGTTATTTATTACCTCTTTCTCATCAAAAGGAATAAACATACTTTTTGCTGAACTGATGTTCTCATTAGAGCCGTGAATCCTAATTGCCAACTTTACTGTGAGTTAGATCATCTGCTGAATCAGCTTTTCCACTATCGCTAATCTTTAATAATACGAAACAATTTCTATGAGATTCTCAGTCTAGAGCCAAAGTACCTGAAAAATACCTTCATCCAATACTGCGTGATTACCCTATCTTATATTGTTTGATTGTTTAATTTTATTAACGTTGCACTAGAAGCAACACGAGGGCTATTTGCGAAATATCTTGTAATAGTGAAAGTCGGTAAGTGACAAAGGCGACACCTAAATTGTCATCTCCCTCTTCCTTCTTTCACACTTCATCCACCGGAGGAATTTGAGCTTCGGCATATTTAACGTGCAGCAGGCCCGGCTACATGGTGGGTATTTAGTGGTATTAAGGTTCTATCCCATGACTCGATGAAAACCGGAAGCCCAGAGCCCGTCACCATGACCACAAAGATATCGAGGCTACCATAATATAAAGAAATCCCTCCAAATAAATTCGGTATAAGGTAAAGTTCTCTCTCTTCCACTGTAGTCCAAAACGGTGAAAACTCCATTTATCCCATGTAATCATCCTCTGTTATTTATTACCTTTTTCTCATCAAAAGGAAAAAACATACTTTTCTGAACTGAGGTTCTCATCACAGCCATGAATCCTAAAGCCAATTTTACACGTCCATTAAAGTTATTATATATATAATGATTTCACTTAAATATAATTTAATTTCCAAATATTTCCTATTCTTTAACTATCACAGTCAAGAGTTCATTTTTATGCACTGATAAAATTCCAATTTAGCTTTTGATTTACACAATCACGCTCTCTTAAAATCAGCTCATTTAGTTTAATCCCGAGCTTCAAAGCAATAGGGAAATTCCCTACTAGACTTTCTGCTTGTAATTAAAGCATCCTTCATCCAATACCACGTGATATGAAGAAATATTTGCTAAAATGTCCCAAGCAAGGGAAATTCCCTCTCTTCCGCAACGGCATCGAAATCTGAAAGATGTTTTTGGTGTTGGAAATTTTTCATAATATAATCCCTGTAATTGCCTCTACCTCGTGACTACTGTGAAACAAATTACTAATCAGCGAACTGCAGGTTATTTCTTGAGCCTGACTGCAATGCAATTAGATAAGATATAATTAAAGCAATATATGGAAATTAACTACAAATTATTATCGTCATATCATTTTAATAGCCAATAAGATGAGAGTGTCTTTCAAGGAACATCCTTAACATAGAATTTATCATGTGTAAATGAAAGAGACTGGATGTTGACTATGGTTATTTCCATATGGCAGATCATTTCTCCAGTCAATTAACATTGAAACTTACTTAAAAGTGGATGTTAATAACCTGTCAATATAATTGAATAATTCGATATAAAAACCAACGTTTTTAAAAATAACGTTTTTATATGGTAGCAAAGTTTATTAAAAAAAATTATTGAAATATTAGTTAAAACTGTTAGTTATTTTTAACTTTAAAATTTACTTAAAAAGATACATTTGTGAGCATATTAAGAAATTCATAATACTCATAAAATCAAAACATGCATTTGAAAGTTTGTAAGTCATTCTATTAAAAAAAATGGGAACCAGAATTCAGGAAAGGTTTATCCTTGGCGACAAGAATTATTTGGCAGTATTTTGCCAAATGTGGCTACCCTGTTCCGTTTCACGGATTTAACGCTCAGCAAAAAAAAAAAAAAAACAATCGCCAAGTTTGGTGCCAATTTTTGAAATCGCGCCAAGTGTTTGGGCTAAACTGCATTATTAAAGAAAATATTAGTTAAAACTTGTCGCAAATGTCTAAATATTGCATTGTTAGGCGAGTACGAACGATTCCCAAAATTTCAAAGCTCTAGCTTGATGGGAAGTTGGTTAAATTAACGATCGAAAATTTGATGACACACACACACACACACACACACCAAGTGAAATTCAGAAAAACGTTTTAAAAATACAATTTCACTAATTGCACACAAATCACAAGAAGAGGAGTTATGTTTCTTCATCCTGTGTTACTTTAAAACGCATTAATTACCACAAGCTTTAGGAAAAAGGGCAAGCTTATCCGAAGAAAAACTTTGGCAATGATGCCTGTGAACTTAATCATAACCTCTCTAGAGAAATGCGATCTTTCTTGCAAATTGGATATTCATTTCAAATTTAGATTTTCATCTAAATTGCTGATGCTAAGTAAGTAATGCAAGATATTACTTTTTCCATTTTCTGAAATACGTTGCATGCATTTTACGAATATCGTGTATTTGTATCCTTTTGAAAATTTTTTTACTTGGTACTAATTTGAAGTTTAAAGTTATAAAATATTTTGAAAGTATGGAGAATAGTGTTTTGTGATATTTAAAATTTGATGTATAGTAAAAGACACTCATTACCATAAAAATTTATGCAGCAGTAAGTAAGAGAGGGATTGTTACGAAACTTGGCATGAAAGTACGTGTGAGGAAGATATGTAAATTGTTAGAAATGCAGCGTGATTGCGCGTTGCGTAAAGCCACCAGTGTACGTAGCACTTTGTTCTCCTTAGTTTATAAAACAGTTAAGCATAGCTTGTTTGCATGTTTTTAATCTGCTGCAGAGGGACGCTTTTTAACTAGATATGCTATTACTCCTCAATCAGAGACAGTATGAGCAGGTGTCAGAGTTGGAGAGGGGAAGAATCATACGTATGATGGAAAACGAGTGGTAAGTTCGGAAAGTAGCTCGCTATCTAGGCCGTTCTGATTTTACTGTGAGAAGATGTTGGGACCAGTACACAAGAAAGAAGTCTGTTACACGACGATCAGGCTCAGGATGCTCACGACAGACCAATATTTGGGAAGACCACCATATCATACAGAACGCAAACATAGAGCTAACTATCTCATTATACACCATCCATACATAGGCAGCACTATCCCTACGGATCTCTGTGTCAGTCTTTACTATTGCAAGGCGCCTGTCTGAAGGACCGTTAATATCGCGGCTCCTATTACATGTACTGCAATTGATTCCCACTTATCGTCGCCTCCGTTTGGAGTGGTATCGCGTTCGAATGGATTGGACTGCAACCGAATGGAATTAGGCCGTCTTTAGCGACCAATCCAGATTCAACTTGGGCAGCGATGACAATTGTGTACATGTGTGGAGGCCCCGTGGCGAACGTCTCTATCCTGCCTTCGCTGTACAGTAGCGCACCGCTCCCACGATTGATATGATGGTATACGGTGCCATCGCATACGACACGCGGTCTCTCGTAATATTGATAAATGGCACCATGACAGCCTAAAAGTACGTTGCCACTTATAGCAGGGCTCCCAGGAGCAATTTTTTAAGGGAACAATGCTCGTCTACACACAGCAAGAGTTTCACAGGACCGCCTACGCTACATTTCCACCCTTCCCTGGCCTGAAGGATACCTAGATTTGTCACTGATTGAGCATATATGGAATCATTTATGACGGCAAATTGGACAGCCTACGAGTTGGGTGGAATTAAAGGCGTGTTTACAGCAATTGTGGAATGAGACGTCGCAGGAAATCATACGGGACTTGTATGCCTCAATGCCCGACCATATAGCATCATGCATTCATGCTAGATGTTTTCCCAATAGGGTACTAAAACCTCCATTTATTCGTAATTTTTTCTACAATAAATGATCATTTTCCTTGATTTCGTAATCACTTACATCAACATTGTACTTACGTATATAAAGTTTCGTTTTATTCTGACAACTCTTCCTTGGAGCGCAAATTTATATGGCAATGAGTCTATAAATGTCTAAGATATCAGTTAATATATTTCATCTAATTTTTTTAAGTTAATATATTTCATATTTTTCATCTAATATTTTCAAAAAAGTGAAACTACTCTGTTATTTTTTAATATCATAAAAGTACAATACTGAAAATATAAAATATTGGGTGATATCTTAGTTTAAAGTATATGATGATAAAAAATATTACTTGATATTTAATTAAAACTGACGTTGTTTATCTTTTGATACTTACTTTTTTTATGAAATGAAAAAGTTATATGTTTATTTTGGAATTTAATTAAATCATTTTAAGGTTTTGAAAAATATTGCGTCATGTGTTTTGTATAATTCCAAAGTTTTGAAAACATTCTGTTTTAAAAGTTTGTGTGAGTGTGTGTTTTAAAAAACATTCTTAGTTACAATACATTCTTAGAACATTCTTAGTTCTTTACAAAAATGTGATATTTTATGATATTTAAATGAAATTTTTTGAACTTAATTCTAATTCGATTTTAAAATTTTGTGTAATATTTGAGAAATGATCAGAAAATTTCCTTTTGATGTGCGATAAAATATAATTTGTGCATATAATGGTAATGTACTGTTAATAATGTTATATAGGAATTTTTTAACATAATATTTTTTGAGTATATAAGTGAAACCTCACAATAACAAAATATTTAAGGATATGATTATCAAAGAGCATGTTTTAATTTATATGGATGATGTCATTACAAAATCTAAGAATTCAGGAGGCTTGCATCAGTGATTTCATTTCCTTCCTCTTATAAATTAAACATAAGTTTTCAAAAATGTAAAGTTTTGAGTAAATAAATAGAATGTCTCAACCATATTATTGAAAATGGTAAATTGTACCTATCTCCGCAAAAATTCAAAGCTATTGTCAATTTTCATGAAACAAAATGCCTTAAATCAAACCAAACAACATTTGCAATGGTTTTTTGTAAGACAATCAAAAATTAGTAATTGTGCTGAATATCTCAAACATAAGACTTACTCTATTACTTGATGAACTAATGCGATGACGCTTTCTTCCGAATTCTAAAAAGGCATTAATTTTGATCAAATACTTTTTATCTTTTAGAGTGAATTTCAATCTGTTTTTGCAGTACTTTTGTTTCTTGTGTATTAATTTTCCTTTTCAATTTTTCAGATATTGCGAGGAAGCTTAAATTTTGAATTTTCATAATAGTGAATATTCAACTATTTAGTAATAATCTTTTATGTAAGTTTGTTCTTATTTCATTTTTGTTATTATTTTATTGATGATTTTAATGATATGTATACATATCTCATTGTTTTGATTATACCTCTACTATCCCTCCTGAGGTCGGATGATATCATTGGATGGCCGATTGCGGGAATTGTCCCGCTGCGCTACAGAAGCGCCACCTACAATTCAAATTAGGATGTTAGATCTTGGGGTGCAAGGACGCAGAAATGCGAGTCCGTATTTCTTAAAATTTTTTTAATATTTAATAATTTTTTTTCCTCTTAAATTGAGATTTGTTCTTCTTAACAGTCATCCGCACTATATTGGTTTGAATGATTATTATATTTTTTCTGAAAAATGAATATATTTAATAATGTTGAATATTAAAAATGTTATTTTAAAATAATGTTTTTGAAATGAATATTTATTAATGAGAAATAACAGGTCAATTGAAAAGTCCCCGGCCTACCATAGTAAAACACATTTTTTTTGGCAAAATTAGTTTTTTTTATTCAACATAATTCCCTTCAAGGGTGATACACTGATTATAGTGACCCTCCAACTGTTTTCACTGACTTCTGACACGGTGCATTGTCTTGGTGAAGCAGCACTTTCTTCAAATGCGGCCGTTTTTCGGCGATTTCGTCCTTCAAACGGTCCAATAACGCTGTGTAATAGTCGCTGTTGATGGTCCTTCCCTTTTCAAGGTAGTCAATGAAAATTATTTCATGCGCATCCCAAAATACAGACGCCATAATCTTGCCAGCCGACTGTTGCGTTTTCCCACGCTTTGGAGCGGGTTCATCGTGTGCAGTCCACTCGGATGACTGTCGATTGGACGTCGGAGTGAAATGATGGAGCCATGTTTCATCCATTGTCACATATCGACGCAAAAACTCGGGTTTATTACGCTTGATCATCTTCAAACACTGCTCCGAATCATCAACTCGTCGTTGTTTTGGTCAAAGGTGAGCTCGCGCGGCACCCACTTTGCACAGAGCTTTCTCATACATAAATATTCGTGAATGATATGATGTACACGTTCAGTTGATATCTTTAGAGTGTCTGCTATTTCATTCAATTTCAATTTACGGTCATTCAAAATCATTTTGTGGATTTTTTTAATGCTTTCGCCGGTAACAACCTCTTTTGGGCGTCCACCGTCTTCGGTGCTCATTTCACCCCGTCTAAACTTAGGATACCAATCCTTGATGGTTGATTTTCCTGGGGCAGTGTCCGGAAACTCGACATCAAGCCAAGTTTTTGCTTCAACTGTATTTTTTCCCTTCAAAAAGCAATATTTTATCAACACGCGAAATTCCTTTCTATCCATTTTTTTTCACAATAACAAAAGTTGCTTCACTCAAAATGCTATAATTCACGAACTAGTGATCCGACAGCTGTCAAATTTATATACTCATCTTTTGAGGGTTAGAGCTAACTAAAAAACATATGGATTTAATTCTAGTAGCGCCATCAATGTGTCAGGCCGGAGACTTTTCAATTGACCTGTTATTATGTATTGGAGTAGAATATTAAAAATGCGTTTTGTTTTGAAATGAAAGAAAAAAAATTAAATGTTTGATTGTCAATAGTAAATGTAGGCTTGATAAGATATTTGTATTGAATGGAATAAATGCTTGGCTTAGATTATTTATCTGGCAAGGTATTTTAAATGAAAAATGAATATAAATAATAATAAATAATAAATAAATAAAATGAGGTGAACTGTATCAGTTTTGAATTGCAATCAAGCTTGATAAAGTTTTTTTTGCAATAAAACAAATTTGTTCATCTTATATGAAAAAAAGGTTAGGTTGAAAAATTGATGTAAACTAAGACAGAAAAATAAAATAAAAGGCAAACATTTTTTATTAAATGCTTTTAGATTTTATTGATAATATATATAAACAAAAGCTTCTTTAAAAAATGCATTTCCATGTCTGTTGACAGCTCTGTAACATACTGAAGAACATCTAACTTCGTTTTGTGCATGTTCATATCTCTACCATGAGATGCAAGTAGAAAATACGTAAATAAATTTCGGATGCTGTGTCAGAGTCTTGTGATCAGTATGGGTGGAGGGGGGTGCATAAGAAAATGTCTTAAATCTATATTTGAGACTTTATATTTGTTTGAATATTGATTTACAAAATACCACCCATATGTATTTGTTATATGTGTATTTTTGTAGGTTGAAGAATTTATCTCAAGAAATCAAGAAACAAAATAAAACACTAAGCAAAAAGTAATGTTAAATTGTAAGCGCAATGACACTCAGCAATGTACGAATTAAAACTACGCACAACATACCTATTTCATTTGCCTTGTTATTTAATATCTTGATCACTTTATTTAAAATTGTTTCTGCTTTTTGTAGAGGTGAAGGGATTTTTAGGTATGACTTTTATAAGTATAATTTTTTCAGGATTAACTCTTATCTTTTTTTAAGTACACTTGTAAGATACAATTGTGTGTAAAGGCCTAACGTACTTCCGCGTCTTGCGGAGGAGTTGAAAATGGTAGTGATTTCACTTAAATATAATTTAATTTCCTAATTTTTCCTATTCTTTAACTATCAGAGTAAGTAGTTCATTTTTTTTATTTCCATATACCATTTCTTTTAATTTAAATAATCTCACGTACTCTTAAAATCTGATCAGTTAACTTAATCCCACACTTCTAAGTAGTAGGAATAATCCTTATTAGACTTTCCCTCTACAGATGAAATACATAGAATTCCCTCCATCCAATACCACGTGATCTGAAGAAATATTTGCATTTAAATTCCAAGCATGGTAAATTCCCTCCTTTCCCCAATGACCAAAAAGGTTGAACGATGCTTAAAGTGCCTGTAATTTGTTATGATGTAATCATCTGTAATTGCCTCTCTCTCGTGTCTACTGTGAAAGAAATTACTGAGCAGTGAACTGTATATTACTTTTTGACCCATGACTGCAACGTAATTAGACCAGATGTGTCAAAAGCAATATATTGAAATTAATTACAAATTATTATTGTTACATCATTTCAATAGCCAACAGGTGTGAGTCAGAAAGTGTACCTGTCAGAAAACATTCTTAAAACAGAATTTAGCACATATAGTTCTTATTCTTTATGTATAATCCTTATAAGAAAGGGAGAGAGAGGCCTGATGTTGATGACTGCTATTTCCATATTGAAAGAGAGTGGAAGATCATTTTGCCAGGCAATTAAAAAATCCATCGCAGTTCTCTACAAAGTTGATAAGCTCTCAGCATTCAGCAGAAAGTAATTGAAAAATGCCATCTCACTACGTGCACAAACCGCAAGAAAAGGAGTTCTTTCTCTTCATCCTGTGTTATTTTAAAAGGCATCGACTATCACCAGGTTTAGGAAAAAGTGCATGCCTATCCTAAGAAAAATATTATCATCATTATATGTATCGTCATATCATTATATATAGGTATATAATTTTATTTCCAAATTTGATATTGAATACAGTTTTCCTACAGAAGCTTTTAATAAATATAAATGTAATATTAATTCTGTATAATGATGATAATATCTATTATAAAACGATAAAAAATGCTGCTAAGAACCTCCAGGATAATGTTTGCCTGTTATGTTGTTAAAGTTTCTAAGAATTACATTATTAGGCTTAATATTGCTAAATATTATTTACTATTGATATAAATAGATACATCTAGTTAATATTAATTCTTTTCAGGAATCATGCAAAAGTGAGAGAGAACAGTTATATAGAATTACTGTATTGAAAGTTTATTAAAATATTAAACTTTCAATACAGTAATATATAATATAAGTCTAAATACTGTTTATTCTAATATAAATTTATACACTTTTTTGAGGTTTTTATGACACAAATTTTATAAAACTGCTATAAAATGTCGTTCAGTAACCAACGTTTCTGAGATCGATATCACTTACTCCATCAATTTTTTTCTAAGAAAATACCGAATATTGTTCATAACTTTAACGAGGCAGTGATTATTAAAAATAATATTAATAATTATGCTAAAAGTTTAAAAAATGTTCCAATCTATGAAACGTGGCCACTAAATAACAAGACTGACGCTGTAAAACATTTTATTTTGATGTCATACATATTCACTTATTATCAGATTTTACATACACCCCTATTTTATTTCTACGATGATCCATGCGAATTTTCCATTGTACGAAACAGCCTTCAGTTAGCTCCATCACGACACGTGACACTTACACTTTCAAGCTTCATAGGAATAAAATCTTATTCTGTTTAGTGCAGTGTTCACTTTAGAAAACAGATAGAATTCGAAAGAATCAAGATCTGGCGATTAAGGTGGATGGTCTAACACTGGGATGCTGTACTTAGCTAAACACTTCTTGACAGACAATGTAGAATGAGCCGGTGCATTCTCTTGGTGGAAAAAAATGCTGTTCGAATTCTTTATCAATTCCTACAGTCTCAGCAATCGCACGAATAAACCGATGGTCATATCGAACCAGATTACCAATATTGTCATCCGACTTTGACGTGGAAGGTATATCCGAATGTGAACGTCTTCTCGGCCACCTTGAAAATTGCTTATGTCACTCAAAAACAAGTACACGCGATACACATTCATTGTCATACACTTTCTTCAACAAATTATAAATTTAAGCACCGGTATTTCGCTTTTCATGTGATAATTTACAATTTATAGCTCACATATCAATTTTTTCGGAGAAATAAAGAAAATAAATCTAATGCGAAAGCTACGGCTATACGTATTTTTTTTACAGAAGCGAGAGGCATTGTATGGGAAAGCACCTCATATAGCTATGGTTTTAAAGATCTATTTAATTCTATAGGTATTTAAGTTCTCATGAAAGTTCTTGAGGTTATTTTTCAGAAATTTAAAATAAATGGAGTAATTCCTTTTGGGAAAAAAAATCATATATATTTATTTAATTCAGTTTCAAGCAAAACATATATCATTTGTTAAATAACATAAAAATATAAGTAAATAAAAGATGCCACACAAAGTTGTCTTCTAGTACCTATAATTTTTATAATACGTATACAACATTCTTGATAATACATACATACTTGTACATTTCTTCGAATATAATTATAATAGTGATTCTTTTTTGATAATATTTAGATTTATTGATCATCGTATATTTTATGACAAAATAATAGTGATGAAGTTCTTTATCTTTTTATTCACATTATTTAAAATTCCTGTAAGCTAGTAATTAGCTTGAAATGGAATTCTTAGATATTTATTTTCAAACCTTGAAAGTAAAATTTATTGTTATCCTCTTTTTCAAAGAGAGATATTTTTTTTACAAAGTACTTTTAATTTTCTGATACACAAATCACCTTTGTGGAACGATAATCTTAGTAAATCTATTTTTGGAAATCTTATATATAATTATATTTTGTATTAAAAAAATACTTATTAATAAATCTTCTTATATTCATGAATATTTAAGTAAATTTCACAAATTATGCATGCTAGCGATTTATTCTGAAGATATATATGTTTAAATATATCACATGACTTATTTTTATTGCATTTTAAAGTGATTTATTTCATTATATAAATGATCCAATGATGTAATAGATCTAGGTGCTATGAAGTTGAATTTCATTAAATATTATGACGAGCTGAAGATTTGATTGTTTATTTGGAATAAATATTTGATCAGTATTGTAATTCACGAACAAGCTCATTTAAATTGCTTCAATGTGTGCTAATTCTAGATATAATTTTCCCTACACTTGTCGTAAATTGTAAGTATTGCTTTCAAGACAATCGTGTTTTCTTTAATATAACGTTATTTTATACGCAAATGGCGTTGGGAATGAGCCATAGGTACCATCGTTTTGTTGTTACACTATTTTACCCGACTTCTTGTGTAAATTAAAGTAAAGGAGACATCATAACCTCCTATCGTGCTAATGGTCTAGAGATAGCAAATAGATAATTTAGAGGATTTAAATATTTGTATTATTCGAGCTGCAAAAGAAATAAATTTTCAGATTCAGGGGCATGTTCAGTATTTCAACAGCAATTCTTCAACTAAGCCAGTACCTCATAGTGATGTGTTTCATGTACCAAAGCTATCTGTTAAGTATCCTTCAGATGATGGCGAATTTATACTAACACATGGATCAATACGTCCCGAGACTAACATTGAAAACAACATTTTTTTTTGCAAATTTTTTTTATTCATCAACATAACACCTTTTGTTAATCACCTTTTTGGGTGATACAATCGTTCCAACGCTTTTCCAAATCTTTTTTTTTTTTTTCGCAAGAAATCTTTTTTTGTTGCGAGTAAATAGCGATAAACAGCTTTCTGAATCATCGACTCGTTGCTGTTTTTGTTCCATCGAAAGCAATCGCGGCACCCACTTGGAAAAACCTTTTTCATGCTCAATTCTTCATGAAGGATAGTAAATACACTTCCATATGATATCTGTGTCATCTCAGAAATCTCACGGAGCTTCACTTTACGATCTTTCATTATAATTTTCACTCACATTTCACTCACTTCACTCACATTTTCCGGTGTAACGGCTTCCACAGGTCTACCC
>BMAW01118755.1:0-59291 GCA_019974015.1 Nephila pilipes
GTGGCCAAGGATCGAACCCGCGACTGAACGAAAACCGCCAGCCGCTATCCACGACCTTGACCACTAGGCTACCGCGGCCCCACGAGCAAAGGATAAATCGTTCTACAAAAATGGTATCGAAAAGTTAGAGGGTAGCTATATTTAGTTTATCACCCATGAAGGGAATTATGTTGAATAAAAAAAATAATTTTGCCAAAAAAATGTGTTTTACTACGGTAGGCCGCGAACTTTTCAATTGACCTGTTATGTCAAGTTTTCTGTTCTATTTGTATAATTACACAGGAAATAAGTACTGCTAATAAAATTGTACTGCTCATTGTATTGAAGAAAGGACTTTCACTTCTCCAGGATCCGGAGCTCAACGATAGTTTCACATCTTGTTCCAGGTGTACGAAGACATCATCATAGAAGTTAATTCACACTGTGACAATTATGAACCGATACGATACGAAAACTTTTTCAAACAGTTTACTAAACGAAACTCAACAATTACGTATAATGAAAATAATTGAAGACATCCTGCATATAACGATGGTCTATAAAATGATGGAGGGATTGCAGCTAAATTTAAGCGATGCATTTCGCTTAATCAGAGTGATTGAAGAATTAGGACTTCATATGGTATATGTATTAAAAATAATGGAATCTTACGATAACTTTCTAGCACAAAAAGCAGAATTTGATACCTCGTTACTTAATTCTCGATCTCGTCTTGATGATATTTGTATCTAAATCAAAAGGCTTCCAAGATTTGCTTATTCTTACCGTCTTAACCCGTTCTTTACCTTCGATAAAAGATGTCTCAGAACTATGGAACGAAATTTACGTCAACTAGGTGCAATGTCAAATAATATGTCATATATCTATATGTAACCGTACTTTAAATGCATGTTGCTTATTAAATACATTTAAAATATTCTTATTTTTCTTTCGTCCATTATTTAACTTTCTTTTTGAAATAAATTATCAAAGAAATAAAATCCATACATTTGACTCCAAGGTTATTCCCAAAGCGTTAGCATGAACATGATTGCTTTTTGAAGGCATTAGCATGAAATTCAGTCTAAACGCATGCTAAGGTTCAAAAACTAAAACATTTGATTTCGTCTGACCATAAGACAAAATGAAAGAGAAAAACCGAAGTTTCATATAGTGTGAGCAATACACAGAATTTAAAATAAAGGAAAATATATCCGTGCCCAAACAAAAAAGATTCGCATTTAACTTACAAATGCCATCTCTCAACGTTCATTTAGAATACAGGCCAAGTTGCATTGGCATTTCAACAATTCAAATTCAACACATCATAATTTTCATTGAAAAATCCACAGCTAACGAAGTTTTCTCGTAAGTATTTTTATTACTTTAAAATACAAAATCTCTCCGAAGGAGTTCAAAGAACATTTAAGCGATATAACAGTATATTTTAACTAATAGTTTCCTAAATATTATAACAAACGCGTTTTCCGAGACCGCATATCCCCTGTTCCGGATTGCAATCATTCCGGAAACCGAGATGGACCTTTGGCGAAATACTTCATAATTAACTATAACTTCCAATGAGTATAACAATGGAGAGGGAGTAAGTCCCACATATTTGTTCGTAATACGTAAAGAAAATTGTATTCGCACAAATAATCTCTAACTTGCACCAACCACTCTTTGGCTGGATGAGTAGGCTTCCCTTGAAGCTGCCCCGGTCATTGAGGATCATTACGTATTCTCTTATCCTTTAGCGGAAATACTTCGTTTAAATTGGCCCATTGTGGAAGCAAAACTATTTGACCGAAGTCGAATGTGAAATTCTTTGTTTGTATCTAAAACTCAAGAGCTATACCTTCCAAGAATAAACTATTAACGATGAGGATGAAGACTTTTGAATATTATTCGAGTGAGTGAGTGAGTGAGTGATAGTAAGTTTTAATGGCGCAAGAGCCAAAGTAGGCTATGCTAAGCCAAACACATGTTAAAAACTATTCAAAAGTAACAGCCTTAAAAACGCAAGATAAACAGGAAAAACACACAAAAGATAAAAAGTTAAAAATCAAATGTGGTGTAAAAGGCCAATATGACGTAAAAAGGCAAATAAATTATGGTGGGGGTTTTCCCCCACCAAGTCAGACAGTTTTAAAATAGATGAATGAAAAAAAGTCCGGCGATGATGATCAAACATCGGACAGTCAATTAAAATGTGATGAATAGAGTAAGGGACATGACAGGAAGGACACTCGGGAGCATCTTCTCCAAACAAAAGATGTCTGTGAGTAAAACGAGTATGTCCAATGCGAAGGCGAGTCAATCTGACATCAGCTCTTCGCACTGGAAATACAGGCCATTCTCCGATGATCGGCTTCACCGAGTGTAATTTATTATTAATCTGTAAATTCCACGATTCCTGCCATGTCTTATGAATGAGCATTAAAATATGACGTCGAATGTCCTCAAATGGGACTGCGAGCGGCAGAGGATTCGTTGCCGAACGTGCAGCCGAGTCCGCTTGTTCATTTCCTAAAATACCTACATGACTAGGTATCCAGCAGAACTTTATGTCATAACCCCTGCTATAAAGCTGGCAAATAATGCCAGCTATTTCAACCACGATAGGATGACTTCGATCGTGCAGATGTGCCAAACTTTCCAGGACGCTCCTGCTGTCAGTATATACAACGAACTTTCGAGAACTGGATGTCTCGACTAATTTTAGGGCACAGCAGATGGCGACTGCTTCGGCAGTGTAGACACTGCAGGAAGAGTCGAGCCGGTAACTGTGCCTGATGTCGTTTGAAACGACACCACAGCCGACGTATCCAGTTCCTTTCGATCCATCCGTGTATATAGGAATATAATCCTCATACTGACAGCGATGGAAGGCAAAGATTCTCTGGAGAACAATGGGACATGTGTTGGATTTGTTGAATAAAGCAAAAGGGTTATGGAAAGTAAACCTTGGAACATTCCAGGGTGGAAATTTAATAAAATTTCTTTGTTGAATACTCAAGTCATGTAGGCTGAGTTCCTCGATGAAGTCTTTCACACTTTTAGAAAAAGGACGGATGAAAGAAGGACGAGCACTGTACAATCTCCTTAAAGACGGGCTGGTAGTGATATTCTGTAATGGGTGAGATGGGAGAGATGACATTTTGAAATGATAATAGAGTGACAGTTTCAGGCGCCGCGAAGCCAAAGGTAGCTGGTTACAAATGACATAGAGACTCTGCACAGGTGACGTTCGGAACGCACCACAGCAGATTCTCAGAGCATTATGGTGGACTGGGTCAAGCTTCCGCAAGGTAGTTTTGCAGGCAGATCCGAAGACGACACATCCGTAATCGATCCGAGACAGAATCACCGACTGATACACTCGGAGTAATGAAGTTCGATCCGCTCCCAAAGAGGTGTTGGATAACACCTTCAAGATATTCAGGGATTTCTCACATTTCCTCCCCAGATATAAAATGTGCGGAAGGAAAGTGAGTTTGCGGTCGAAAATTACTCCGAGGAAGCGGACGTCAGGGACGACAGGAATAGACGTATTACGGATACGAATGTCAGGATCGGGAAGGAGGCCGCATTTCCTACAAAAATGCACGCAACTACTCTTACTGGTGAATATAATTCGAAATACAACTATGTAATTTGATGCAAGTATACAAGGCTTTCAATGCATTTTAAGAGATTTAGATTCGTTAAGTAATTTTACAAAATCTTTTAATAAATAAGTACCCTATATACCCCCAGACGCTGGGTACCCATTTTAGTCGCCTTTTCCGACATGCATGAGCTACAGTGAGACTTTTCTGTCATTCCCGGTCCCCACACGGGTCTAGCCATTACCAGGACCATGATTTTAATCGATCGGCCGGTATACATCCCACGTGTTTTTGATTGGTCACTGCCGTCCCTCCCATTGCCTTTCCTTCGTATTCGCAGGAGGAAGAGAACGAAATTTAATTTCATATTGGGGAAGCACAAACTTAGCCATATTTATTTATAAAAGAAAAGTCTTGTATATCAAAACTGCCATTGAAACTATATATAAACTGAAAAATTGTAAATAGCGTTAAGGTCGTATAGCCTACACGAAAGTATGAATTCTCCTCGTTCTCTTTGACTGTAGTGCTAAATCTTTGATGCTTTCCCCCGATTCTTTATTTGCATTATTACCGTTTATTCATTTTCTACCAGAAACTTTACAGGATACTGTCGTTAAATATTTTCAAGATAATTTCGTTAAGAAGTACGAAGTATTTAGTACTAATTTAAAGCGATCATGCATGGGTGAAGTGCCTTGAGAATTTAAATGGGCTGGATTTCAATGGCTATATGACTCAAAGTCCACTAATGAGAGATGGATTACTTAGATCAAACTTAATATTTTTTTCAAAGTAATATAGATTGAAGTTGGAATTCCAAAGTAGTTTAAATCCAAAAGATTTTGCTAATACGCAAAAATGTGTTATGATTCAGTTGATTTGAACAGGAATCAAAATAATCAGTTTAAAAATTTTTGTTTAGTAACAATATATTTTTAGAGTTAGTTCAAAATGTGTTTAATTTATAGAAAAATATTTTTAGTCATGTATATCAGCATCGAGAAATGCATGACTGCTGAGTATTTACTATATCCTGAATATTGGTGTCATATCTATAACATTTCCTTTATTTGCTCTTCTTAGATCATTGGATTGCTCTGGAGAGTCCGATTCGACATTGGTAAGTAACTTTATTAAATTTTTTATGCTTGTCAATAGCTTATTCATAATATTATTTTGAAGATATGGAGAACACATCGGTTTACGCGGAGAAGGATGTTCTGGATCAACTACTGACGATATTTATCAATTTCCAATGATGAATCATGAACTTTGGAAAAAAAAAACAATTTGTCTATCCAAGAATAAAATACAATCAACTTCATCTCCAAGATTAGGCGTTAGGGCATTTTGTATTTATAGGCATTTAATTGAATGTCAATATCCGGTTAATTGTTGTAGGAAAAGAAATATTGCGGTATGTGCGATTTAATTTGAGTTTCATTTTGGTTTTTGTTTAAAAATGATTGATTATAGCAGAAGGAAGAATTTGGGGTGCAAGTGCAACTGTATGAAGAACAAGAGCAGTTAGAGACTTAGCTAATAGAGCTGCTTCAGAGACTTGCACTCGGGTGTACGGCGTTCGGTTTCTAGCATCTATGTGAATTCTGGGAGTCGATGCTGCGTAGTTCCTGACTTACAGTCCAACCTGTTCTGGTTCTTCGCTCGTTAAGCAGCGGCTTAGTTTCAACGCTTCGGTGGTGATATTTCATGCGTTTCAGCGTAGAAGCTTTTTTTTACCTCCACACATACTATGTTGTTGAAGACATTGTACTTTTAAGTGTGAGTGACTGGAGTTTTATGGAGAAAGTGCCAATTGTATTTTTGAAAAATGTCTTCTGAATTGAACATGGATGTACAAGGCCAGGCTGGTTCCAACATTTCTCGTGTATTATACACATTAGAGGATCCAAGAATGGCTATTGACAGGAACAAAAGTACCCATATAACTTGGATGGTTTTGAAACAGGTTGATAATTTTATTGACGGTCTCTCGACTTTCGAATACAAGTCTGACAGGAACCAAATTAGAGCTGATGTGCAAGACCCAAGAACACAAGCCAGGAGCAAGTTTAGCGTTATGCTTTTCAATAATACACGAAAAAGCTCGATCAGTTCAATCAACGTAGAAATATGTTTGTGAAGGTAAATATTAAACCAACCGATAGCGAGGGTTTTACTAAAAAAGCAATAAAAAGAGACTTCCAACCAAAATAAAAGACTTCCGGCTCACTAGGAAGGAGAAATATTCCTCTTAACACCATAGATAATACACGTCGTAACGATTTATTAACTAAGCAACTTAGGAATCTAATCAGCTGTAAAATATTGGTCCATCCAGACCATACCAGCTCATTAGTCACAGTCTGCTAAATTTATCTCCCTCCTTAAGATATGTCATAGATGCATTTCAACCAATTACCAGCTCTCTTCCTTCTCCTAGGTGACTTTAATTGACACAACCCTCATTAGGGGTATGACGGTACTAATTCTTGTGGTCGGCAGATCGAGCGATTGATCTCGGATCACAGTCTGTCTGCTGAACACCGACGAGAAAACGTATTTCCATGCTCTCACCAAGACTTTTCCCTTATTTTCATCTAGCCATTTTCTCAGAGACGCCACTACTGTCGTTGAATTCAGAAGTTGTAAATTATTTACACAACGGTGATCATTTCTCTAAACTAATCTCCCAGACTCATTTTAATGGGACTCTATAATTTCCTCAAACTTACTACTTCAATAAGCAGATTGAAATGCATTCACACGGTTAATAATCAAAAACGGTTTAGTTATAGTTTAGCATTTTTATTTACGTCATAATAGAAAAACACGAGGGCTCTTGGCGACGGACCTCTCAGTTTTGAAAGTCTGTCAAGTGATGAAGAGTTATTACCGTTACAACAGATAGTGATGCCAATAACTCTCTCCAAAATGTCACCATGTCTGTCAAGTACGCTGATGTCGTAAATTCAAAAAGTAGTAATCCAAAGCAGAAGATTAGTAACCCATGGTGGAATAAGGATTGACAATCATCGTACAGGGAACTTAAAAAAATGTGGGATATTTTCAGACGATATCCTACAAAACAAGAAAAATATAGGTTTTAACAGGCCAAGGCCGTTTGCTCACAGAGAAAGGAGTCATAGAGAGAAACTTAGGTTAGGCATGTCTGATCCATTATATCGGCTACGACAATTCAATAATAATGGAGAAAGGTAAAAGCTGCAAACCCCTATATCGGGAATTTTCCATCCCGATACTGGAAACTGCAAATGCTGTGCATTCTTCACCTGTCGAAGTGGCCAATGTCATTGGCCACTCTTTTGCTTGTGTGTCAAGCTCCGATTCTTATAGCGCTACATTTTTAGAGACTAAGAATCGTAGTGAGCAGACACCTATCAACTTCAGGTGTCGGCAACCGCCCCCTTATAACAGTGACTTTGACATGTGGGAATTGAGAAAGGCTCTGTCCTTGGCTCACAATACCAGTCCAGGCTCTGATGGTATAACATACGATATGCTTCGCCACTTGAGCGAGGATTCACTTGTCAGTCTCCTTTACCTATTCAATCGAATATGGAGGGAGCATGAGTTTCCTAGCCAGTGGCAGGAAGCAATCGTTATTCCTATCCTGAAGCCTGGTAAGGATCCGAAGAACCCTCTCCACTATAGGCCTATCGCTCTGACGAGTTGCCTGTGTAAGACCCTTGAACGTATGGTCAATGCTCGTCTCGTTTATCAAATGGATAAGTATCAACGTTTTCCTCCTATTAAGAATGACTTCCTTAAAAGAAGATCTCTTCTAGATAACATGCGTTTGCTCGGAAATTATATTCGTACCGCATTGGTATGAAGAAATTATCCGGTTTCAATTTTTTGATATCAAAAAGGCGATTGTTTCTTGCCACAAAAGACCACACATGGCGTTGTAACATACATCGCACTTTTTACAGTTATGGTCCTAGACGCAATTTTCCCTTTTTTTATTCGAATGTTTGTCTTTTCGAGAAAGTGCTGGAAATATTTTTTATTACTTTCTTATTCAGTTTGAAGGAGTTCATCAGGTTAGCATTTTCAGCCCAGATCCCAACATTCGTGATACATCTATTCCTGCCGTCTCTGATCCGCTTCCTCCGAGTAATTTTCGACAGCAAACTCACTATCTTTCCGCACATTTTACACCTGCGAAAGAAATGGGAGAAATCCCTCAACATCTTGAAGGTGTTGGACAACACCTCTTGGGGAACGGATCGAACTTCTTTACTGCGAGTGTATCAGCTGGTTATTCTATCCCGGATCGTCTACGGATGTATCATTTACAGATTTGCCTGCGTTAATAATCTGCAGATTTCTTGTAAAGGTTCGACAAAGCGTGTCATTAATCGATGACTTTATACCGAATATAATAAGGTTTACTTGGTGTAATGTGAAAAGGAATAGTATGGGTAATGGGGTAAGGTTTTTTCTTATTAACGTTGCACAAGAAGCAACACTATTGGCAACGGACCTCGTTATTTTGATCCACGATCAAGTGACGAGGACGACACCCGATCTGGCACCCTCCCTCTCTTAACATCCACACCACGCCAACGGGAGGAATTTGGGCCCTGACAGATTTAACGTGCATCAGCCCCGGATACAGGGCAGGTCTTTGGCAGAAAAGGATCGAACTCGCAACTGAACTAAAACCACCGGCCACGAATCAAAAACCATGACCTTTAGACTAACTACCACGGCCGTCACAACATGCCCCTTATCTTTGAATTGATTCTATAGCTCTGCAGTGACAGTTCTTTCGACTCCAACAGCACCTCCTGCAGTTAGTGTCTGCCCGTATACTAGTTCCCGATAATATGCTAACCCTGGTTTCCAGTAAATAGCGTTGCACAGACATTTTCTGTAGGACTTTTCTCAAAACAATCACCGAAAGATTAATTTCACCAGTTAGACAACGAAAAATTACAGCTTCCAGGAAATCACGATTTCTGCACTTAAATTCTTTATAAATTTTGACATCAGGAGCGCTGATTTGCATATGAAGTTTTATTCCATTTTCTGCTACACATTAGACTATGGATATTTTTTCTTAATTTAGTTATCAGAAAAAAAATATTTGCATAATTTAGTTCAATCAATATGAAGGCAATGTACTTAAAAGCCTCTGCATTCAGAACAAGTCAGTTTTCTTCAAAGTGCATCAACAACTGTTAATCGGCTCGTTAAGTCCTTAGAGGAACGAGGATTAACTTTGTTCTCCTTCGAGATACAACTGCGTCTCGGATGCGTATGCTGACTATTACATATTCTCTTGTCTTTTTACAGATATATTTAGTTTTAATTGTCTCATTGTTGAAACAAAACCTACTTTGCCGAACAAATTTGAAAATCAAAGTTTGCATTTCAATCTTGAGAAGAACCTAGTTTGAAGAAATGATTAACGATGATCATAAAAAAACTTTTGAATACAATTCAAAACACTAATAATTTGAAGCAAGAATCCGTGGTATTGAATACATTTGAGACTCAAGAAATTTTACAGATATTCTTAAGAATTTTGGAGTTTCTATTGGACATATTTTACAAATAAATCGTGATCAACTTTCAATCTTGCTTACAAATGTATTATAAAGATTTCAAGTGGGCGCGGAGGCGACTGAATGTAAAGTTTATTGGCGCAAGAGCCAGATGTGGCGATACTGCACCATACAAGGTAAATCTGTTATCTAGACGTTAAGCACTGAATAAAAGATTAATCGACAAGAAGTTCAAGTAAGGAAGTAAAGCTTATTGGCGCAAGAGCCAGATATGGCTATTCTGCTACAAACAAGATTTAACTGTGGTCTAGATTAGAAGATATTGAAGAAAGAGACACAAATTGGTTGACAAGGAGAAGCTCGAAAATAGAGAAGGATCGTTAGGGTATCCCGGGGGGGGGGGTCCCCGTGTTTACCAAAGACGGTAAACCCCATGGGAAAGAAAAAGGTCACTAGGGTGCCTCGGGATCACGATGCCCTTACTTATCTGAAGGCAAGTCCCTGAGGTCCTCTGATATAATCCCAGGGGCAGGGTGCCCGGCTGTACCACCAGACGCTGGGTAGTGTACGCGGAGGATTTTTAGCATTGTTATATTCAAAAGATTTGGTCACTTTCTTGCTGATCATAATTTGTAACATAAAATATAAATACGTTAAAGAAATGTTACATGACTTGGCGACTTTGATAAAACAGTAATTGCTTCCCAGATAATGAATTATTAGGCAATGGTTTGAAAGCTTTAAAAAAAAAAACAAATCAAAGCGAAATTTAAGAAAAATAATTTTTGACTCTAATTTGCAAATATATCAGGGTATGCAGATAAATTTTATTTTTCAAACATAAAATTCGATCTAAGTAATTTCTCATTTTCAAAAATACAGTGTTTCAGAAATATGTGATCTAAGAATAGGAGTAACTGTTACTCTAAGGAATCTTCGCTCTGAAAAGCGTAGTCATATAATGCTGCTAGAAAAAAAAGACTTTTCATACTTCTATTGTGACCCTTGATAAATTGAGGAATATGAAGATAAATATGAAATATTTTCCTATGAAATGTCAATATTTGCTAGACAACAAGCAAAGTTCTCTTATAGGTTGAGGCTCAGATCATGCGTTTTCCTTGCCGTCTTACGGCGATTTCTCATTGAAGAACAATAAGATTAATAAGACTTGGCATCGATTCGAAGCCTCCCTTTCCATGATCTCCCTTAATGGATGCAAAGAGATTTCAAATTTATCTCCAAGAGTAAATTCTTCATTCCTAATCTTCTCCAGGAGTAATTTTACTCCCGAATTTACAACCTGCTACTGTTTTCACAATTCAATGCGGGAACACAATTTCAAATTCAACAGCATCACCAATTTTTAAATGATCAATATTACCATAACTAGCCGATACCCACCCGCTTCGCTATGATCATTATTTGATGCTCCGAAAGCTTGTTGTTCTATTTTTAATTCAATTGGAGCTTATATCTATATTTTGGATATTCCCCTCTCCCCAAAGCTTGTAAAAACTAACTGGAAGTAAAATTTCCTTTAGTTTTTTTCTCATTCAGTTTCGGAAAAAATATTGCTGTTGACGTTTCCTGAGCTGATCGTTTGAATGAGAAATTGGATTCAGTCATTGGTCTTTAGAGGTAGTTCACTACTTCATTCCAAAATTATCTTATTTGGAACTGCGTTATAAATTTAGAAGAAATTATTCAACATTTCACAATACTAATTTAACTTGCTAAAACCTTAATCTACACATGAAAAATACTATTGAATTCACTACAGTCGATGTAAACATTTAAAGATTGTAAAAATAATGTTAATTTGGAATTTGTACATTGTTATGAAAGTTTTACTCGAAGCAAAATGAAGTCAGCTTCGCATTAAACATTTATGGAATTTCACAAACCTCAAAAATGAAAAAAAAATTACTTACGATTATTAAGTTTAAGCTGTAATAAACAGAATATTCCACTCTCAATGCTCAAGAAAATATTTATTCTTTGGCTCTGCCAACACGACTAGCTAGGCAATCTTCAAAAGATGTAATACTATACAAATGGGTTGCAATAACTTTCGTAAAAGCCAAGTAGATTTCCAAGATTTTTTCACCAAGTACTCAACAATACGATTTATTCTTTTGTATTATCTGAAGAAATCAAATGAAAGTTAGAGTATTTTATACCGTTCAAGGTTGGTTGGTTGGCTGCATTATTGGCACAAAGAGCATATTTGGCTAAATTTTCGCAAACACCTGTTAGCTTTTTTTTCTATTAAAAAATAGAGTCGATATGTGAAAAATTTTAAATTATATATAAAGAAGAGAAAAAGAAAAAAAAGAAGATAATCAGCAAAACTAGTGGATTTATTGACGCAAGGGGGTTATTTATTTATAATAAACATTAGAACCACTTAATCGAATCTATGATGTAGACGCAAAATGAAGTCAAGAAGAAAAAAGTAAACTGATTAAGAAATAAGACAGTTAAATTTAGGGCTAAAAGCCTTTGTTGTCATACGTCCCTCGTGAACCAATCAATCAATTAGTTAAATCGCAAGGGTTTACAGTTTTAAAGCTCCATTCATCTTTATCAAATGAATCCCTTCATTACCAAAGAATATTTAATCCTCGTGAGTTCTATAGCATGGAATCCTCGGCATCTTAGAGGTCCTTATAATAATATTCTTGAATACTCGATGCAAAAACGTTTTTCTTAAAAGTATTGGTCTACAGTTTTACTTATATTTTGGGTTGATTGGATAAGATGTGGTACTAAAAAATTTTGTAAGTTAGTCTTACTTTTTTCTGTGGCCGCGGTACCCTAGTGGTTCTGGCTTCGGATTCATGGCCGGCGGTTTTCATTAAGTCAAGGGTTCGATCCATGGCCACCGAAGACACACCATGTAGTCGGTGCTGATGTCTTTTAAATCTGTAGGGACCCAACGTCTTCCCGTTGGCATGGTGTGGATGTTAGGAGAGGGGTGTCTGTTCAGGTGCCATCTTCGTCACTTGATTGAGGCTCCAAATTACGAGGTTCGCCGCCAAAAGCCCCCTCGTGCTGCTTCTAGTGCGATGTTAATGAAAAAAACTGAACTAAAACTTACTTTTTATAGAGCGTTTAATAGCCAGTATTACTACACATTTAATTGAGATAGATATCGTGTAACACGTAAGAATTACATATCCATGATTTAGGATCAAGATGCTTGAGTATAATATAAGTTGATAAAATGAGGATTGAAAGTAGGTAAATATCCTAAGAAAAGAATTGGAGATATAGACGTTAAATAATAACCTCTGCGACAAAATACTAAACTATATCTTAATTGTTATTTGAGTTGAAATAAAATGTTCAGTGAGATGAGTTTCAACGAGAGAGATTTTGATGATGATTGGTTAGACTTGTATGACTTTTATTCCATACTCCTCAGGGTTTTTTGATTAATATCCATATACCTTTAAAACACCATTTTTGTCAAAATTTTCGTTTTTGTAATTTTAATGTCAGTTTAAAATTTAAATTATTTTTTTAATAGTGATTGAATTTTGCTTATACCTTACTTATAACTTAAGTTACAGGGATTTGAATTTTAATCGGTAGCTAATTTTTAACTGCATTTGAAAGTTTTATTTTATTTATTTTTTTTCTTTGATTTTTCTCAAAATGAGTTTTTTCGACATATTCACATATAGCAACGTAGGTATCAGAAAAAGTTATAAACCAAATTATTTTGACTATTGCAAGTATCTTCCTTATATAGTTTTTGAGAACCCATACTACTTTGATGGTTGTAAAATTGATATATTCTTAATAACAAAGGTGTAAATCGTGTATTGTTATAACATTTTTTTTTATTTTTCATTATTATTGAACTCGAAACGCAATAAAAATTGTAGTAATATGATTTTAATCATAAAAGTAATACCAGCCCCCAAAACTGTTATGATAAATAAGATAATTTTTTTTAGAATAATGATATTTTTGTTTACTTTTGAGTTATAAGAGTTATTCTGATGATCATTTTATATATTATTTTCACCATGTTTTCCACTCCAATTGTTTTTTTTTAATTAAAATCAGATTATCAAATGTGTTTTTTTTTCATAGTTTTAGATTATATTTTAGCATTTAAAACTATTTTGACAGCAAATATCAATGAATTTCAAAAAAAAAAAAAAAAAAATTCCTCCTAAGGTGTACGGATACCTTAAGTCGGAAAGAGTAAGCCTGACTCGCAGTTTTGATTTGTTAGTTATTGAAGTAACACTTAGATGTAACACGAGGACAGTTTGAGATAGGCCTTATAATTTTTAACACATTAAAGTAAATAAAGGTACCACTTGAGCTGCCACCGCACGTTAAAACTTCTACAACTTACGAACGGAAGATTTTTGAATGTGAGTGAAAATGTGTTTGCTGGCGCTGGAGCCAGATATTTGAAGAGGTTCCTGTGATCTCAATATTTGAATATAGGGGGGGGGGATCAGAAGATTTATGAGGTTGGAAAGATTTAATGTGTATCATCTTGGTTTCACGATAGGTCATATTGCGGGTGGCATTAAGACTTGAACTGAAACAATGCTAGGCCCAAGTTCAGTGCTATGATCACTTGGCTGCTACGATCACATGAAATGTAAGTTTTTTTTTCTTTTTGCATACCGGACTTTTTACTAAAGTCGCACTTCGGAACAACACAATAAATATTAGTAACATATCACGCAACCTTGAAACTCAGTCAAGTAATGATGCATCCGTCTCCAAACACCTGTTACTTGACCTAGCAAGCCTCCACAAACTGGCACACCATATGAACAGGAGGATTTAAACTCTTACCAGTTTCAACATGCAGCAGATTATCTATATAGTCGAAAAGACTTCAGTGGAAGCAAAAGTTCAACCCATAACTTGACGAAATGAACATTTAGCTGGATCTTGAACACATTGCTATCGCGACCAAAACGGACTTGGAGAAAATCACAGATTGTGTATTAAGGCGATGTTGTTTATATTTTGAGCAAATTTACTGTTAATACAATTCAAATGATATGATTAATTGGTTTTATTGATGTCGCTCTGGAAGACACACAAAAGCTATTAGCGATGGAACTCGTAATTTTCAATCTCGGTCAATGACGAAGATGACAACTGAGCTCGCAGCTCTTTTTCCCGATTAATTCAAAGGGAAAATGATAGAATTCAATGGTGCAAAATCCAGATAAGGCTACGTCATGACAAACAAGAGGTAAATATGACCTTAACATTTAATTAAATGGAAAAAAAGATAAAAATTAATTTAGACTAAACAGATCGCTAGAGTACCCCGGGAGCCCATTGAATGGGATTCACGTTAAAAAAGGGGGCCGCGGTAGTCTAGTGGTCAAGGTCGTGGATAGCGGCTGGCGGTTTTCGTTCAGTCGCGGGTTTGATCCTTGGCCACCATAGACCCGCCGTGTAGCCGGGGCTGATGCACGTTAAATCTGTTCGGGGCCCAAAGTCCTCCCGTTGGCGTGGTGTGGATGTTAGGAGAGGGGGGTGCCAGCTCAGGTGTCGTCCTCGTCACTTGACCGTGGTTCAAAATTACGAGGTCCGTCGCCAATAGCCCTCTTGTTGCTTCTAGTGCGACGTTAATAAAAAGTAAACTAAACTCACGTTAAAAAAACATGAAATCTGCAAAATCCAGTATTTAGTTATTTTCACAAAATTAATAATCCCATTAGTCATGAAATTATTTGTACAACTAACTTGTTTATTGAACATTGTACAACTGTCTACATTTTTCTGCCCGAAACAAAATGTTCACTTGATTCATTTTAAAAATTTAAGTCATAATGTGATGACGAGATCAACGTCTGAGCAGTTAGCACATGATTTTACGTGCATCAGTTCCTCTTCACGATGACCCGTGTGGTGACCGGGGATGACAGAATAGTCTCACTGTAGCTCGTGCATGTCGTAAGAGGCGACTAAAATGGGTACCCAGCGTCTGGGGGTATAGCCGGGCACCCTGCCCCTGGGGATTATATCAGGGGACCTCAGGGACTTGCCTTCTCCAGGTAAGTACGGGCATCATGACCCCGAGGCACCTTAGTGATCTTTTTCTTTCCCATGGGGTTTACTGTCTTTGGTAAATACGGGTGACGCACTCCCGGGATACCCTAGCGATCCTTCTCTATTTTCGACCATCTTTCTTGTCTACCACCTTTTACCTTTTTTCAACTTCACGTCTAGACCACAGTTTAACCTTGTTTGGCGCAGCATAGCCATATCTGGCTCTTGTGCCAATAAACTTTACATTCACTCACTCCTCTTCACGATCGATCTTTTGTGGCATTAGGTTTTAGTGGAGTCAAAAGTTAGAGCCTTGATTCTATCAAAGAATCACCGTGTATCCAGGTCTGATGCACAATAAATCTCTCGGTGCCCAAATTCCTCCCTTTCAAAAGGTTTTCAAGTTAGGAGATGGGTTGGCAGCTCGGATGTTGTCCTCTTCACTTGACCGAGGCCCAAAATTATGAGATCCGTCACCAACAGCCATCGTGTTGCTTCTACAGTGTGATGTTAATGAAACCAAACCGAAAAACGAAACTAAATATCTTTTAATATTGGAACTGGCTGCGGTAGCCCAGATTTCATGGTCGCGGACTCGTGGCTCGTTTTCGTCGAATCCGGGGCTTGAGCCTATATGCCACTAAAGACCCACCATTTAGCCGTAATTTAACGTTAATAAAACCAATTTATACCTGTGACAGATTTCTAAAATATGAAACTTTTTACACGGTTCCCACATTAGACTGATATTATATCATTTAAGTTCAGTGGGTGAATGGATCTAAAACGGGAGGTACTTTTGGAATAGTTTCTGAGGTTACAGCTAAAATAGAGAGTGACAATTTAAACATAAACTCTAAGGATGGTTTAAATATGTATTAAAAAAGTGAACAAAATATGAATAATCCTCAAAATAATCCTCAAAAATATGAGGCGTGGTTGATTGACTTTATTATTACAGTTCTTAACATACATATCATGGTAGTTATGGAAGAATTTTAAAATTCGACTGTGTGCACGAAATACTAGAGAACATAATTTGCATAACAGGCAGGCTAAAGGGCTCTCGTAACGGAAAAAAGAATGAATAGGTTTTAAATAGTCTTAGAATTCTCCTGAAGACTATCCCTTGAAGCTTGTTTTGCTGCTATCGTTAGGGGCCGCGGTTGCCTAGTGGTCAAGGTCGACGACTAGCGGCCGGCGGTTTTCGTTCAGTAGCGGGTTCGATCCTTGGCCGCCAAAGACCCGCCGTGTAGCCGGGGCTGATGCACGTTAAATCTGTTCGGGGCCCAAAGTCCTCCCGTTGGCGTGGTGTGGATGTTAGGAGAGGGGGGTGCCAGCTCAGGTGTCGTCCTCGTCACTTGACGGTAGTTTGAAATTACGAGGTCCGTCGCCAATAGCCCTCGTGTTGCTTCTAGTGCGACGTTAATAAAAACTAAACTAAACTAAATTGCTGCTATCGTTATTCGACCAAAACTGCGATAACTTTGTGAAAGCCTTTCGTTTATTTCGAAAGCAGAAATTTTATCGAACGGGATCAGTAATGTCATGCGCAGTAAAACGAAATGGTCAAACGTTTCGCAGGAAACAGGTAGCTTTTTTGTTCAAGCAAGACCTGGGTGAAAAAAGAGAAACCATATTTGATAGATAATATTGTAAATGCGGTCGTTAATCAGGCCAATATAAACTCAGAACAGTATTTGTTTTGCTCTACTGTATGGAGAAGCAAGCTAATAGCGATAAAGTCTATCCGTATAATATCCACGACCTACATGAATTAAAATCTGGGAAAAACGATCTGCGTGAAACATTCTATTTATTGATCTATGAATGGATAGAGTTGGAGCAAAATTGGTCGTGAGATATTCTACTGATTGATCAGGCTCGCTTTTATTGCATTTATGGAACAGTTAACAATAAGAACTGTAGTAATCCGGTTCAGTGAGAATCCCTATCAAGTATAAAAAAAATCGTGCATTACCCGCATGTTACTATGTGGATCGACTTTACTTCGACCTTTGCGATTGGGTCACCTCACAGGGATACAGATCCTGTTCCAAAACTGCAACACATTTTCTGAACATGTTGTAAGATGTATTCATTCCACCATACTGGACGCCTCTCTGCAGCAACACTCCAACAACATGGTGCCCCTCACTTACCTTACACATGAAGTTCAACAATTACTGTTACATAATTTTACTGAGGTTTGCATTATACGTCTTGCATTTCCTGCAAGATGTTTTCTACGTTCATCTGATTCCTAACGTGTTTTGCTTTTGGAATAAATTCAAGGATCAAGTTTATGGGCGAAATATTTAGCGGCTTTGAAGAACACTTGTGGGTCAGGTTGTAACAATGCCAAGTGTTGGCTCCGAAGCAAATCAGACACATTAAAAACACTTATGAAATCTTGAGATATGATGTTAATACTCACATTTATCACTTCTGTTAGCCTCTTTTCTGTACGAAAGATAAATTACGTGCAAAGAACTGAAATAATAAAGTTAATTGATGAAGATTCGCATTCTTTTATTAGTTGGTTAGAACATGTTAAGATCTTTCTTTTTTAATCTTTCTTTTTTTTTCTATATATATATATATATATAGTTATATATGTATATATATAACAGGTCAATTGAAAAGTCCCTGGCCTAACATAGTAAAACACATTTTTTTGGCAAAATTACTTTTTTTTATTCAACAGAATTCCCTTCAAGGGTGATACACTGATTATAGCGAACCTCCAAATTTTCGATATCCTTTTTGTAGTACGATTTGTCCATTGCTTCAAAATAGGCCTCAGTTTCGGCGATCACCTTTTCATTCAACGAAAATTTCTTCCCAGCGAGCATTCTTTGGAGATCTGAGAACTGGAAATAGTTGCTGGGGGCCAGATCTGGAGAATACGGTGGATGAGGAAGCAATTCGAAGCCCAATTCATGGATTTTTGCCATCGTTTTCACTGACTTGTGACACGGTGCATTGTCTCGGTGAAGCAGCAGTTTCTTTTTCTTCAAATGCGGCCGTTTTTCTGCGATTTCGTCCTTCAAACGGTCCAATAACGCTAAGTAATTGTTGCTGTCGATGGTCCTTCTTTTTTCAAGGTAGTCAATGAAAATTATTCCATCCCAAAATACAGACGCCATAACCTTGCCAGACGACTGATGCGTTTTCCCACGCTTTGGAGCGGGTTCATTGTGTGCAGTCCACTCGGTTGACGGTCGATTGGACTTCGGAGTGAAATGATGGAGCCATGTTTCATCCATTGTCACATATCGACGCAAATACTCGGGTTTATTACGCTCGATCATCTTCAAACACTGATCTGAATCATCAACTCGTGGTTGTTTTTGGTCAAAAGTGAGCTCGCGCGGCACCCACTTTGCACAGAGCTTTCTCATACACAAATATTCATAAATGATATGATGTATACGTTCAGTTAATACCTTTAGAGTGTCTGCTATTTCGTTCAATTTTAATTGACGGTCATTCAAAATCATTTTGAGGATTTTTTTAATGTTTTCGTCGGTAACAGCCTCTTTTGGGCGTCCACCGTCTTCAGTGCTCATTTCATCACGTCTAAACTTAGCATACCAATCCTAGATGGTTGATTTTCCTGGGGCAGTGTCCGGAAACTCGGCATCAAGCCATGTTTTTGCTTCAACTGTATTTTTTCCGTTCAAAAAGCAATATTTTATTATCAAGCGAAATTCCTTTTTAACCATTTTTTTCACAATAGCAAAAGTTGCTTCACTCAAAATGCTATAATTCACAAACTAATGATCCGACAGCTGTCAAATTTATACACGCATCTCTTGAGAGTTAGGGCTAACTAAACAACATATGGATATAATTCTAGTAGCGCCATCTATGTGTCAGGCCGGGGACTTTTCAACTGACTTGTTAGACTTATATATATATATATATATATAGTTAATATATATGTACATATATATAACTGTATATATATATATATATATAGTTTTATATATATGTACATATAGTTATTTTTCTTTATAAAGTTTCTTTGAAAAGTTTCTGCAATTTTTAGTCTGTGCATTTTAGTCTATTAAAAAAGATTTAAGAAAATATTCAGGATAAATTAGTCCTGTTACAACTAATTCAGATTCTTCTGTGTATGTCTGTATAGAATTTTTAAGAAGATAACTGAGATTTATTTAATATTTGTATTTCTTGCTAATTGAAATTGTGTGTGTGTGAGAGAGAAATAAGTTATTTAAACTAAGTTATACTTATGATTTTAGTAAGAGAAAAAATTTTCCTCACATGCGATTTGGGATTGATGCGTCCTTCTAATGTCGTTTATTTATTATTTTTGTATAAGTAATTTGCTGAGTGGGATGGTTAGGATTTATTAAACACGTTTAACTACGGATTTCTGTCCGGAGCTTAAAATAGCAATTTAAATTACTTTGTCTCTTATTTTTTTCTTTCCCTTAAGAGATTCTTATGAAATATTAAATCCTTAAGTTCTTTTTATGTGTTTATATAACATGATTAAATAATACTTAATTTAATAACTATTTCATTAGCTATCATCATAAATATATATGTGTAAAAACTCATTTAGTATTTTAATTTTACAATATTTAAATAATTTAAGATTTTATTTTTATGTACATAGCTTCTTTTGTATGCTTTCATATAATTTACTCTAAATAAATAACTGAAACGTAGCACCGATACTTTGATGTTATTATTTTAAATGTAAGAGACATAGGTTTATTATTTTTCATACTTATCACTCAGGGAATCTGTACACGGAACACTATACATAACAGACAGCATTCATAATGGTAGCCATAAGCACGCGCCAGAAAAAGACGCTGATAAAAAAAAATAAAAAAAAAAAAGAGATGCCAAAGGTCAGCATCCCAAAATTTTGTTTACGCAGCAATTAAGAAAAAGCTCTGGATAGTAGCAAAATACACGTAATCTTACGAAACGGGTTTTTTATAACAATACGGAAAGTTAATTCGAACATGAAAGGTGGTTGGTAGAATTTAATTAGGTCTTGTTTGTTTGGCTTTATTAACGTAGCACTAGAAGCAACAAGTGGATTATTAGTGATAGATCTTTTCATTTTGAACCTCAGTCAAGTGACGAGGACGACATCCCCTTCTCCTAACTTCCATTCCACGCCAACGGGCGGACTTTGGGCCCCGACAGATTTAACGTGCATCAGCACTGACAACTCGGAGGGTCTCTAGTGGTATCAAGTATCGAACCAGCGACTCAACGAAAACAGCAAGCTGAGTCCAATGTCTTATATATATAACACATCGATCAATAACTCCCGAGTCTAAAATTGAAAACAACAATTTTTTGCAAATTTTTTTTTTTATTCATCAACATAACACCTTTTGTTAATCACCTTTTAGGGTGATACAATCGTTCCAACGCTTTTCCAAATCTTTTTTTTTTTCCCCAAATTTTTTTTTTCTTTTTCGCAAGAAATCTTTTTTGTTGCGAGTAAATAGCGATAAACAGCTTTCTGAATCATCGACTCGTTGCTGTTTTTGTTCCATCGAAAGCAATCGCGGCACCCACTTGGAAAAAACCTTTTTCACTTCACTTCAAAAAACCTTTTTCCTGGTCCGATCGACTTAAAATTTTGACACGTTTCAAGCAAAAGTTAGTACTCTAGAAAGACCTGGTTACTGGTTTACTACGAGTGCCATCTCTGGGGTAGTCTCGGGAGTTATTGATCGATGTGTTACATATATATATGTGTGTGTGTGTGTGTGTGAGAGAGAGAGAGAGAGAAAGAATGTGTGTCCGTATTGTATATTAATTTATATGAAGAAATATTTTACTTACAATTTTGATAGCATTTCTCTCTCTCTCTAAGCATTTTCTAAGGCAAAATCTTACATAATAAAGCAACATTCAATACATACATTTTGAAACTTTTATGTATTTACCATGCATAGTAAAATAAATTACTCTTGTAATCATTTACTAAATATTTTACAAATTTTAAAAATCCAATCAGAATCATTTTACTCAACACATAATTAAACAAATATTTTGGAAATATAAATAGCATAACACATAATAATGTGATATTTTTCCAATTCTTTGTAAAATCATTTAAATAAGTTGTAAAATAAATTTGTATTAGCTTTTCACTTCCACAAAAAATATCAGAACAAAACCTATTTATAGAGCTATCAATGAGAAATGAAGCGTTATTTAATATTTTAAATATAAGATCCACACAAAAACTTTTCCAAATAGAATTCAATTGAAATTTAGCCCAATACTGAAAAATACACTAATATACTATTTGACATTTCGAAATTTTCACATTCATAAAGTTAATTTTCAAAGGAAAAATATTTTCACTCTGGGGGATCATAAAAATAGCTATAATATATTATTTTTCTTTTATTATAAAACTTTATATATTCCCACACCTTGCTTGTACAAATACCTCAATTTAGTAAATGGGATATGGAAACAAAATCAGAAATTCAATACTCTTTAAAAGTTAATAAAGCTGCAATCCTTTTGCTTAATGAATCCTTATGCTTTTGTTTAACGATAAAAAGGTATTAAAAAAATATTAACAATAAAACTTAAACATGCATCCAATATTTATGCGTGCATTTAAAAAAAATTTCAGTAGCATTGACATTTTAAATTGATATTTAATGTTACTATTTAACTTTATAACATTTTTATTTTTGTAGATTAATAAAATATTAAAGACAAGTCAAATAAGTTTTTTTTTTTTTTTTGGTCAAAATACAAACCAAGAGAATTTTGAACGTATTCGAGTGTTGATAATTCAGTTTGTTTCTCTTCATCTGGTTAAAAGTGATACAATGTGGACACTGCGGCAATAACATATTTGAGCTGTTTTTGAGGAGTTCCACGAGGAAAACTCTCTTACTATATTAACACACTCTTTTAATTACGTTGATGGATGTTGTACACAGTATATCCTAATATTAAAAAATTTTGATTACGCATTTCAATCATATTCATGGTCTTTTCATTCCTTTTTCTATTCTAAATTTTACAGAGTTTCTTGCGAAAAGAAAATTTTCATTTGTCTGATTTTATTTATGTAGTAGGTTATGTCCAAGTTGATTAACTTTTAAATGCCCGAAGTACATAGCAAACCAGAATTAGGAGCCGTATCAAATGCAGTTAATTCCATTGTTACGATCAGTCGAAGACGTGTAAACCATGCAATTTCTTTTGACAACTTTTATACCATTATTCCTGTGCTACATTACATAACCAAAGAAGGTATTTATTGTCTTGGCACTGTACACAGAGAACAAGACTTGGAAAGTCTTGCAAGTTGCTAGAGAAAAAAGAAAATCCTCAAGTCTAGCGTACCGAGAGGAACATACCATGAGTATTTCACCACTTTTGAAGTTATGGTATTGTCGGCAAAAAACTGGAAAGACAATAAGCGAGTTTTATTATTTTCCAAATATATTAATACTGAACTAGCAAAGACCATAACTCGCTACAACAAAAAATGAAAGTGAATGTCCTAGTATCATATCCTCGGGTCATAAAAGAATACAATATCCACTTGGAAGACGTTTATCTGTTAGATTCATAAGTCGTTATCGTATATGCTTAAATCAAGAAACGGGACAACGAGGCTGTTCTATCACCCCCTGGCAAATAAATGTTTAATGTTTGATAAATGTGATAAATATTTGGGTACTGTACAAAAATGTTAGTACAATGAAAAGTGAATCTCAAAAGAACGTTATGAAGTTAGCTGACTTCAGAACCGAGCTTGCTGACACGTTATGTTGTTATCAGATTCGGTCAAAAAATACAAGGTGAAGACCAAGTACCATTAGTCGATGAGAATATACTCCAGAACCCAACAAAAGACCACAATCAAGTGTACAAATTCTACTCTCAACTAACGTATGTTACGATCGTGTTGATTATGAAAAAGTATTTTTGGACTGGAGAACTGAATGCATTTATAACACTTGTAGAAAGTTTAACTTTTCGATTTGCAAGAAATGTAAGACTTTTGCGATAACACAAAAAACCCAATATTTCACATTATTTCATTCATAATTACATTTATAGCTAGTAAGACATATTTAGAGCCTTAATGCCTTAAATATCAAATTTGATACCTGCTTTTTTTCGAAAAATAATATATGAAATATTTAGGATTTTTTTTTATTATTTTTTTTATCTGGCAACTGCAATAAACAATTTAATTTAGAAATTTAATTTCGTAAATTAGGCTTTTAAAGTTTAAAATAAATGCATTTTTTAAAGTCATGACTTCATGTGGTTCTTATGTTTAATAATGTAAAAATCACTGAAGCAATTTCGAAAACCTTTTGTGTAAAATTTACCACAAAAGACTATTGCAATCAGCATTGGTAAGTAGTGAAGGTCAACTTTCTTAAGCGAGCCTTATGAAGGGTTTGGTGTTTCTGAAAAATAGGGGTCGCTCCATAATTTATTGCATTTATTACTTCTTCGTAAAGGTAAATAGTACACGGAAGCATAGCACATTAAACATACAAGAGATAATAGACAGTAAATAAAATTCCATCATGAAGAAAGCAAATAACAGCCAGCCCGAAAAAATCAGGAAAGTTAAGATATTCTGATTTCGAAAAAATAAAAAGGAACTCCAAATCCTAGTATTACATGCGCGATTTTGAGAAACGGAGGTTTTATAGCTTGAGTGGAAGAGCTGTTGTTTAAACACACATGAAAGTTGGACAATGGAATTAAGTTAAGTGATATAAAAAATAAAATTTTGAATTTTTTTATATTTTCTTTTTGTTTACACCTTAATTAATAATATAATTACTGAAGTCTGATGGATGGATTCACAAACCTTTTTTTAACACACATTTTCAATTCCAAAGTGTAGGACGGTATTTATATTACATAGTATTATATTGTTTCCCTACATTTCTTTCTTTTCACTTGAGATATGGTTTTGCATAGTTTTATAATTAACTAAGTTGCAATTTTTAATTAACGATTTATATATATTTTTCAAAAATTAATAAATATTTGTGTTTCAGTAAACTTTATTTCCTTTATATTATTTGGTACATTTAAAATTAAAATAATATTTTTTTTTTTAATTTTGCATAGTTATTTGGATAATTCGCTACAATTTTTGTATTTTTAATATGTAATGGCGTTGGTTTTTAATTTTAATAAGAAATTATCATATTTGATTTAAGAGGTTTTAGTATGTATTTTATTTTTGGTTTTTGTGTAACTAAAATTTGTCTTATTGTAGTTAAATATTATTTATATTATTATACACGCTCCCATATATATATATATATATATATATATATATATATGAATTGCCTTTACTTTTCTTTAAAAATTAATCTTTATGTAAAATAAGTCGATGCCAAGTTCAAGGTTAACTATCGTTTATTTTACTGTATCTGAGAGAGAAAGAGTCGATATCCACAAGGCTGGAAATACAACTCCATCGTTTGAAAAACAGAGCAAGATCGCAGAAGTCAGAAGAGCATAAGAGAGATAATTTCTCTTGCTATGAGTTTTATAGTAAGGTTTTTAAATTAGATTATTATACAAGTAGAGGCATTCTTAGAGGCTTCAGTTGCAGACAGAAAGTGTATTAGGGATCATCTCTGCATACCTTAAGTCGTGAGATCAGCATTATCAGCAAATGCTTAAGAACTTGTAATTGCATAAATTAAAGACGATTGGTATCATAAATTATGAATGAACCTTTTTGCTTTTAATTGAGGGAATGGAAAAAATTAAGAAATTAAAATATTATTAAGAGACACTAATATAAAAAAAAGTTAAATCCTTAAAATCCCCCCCCCCTGTTCTAGACGCGGATGTGCGTTGGGCCCTAACACATAACTTTATCTTACAAAACTTTATGTATCTTTATTAACACATAACTTTATCTAGTAAATAATTAAATTTAGACTTTAGACAGGAGAAAAATCTAAAAATGTTATACATGAAGAATTCATATTTAAAAATTCAGATCTAAAGAATTTATGCCCTAAGAATCCCTTCGCCTTTACAGAATGCATTAATAGTTTCAATGAAATTATCACAATATTCAATACTAAATAAAAAAAAAAGATAAATCTGTTTGTTGTGAGTGGTAATGTGCTGAAATCTAACATTAATTCTTGAATCTGTAAAGAAATACATAAATAACAGAGATGTGTGGGTGACAGTTTGTAAATCAACCATAATATTCAAACAAATAGGAAATTTTAAAATGATTAATTTAACGTTTTTCTTTATTAAATTACATTTCGATCCATAACACTTGAACAATGGAAGAAATGTAAAGCCACGTTAACCAGGCTCAAAAATTTTGAATTGCAGTGGTGCGTGAACCCTGCAAATTGAAAGCACTGTGGGGCGAAGCCTCATATATAAGATAATAGTGTTGCTTGAACCACTATATATTGAGTGTGGCACGTAAGACACAAATATTTTTCGTTGACAGGAGACATAACGATGAGGACAGAATCTGAAACATATCCTTACATTTTTCTACATGCATCTCTGTATTGAGAAATGAACATGTAAATGCTTAAATCTTTTCTTCCACATGGTACAGAAACGTCAACAGACATGGAAAGGCAAATTTTAAAATTTTCTTTACAAGTATGATTAATAAATTTAAAAATTATCTACTAAAACATGTGTCTCATTGTCTTAGTCTACAATAATTTCTTAACCAAATCTGTTTAACATATTAACTGAAGAAGTGTGGTTTGTTGAACAAAACTAGAACACACCTATTTGCATTTTAAACTAGATAGAGTTAACCTTATTTTATTTATTTATTTACAATTACTTATGATTTAAATTATTTATCCAACTTCCTTTTAAAATGAGACTTTCATCCATAGAAATCTTCAAAACTAGACATACAATCCTTTAAATTCAAAACATCTTTAAAAACTTAAGTAGTAGTATTAACAATTAAACATTAAATTTTTTTTCTTTTCCTTTCATTAAAAAGCAAAACATATTGTTGACTTTAATTTTAAATCGTAATATAATTCATTTAAAAAATGTAATATTTCTTATTTCAAAACCAAATATTCATTCAAATCATTAAATTATTTATCATTTCCCAATTAAGTAATGTATAACAACATGTTTCATTTAAATTAAAAGTATTTAAAATCAAAAAACTTTCTTATAATATCTTTTTAAAATATCCACCACACATAACAAAAGTAAATATTGTTCAAATATATATAATTTTAATAAAACATAAATGCAAAAATTAAATCATATTCATTTATATATCACACATTATCAATTTTGTTTATTGTTCATTTCGTTTATTTTGTATCAATGGGATTTAAATTTATTTTTTTCAAAAATGTCCAAAAATGAATAGCTAAAAATATTTTGAAATCTTAAATATATGCACACATTTTGTTTTACCACACACATAAAATAAAATGCTGTTTTTCGCATAAAGCACTAATTTGAAAATCAAATTGGATTTCAATTCAAAAATATTTCACTTATAATCATATAATATATTTCTTATACTAAAAAACTTTTTGAAACCATATACTTTTAAAACAGTAAGCTTTCAAAAATTTTCCAATATACAAATCATATGATAAAAAAAAACCCTTCAAATCATTTAATTAATTTTTAAGTGATGTTAAGTTTTTAAATTTAGAACAATTAAAAAGCAAAATTAAACCCATGACAATTTTAATGAAACAAAGCATTAGGTAATTCAATCATAATATGTTTTTAAGAAAATACCTCATAAAATTTATAATTTAGTTTTGAAATCTCTTTATAGTACTTAAAGCAACAGATTAGTTTCACTTTCTCAAAAAAAAAAATTATGCGAAATATCAAATAAGTGATATCACAGATATTTTAATTTCACTAATATAAAATTCTAAATAAGACAAAACACTGTTTTAAATAAATTCTAAGATTTTCACTATTATAAAATTAAAAATTAGAACTAAGTTTAAAAAATTTCAAATATATATCAAAAAAGGATATTCATAAAACTCGCACAGTATTTTGTTCAAAAGAAAAAGAAAACTTAAAAGAATAAAAAAATTACTTAATTCTAGTCTTACTTCAAAAATACACTCTAACAAAAAAAAAAAAAAAAAAGGACGCACCAAGAAGGAGTTGTTTGATTGTTTTGATATTTCGTATGCAAAGATATTTCAACTGAAATACAAATGATTAAAATTTGGAGTCCAATGAATGAAGCGGTCGACCTTAGATCACAACAGATCCGGAGGAAAGAGTGATTGTCCGATCAGCTGTCACAGTGCCTGATTCATTGTTATCAACCATCAGACGTGCGCCTCGAACACGAGTGTCTACCATGAATATTCACAGACTGCTGCTACGCTCGTACCTGTCACTCACGCCTGCACACTGTCGAGCCAGATTGCCGTGACGTTTGGCTCGATCAGGTTGGAATGATGCTGACTGGGAACGTATATCGTTCATTGACGAATCCCGCTTACAATTCCAAGCCGATCCTGCTTTCACTATTGCACGCCACACATGCCCTCAAACAGAAGTTATGGTCTGGGATGCCATTTCCCTTGATAGCCGGCTCCCTTTGGTCGTCATTAGAGACACACTTACAGCACAGTGGTACGACGACGACATTCTGAGACCTGTTTTGCTACCACTCCATTTGCAGTTGCCAGGTCTTATTTTTCAGCAAGATAATGCTACCACATACAACAGGAGTTTTTATGAACTATGTTACAGATTGTCAAACACTTCCTTGGCCAGCCTGATCTCCAGATCTCTCTCCAACCGAGCATGTCTGGGATGTGATGGGAAGGCTACTGCATCTACTAGGGAATGTTGATGACCTACCCCTACAATTGGAGCAAATTTGACAAGAAATATCGCAGGAGAGCATCAGAGAGCTTTATCATTACCCGTCGTGTGGCAGCTTGCATCCAAACTAGAAATGGGTCAATACCATATTGAGCTCGTTACTTTGTAACTTTGAAATAAATTATTCAGTTTTTCTGAAATTTTAATCATTTTCTATTCGTACATAATTTTCCAACCGCCAATTTTTGTCTCCCTCGGACAACTTCTTCTTGATGCGTCGTTCTTTTGTTATAGAGTGTAATTTAAAAAAATTAACGAATGTTTAGTCGAAATGAGCCACTACAGATGTTATGATTTAGTTCAGCAATTATTCGATAATAATCCATGTAACAACTTGAAGATATTCCAGAAACAGGATGGAAATGGATTCAGTCTCTTAAAGACTCCTTAGCGGTGGCTCGACTGATCCAGAGGCTCTCTTTTTTTTTTTATTCTCAGATGTATCGCTTGGGGAGGATATGTAGTTGAAGATCACACTTGCTCCTTTTCCCTTGGTCTACATTAGATTGTTTCTCGCAGTTGATGCCGCTCTGCTCCCGTGTTCCCCTTGCAGAGGCTCCAATTATGCTTTCTCAGAGATATCAGGAGACGATGGTCATGATGTGGAATTCTGCTGGAGGTCTTCAAGTGAGTATCTTGCAGCAGAGTTGAAAAATGGTTGTGCGTATGATGCTGGGATTAGTAAGGGAAAATCCAGCTGATGAAAACACAGTGTTACCCTATATACTATATATATATATCTCTCTTTTAATGTCAAAATACGATACAAATTTATTGTATTAACCAAAGCAGGATAATCAAATCAACTTTAAATGATGTGCTTTTTATTTATTTTCTTAAAATTAAAATTTACATAAAATAAGTCAAAGCCAAGTTCAAGCTTAACTAATGTTTATTTTACTGTAGCTGAGAGAGAGAGAGAGAGCTATCATACCTTCATGGCTGTTCTCTTGTACTGTTTATAAAGGCTCCTCCGTTTGATAAACAGTACAAGATCGCAGAAGTCAGAAGAGCCTAAGAGAGTGAATTTTTTCTTGCTTTGAGTTTTATAGTAGGGAATTTCATAATAGATCTCGTGATAAAGTAGAAGGATTCTAAGGGGTTTCAGCTCTAGACAGAAAGTATATTAGGATTCATTCCTACACGTCTTAATTCGTCAGATCTGCCAAATCAGCGAATTCGTAAGAATGCGTAGTGGTATAACTTTTAAGGGAATGGTATTAGAAAATAAGAATGAACGTTTTACTTTTAAGTGAAAAAAAATGAGAAAAATTAGGAAATATTATTAAGAGAATCAACTCTAAATTAAAGTTAAATCATTACACACACACACACACACACACACATATATATATATATCTATATATATATAAGCGAAATACCACTGACTGACTCATCACGATATCTCTAAAACTATACAAACGATTGACTTGAAATTTGGTATAGTTACTCATTTTGCGATGTAGACGCTCACTAAGAACGGATTTTACGGAATTCTTATCCAAAATGTGATTTTCATCCGTTAATCCTTTATTATCCATAAATTATGTCATTTTGGCAACTTTATCGCCAAAAATGACATGACCGACGCCAAACGGAATATATTTTTTTAATATGTATTCTGTGCATTACTACCAATTAAGTTTACTTGGCGAGATTTGCGCGTGCGAAATGGAAATAATTTAATATTGAGGCGCTGATGGTGGATTGGCAAGAGCGGGATTTTGAGAAACACTAAAATTTCGATTTCTTACGGAGTAACGCACACCCAAGACAATCCGCTGAATAGGATGCATTGTAGGTTTATCATATATAATGTAAATGTTGAGCCCCGAAATTCCTACATTTAGAGATTTATCACCAAATATCTTCCACCACCAAGTCGAAGCATTTCAATGACCTTGCATTGTGAATTTTAAATAGCTATACTATGGTAACCCCAGCTGATTTCTGTCCGTTTTGCTGAGCAAAAGATAATTTGTTATTGTTGTGGAACCTAGACGTAAGTTTCAAATTTATGAGAAAAGTATTTTATGATCAATAATGATTGATAATTTACATTTGCAAATCTAAACGCTATCTTATTAAGTTATTGAAGTTGGCTTTTAACAAATGAATAATAAAGGTATGTTATTCATGTCATTGATAAAAAAAATAAGTAGCTGTCAAAATATTAATTTTGATGTATGCATTAACTGTAACCTAATGTAAATATTACGTAAAAGTTTGTTTCTGTATTTTGACTATTTTTAGTTTTTTGTTTCTAGGAAATAAGTGTCTTTGTTTTTTTTAAAATGGCTGGATATTTTATCGTTTTCAGAATACAGAATTATTTTTAATGCTATGATTTTTTAAGAGCTATTCTATCTTATTCAATTGCAGTTCCAGATATGCTGCTAGCGCAATAGAGTTACCCCTTTGCATAAAGAATAACGTAATACGGGTGACTTTTTGCTAAAAAATTTTACCATACTTTATTTTTTTGTTAGTATTTTTTGTTGAATTTTTAAATAATTTAATATTTAAAAATTAATTATGGTTATATTTTTTAACTATAGAAGTATTTCATTGTAGGTTAATACAAATTGATTTTTCATATTTACTTTTCAGTTACAATTTTTAATAATGGATGTTGAATATATTTGGATAGATGGAATACCTACTCCTTTCAAAGTTTTTAAAATTCTTGGCAACGGAGCATGTTTATTTTCATCTCTATCTTTGCTGATGTTTGGTGACATATCGATGGCGTGTAAAATGAGAAATATTGTTTCTCACGTGTTTAACAACTGGGATCGGTTTAAATGCTGCATTCAAATGCTATCTGGTGCCTCTTATAATACTAACGATTTATATTTTACCGAAATGTGTAAACCAAACACGTATGGATCTATTTGCAAAATTATGGCGGCGGCAGAGCTATTTCCCTATCAGTTCGAAGTGTATCAAAGTGGCTGCCTTATAGCTTCTGTTCCGGGGAAACAATTCAGGGGGGAAAAAGATTACGTTTTACGGGAAACTGTAATAGTGGTCCTTTTGATGTTTATATTTAAATAATTGTTTAACAAATAGAAGTAAAGTTAATGCTGGTTATGATAATGTGAAACAAAATGAAGAAAATGAGTCAACTTTAGTGTTTCAGCCTCAAGAAAATGTGTCTGTGTTAGTTTCAAAGACTCAATCAATATCTAACATTGATTTTTCAAGTTCAAGTGAATCAATTATAATAGATGTGATATCTCTTCAACTAAATAAAGGTAAAAAAGAAGAAAAAGATTCACAAATTCAATTAGATATAAACAAGTAAGACAAGCTGCTACAAAATATACTCAAAGTCAACCTGAAGAACACAGAGAAGCTGCTTCAAAATATACTAAAAGCCATCCTGAAGTACATAGAGCAGCTGTAAGAAAGTACTTTTCTAATAACCCCCATGTGTATCAGGCAGCTGTAATTAAATACAATGAAAAAAGATCAAAAGTTAAATTAGCGCCATGGACTTCCAAAAATTTGTCTGGTTTTAAATATGAAATATATATTGACTATTCAAATGATAAAATTGTCAGTATCGGAAAGCGTTTGCCCTGTTCGAGGTTCCGTGCTTTAAAATGGATAGAAGAACCTCCAGGAATGTGCTGCAGTGGTGGTCAAGTCCAGCTTCCTGCTATTAAATCCTACCCTGAACCTTTGCATGATCTTCTTAGCCATAAGGATCAGCTTTCAGAACATTTTCTTTCTACAATTCGTAAGTATAATGGATGTTTTCAGATGGCGTCATTCGGAGCAAAAGAATTGAAGGAGGGAAATTTTATGCCAACATTTAAAGTCCACGGGCAGGTATACCACAGGATAGGTAGCCTATTGGCTGAGCCTCCTCAACAGCCTTCTTTTCTTCAGCTTTGCTTTCTATGTGATGATGAACGTGAAAAACACATTCATTGTGGTATTTTCCTAGGTGTTAAGCCAGAATTAGCCAATTACAAAAGGCGCTACATGAACATAACAGGTATATTCACGATTTCAAAGCTGCTGTTGAGTCAGTTCCTAAAGACCAAAAGGAGTTCAAGGTTATAATTAATGCCGATAAAAAAACCATCTGGAGAACACAAAGGTCGTTTCGCTCTAATTTTCTTGATATTTTATGTATAGGTTCAAAAATATAATATTATCGTCTGCCCAGCGAAGCGGGCGAGTATCAGCTAGTATATATATATGAGTATTGTGTAGCAAAAAAGTTATAACAATAAATATTCCAACATTAATTTTAATATCTTTTTTAATTGACATACAAAATATTTACTTTTAAAATTGTCATAATTAGATAAAATAAACTTTCAGAGAAGTTAAATATAATTATAATATTTAATAACTTTCGATTGCATTAATAGTATTGATATGCAGTATAATATAAAATATAATTGCTATATTTATTAGGATTAAATAAATGATGCACATCATTATGCAAGTACTGATTATTTAAAAATTGCACATTATAATAAACTAACTAGTGTACTCGTACCTAGCATGGGTGAATTCAAAAACTGGAACACACAAATTCATATGGCTTTTTAGAAGTTTTTATTTTAATGAGTATCAGTTTTGAAATATATTCTTAAGTAAAGTTTATCTTAGCACACTAGGAAGTGTGATATAGTTAATGCAATTTCAAAGTAAAATAAGCTTGAATCAAATGTGGACAATGAGGACTTTTCATAAATTAGATTTTTTTTTTTTTTTTTCATAAGTTTAAATAATCAACTAATAAAATAATAAATAATGTTCTAAAGTAAAGGTGTAACTTTTTTTAACAAATGATAACATAAAGTTGAAAACTAAAATTCAGTTATCATAAGAAAAAATGATGTTAAGGGGACTTAGTACCTTTGCACCTTCAAAAATTTGATTTTTTTAAATTTGATTTTAAAAAATAGTACTAAATGTTAGGAGCATTTTAAAACAAACCGCGTCAAAATCCGACAATTACTACGCCCTGTGCAACAAAAAATGTAAATGTCTAAAGTGGCTTGTTCTATGTAATGCAATGTAAACAAACCTCTTTTTCTCAGTTTGCTATTTTCACGCTTTCCCACAGGATTAAAAAATTTATTTTGCATGCAGAGCTTTCAAATTTTACATGAGTGTTATACTTGTAAATCTTTATTCTGTGAATCTCAATTTTGTTAATAGGATGATTAGATTTTATTTTATAACATGATACATGAACAAAAAGTTACTAAATACAAACTTGATAAATTTTTAATTTTTCAATTTTTTTTAATGTAAGGTAAATTTAAAATTTAAGGTTCACAGAATAAGGTCATTATTTAGCTTTAATTTGGTATAAGAGTTATGGTTCTAGTTACTGTACATCTTTCAAAAGTTATTTTGTGGGTAACGTAAGGTAAGCTAATTTATTTTTCAAATATTTGTACGCATATTTTATGTTGTATAAGAAAATATATTAATTTAATAGCAAAACTTGACCCAATATTTTAAACTATGTACTTTATTACACAAACTGGCAAAGTTTCATACTGAAATGAGCAAAAATTGTTATTTTATGAAGAATCGAAAAAAGTTTGACAAAATGTTCTACTTTTGATTTCGTAAAGTACTAAGTATCCTTAATATAAATTTCAATATTAGTTAATGTTTCATTTAATTTCTTCACATGGATTAATTTTAAAAATTAATAATCCAGCACCAATCGTGATGTTTTTAATGAGTCGTAATATTTAACAAAAATATGTTAAACATGACCACAGGAAAAATATTCGTGTTTTTTCTATAACAAAATATTTAAGAAACCAGTGTGGAAATAAATACACGAATTTTTCTTTACATTTAAATAAAAAAGTACTTAATTCCAGTTGTTTTAGTCCAAACATATTTATTAAGCTAATTATTTACATTATATCAAATTCACATGCTTTTCACTGACATAAATACATTAATGTATAATTTCTGTAGGAAATTGGTGATAATTAAAGGCATAATTGATTTTTGGTAACTTTTCAACTAATGAACAAACTCCCTTGTAATAATTTTAATGTTATTAATATAGTTTTTAAATAAATTGATTTATAGAAATGAACATACACTTTAACATGAAAAAAAGTTATAAACAAAGTTTTACAAATAACACATTTAGCCACCAAAGGTGCATTTTTTATAATTTTATTAAATTACTCAATTAAATATACGAATTAAAGTAAACAATAAAATATCCAGAAATGGACATTAGTAAACTTTTCTGATGTTAAAATTTTAAAAAAAAGCGATAAATTATTAAATCGAATATTATATCCGCTACATGTGATTAAAATTAAAGCAATCAATAAATAATTAAATTAAATATATTTACGCTAAATGACAATAAAATTAAAGCAAACGATAAGTTATTATATACAAGTTGAATATATTTTAAGAAAATATAATTAAAATTAAATCGAAGGATAAAAAATTGAAAAGTGATCTGGTACGCGAAAAGTTATGCTACAAAAACAACATCCCCTTGGGTGGCTAAAAGCTATGACGAAACAGTTTCCATTTTGATGAAAAACAATATACTTTTTACGTCATTTCTTAAGGCAATAATTAACTCTTCGATAAATTCTTCATTAATAATCCAAACTATATGCGTAAAGGATTTTTTATACAGAATAAAATATGTTATATGCTTTAAAATAATTTCAATATTATGAAATTTTCAATCAGCCCTAATTTTGCTTTCCGTTGATCTACATATCGTTCGTCGGCAGATATCAATGTAATGTATTTCAAAATATATATATAAATAATTCGAGATAAAAACCAACTTTTTTAAGAACAACGTTTTTATATGATGGCAAAGTATATTAAAGAAAATTATTGAAATAATAGTTAAAACTGGTCGCAAATATCTAAATATTGCATTGTTAGGCAAGTAAGAACGGTTCCCAAAATTACAGAGCTCTACCTTGATGCGAAGTTGGTTAAATTAATGATGGAAAATTTGACGATACACTGATACACACACAGATAGACACACACCAAGTGAAATACATAAAAACGTTAGAACTAACTAAAATTAATTGATTCATCCTGTAAATTAAATGATTGGAAGGCAGTTTTACCCAACCTCTCTTTGCGACAGGAATTATTTGGCGGTATTTTGCCAAATGTGGCTACCCTGGTCCGTTTTACGAACTTAATGTTCAGCCAAAAAAAATCGCCTAGTTTGGTGCCAATTTTTAAAATCGTGCCAAGTGGTTGGGCTAAACTGCATTATTAAAGAAAATATAAGTTAAAACTTGTCGCTAATGCTTAAATATTGCATTGTTAGGCGAGTACGAACGATTCCCAAAATTTCAAAGCTCTAGCTTGATGGGAAGTTGGTTAAATTAACGATCGAAAATTTGATGACACACACACACACACACCAAGTGAAATTCAGAAAAACGTTTTAAAAAATCGTTGCAGGCTCAAAGCATGGAAAAAATTTATAACTGCCAAAATGAGCTTAAATATGTTAACAAATATTTTGATAGTTATTATCATCATTAAAATTACTAAATCTAATCATTAAAATTACTGACCTTCAATTGAACGTAATTAATCATTGCGTAACGAACAACAAAACTGTAGTTGTTCACGAATTAAACAATGGGAGAGGATATGCAGGCACCATCGGCATGAGTTCTGATATTTTTGCACTTTATTCTGAAGTAAATCAGTCATTTTAAGAATCATAAAAGGCACAGCTTAGACTAAAATAGAAAATTAAAAAAAAAATAATAATAATTACAGGCAACTTAAACAACTGACATAGACAACAAAAGCCTTATTGACTGCAAGCTTATAACAGAGCGAAAATTAGCTTAGTTTTTAACAAGCAACTTTATAACAAACAAGAAGTCAGTTATACAAAAAATTTGCAATAAATTCATTAATCAATCTCTAAAAAAATACGGATATTTTTCACAAATCAGGAATTTTAAGAAATAGAACAATTCAATCAACAGGCAACCTAAAAAACAAAACTTTATACTCAATAAATTAGAAAAAATCAAGAATCACTGCTGAGAAAATATTTAGTTTACATAAAGTAGGATTATAAAGATACAATGATGTAAATTAATAAGCATGCAGTCTAAAATACAAAAATAGATTATAATTAGCTCACATAGACTGTAGTCATATTCAAAACATTCTAATTATCAAAAGAACAATACTTATTATGAATAGGAACTGACAGGAGAAGATATTATTTAAAATTTAACAATTTAAAGCAATATTTGCATTTACCTATGATTTAAAACACATCAAAATATACATCACTTAAATATAAATGTTTCAAAAAAAGATGATGAACAAAGAATAAAATAAATAATGTCGAAACGAAATAAAATATTCAAAACCGAAATGAAACTACTTGAAAGATACAATATCATTACAAAAAAAACCCAATTGCATTAATTAGTGAATTTAAATTCAAAACCAATAATTAGTGAATTTAGTTTTAACACGTTAAATTTTAATTAATAAAAATATTTAAGAATTATTATATTGTGAATATAAATTAAAATTAATACGAAATTAAATGTGTCAAAACAAAATGAAATATTCAAAATGAAGCTGATATGATTTGACAATAATGCATTGAATCGACAAATGAACTAAAAGCTTTATTTAGCAGATTATAATTTTAAAAGAACTTAATAATTTCTGTAAGTCACTTGTTTCTCCAAGGCATCCAAGGGACAATTGCCTAAATGTTCGCCTCTGAAATTTAATTTTTTAATGGTTTTAAGTTATTCTCCAAAAATACAAAGTAGTTTCCCATTATTGAAATCATATCCTAAAGAGTTCAGAGACATCTTCATTTCAAAGGCTGAGCCATAGGTCGTGGAGTTCAACAGGGTAGTGTAACATCTTTCATATGACGGGTAGTTATTCTCTTTAATATCGTAGATGAATCCTTGAAATCTAATAAAAAGCTTCATTATGTAATTGAAAACTGATTTCCGAACTTCAAAGCTGCATGATCATAGACCAAGTAAGAAATGGAAGAAAAAAGACAGGAACCATAGCCATATGTTGATGAGGAAAAGATTCAAAACACGTTATGGGTTAGAATGCAGTTAAGTCCACTTAGCAATGAATGATTCCTTGGCCAAAAGTGGAACATTATAGTAAACTCATCAACGTATGAATGGCTGCCCTAAAATTTGCTAATTGGAGATTCTTAAAAACGTGCTAAATAGTGGAACTAAACTATATTTCAACCATCATTATGAATTAAAATAAAAATAATTAATTAGTTATAATGCAGTGGGTTAAATAATGAGCAAAGCGAAGTTCAACTGGAAGCATAGTACTGAATTAAAAAGTTTGATAAACTCCCGAAATCAAGCAGCTTAGAAAAGAATGTATGCGTGTCTCAGGCAATACAATTCATTAAAATTGATAAATCAGAAATTTTAATTAAAATTCCCTAATACTGACTTATAAAAAAGTTTCAGTTAGGACTGAAAGTGAAAAAATGAATATTTCAGGTAATGCAATTCGCTAAAAATGTTAAATAAGATATTTTATTTAAAATTGAAAGAGAAAATTAGGCTTAGCAAATGTCAACACTTGGAATAAGTTTGAATAATACAAATAATAAAACTAATAAAATTAGCAGCTTAATGGTCAAAAAATGTAAACATACAGTCTAAAGTACAAACACAAATAAAGTGTAATAATAATTTTTGAAAGTTTTGATTTAGTAATAATTCAACGTTTGCACTTAACTACTGTTTCAAATCAGAAAACTATTGCTATTTTAAAAAGTAACTTTCTCAAAGATATGTTTTCCTACTTTTTAAAATGATATTTTTTTAGATGATGATTCCAACGGAAAATAATCATATATTATTTTTAAAATAAGTAAGGGAATCTTAATAATACTCTTAGGAAGAATAAATTATTTTAAAAATCTAAATCGAAAATTTTGCCTGTAGAGGATATACAGTAACATAATACAAAACGTACCTAAAAGTTTAAGCAAAATTTTATAAAATCTAATTTTAGATTAAAAAAAAAGAAGTGTTTTTGCGTTGCTCATAATCAGTATTTACTAATTCTTTGTAAAAAAATATCATGCACATGTTTTTCGTAATTTTCCTGCCACGGCATCGATGAAATCAGACTCTTTTGTTCAATCGGAACATATTATGAGAAGCATATTTCCTTAAACATTTAAAAACCAAGACGAATTTTAAAAAAAAGCTACAGTGTGCATACTACCAATATTCATAAATTATTTATACAAAATTCCATGGCCCTGCATCTTCTTTTCTTTTCTCTACACCAACTACAAAAATATCAAATTTTTCCTTGTATTAATATAGAATTAAGGATAATACAGGTATGAATGAAATTACTTATTTTAGACACCTCGCCTCTAATATTCACAGATACATAAAGAAAATATAAGTGAAGATGTAAATAATAACCTTATTACTAAATATGCCATAAAATGTGGATTACATTTAGAATCTTCTAAAGAATATTGCAGTTATTTTAATAAAGAAATTTGTCACATGAAGTTTCAAACCAATGACTGTATCTACGTTAAAAAATTGAAAACTCCATTAATGAACTTTATATTTTGTAAAAGGATATATAGATACAGTAGCCAGTACTTATACAATTAATTGCAAATATTACAATTATAAAATGATTAAATTGAAGAAAAAAGTATTAGAAACGAAAGTTCTTATAGAGAAGTTAATGATAGATTAACTACTCTCATGATAAAAACTAGATTCTTAAAATAATATTATAAACTATATATATAATGGCTATAATACTTAAATTGTAAAAGCAGGTAATTAATTGCAAATTATTTTGCAAAACACTATAGATGATTTTCATAAATTGTATAATGACTTTGTAATAAAATCTGAAATTAATAGGCATATTAATAAAAAAGAATTTTTCTCTACCCATAGATATGATTTTGAAGATATGTTTAATTCAAAAAGTATGTAATAATGGCATTGTTATTCTTAATTTTTGCTGGAGCAAAATTATTTGTTAAAATAATTGAAATATTTTTATTAATTTAGATTTTTTAATTTTAATTTAGCGAAGAAAATTACAATACGTTTAAAAGATAAAAAATTAACAAATGAAAAATCACCAAAAGAAAAACTAGTTCGTAACACTTTAACATCCATTTACATTATTATGAATAGTGTTATGTAGGTAAAGATAATTTTATTTAGATATACTACAGATGATCTTATTACATTTCAAGATAATTCTAACCATAAAATAAACAAATATATTATTTTTATAATTCTTATTTAATTCAAATTAATAATAAAATTAAAACTGAGAATTAAAACAAGAAAATAGAAATTATGTGTTATTAAATTTATATAACTTCATTATGTGTGTGTGTGTGTGTGTAAAATATTTATATTAATATAGTTCCGTTCTAGAATAGGATTATCCTTAATTCAATTTTCAGAAATATTTTATTCAATTGTATCCTATGTAATAAAAATTTGAGTACCAATCACCTGAATATTTTTTTAACTATAATAAATGTTACAAATACTGCACTCAAGCTAATTTTCCTATTCATTTTTTGAATACTCACCTGAAATATGAAAATTTTATAATAGAAAAAATAAGTTCAGGTAATTTCTTACGAAAATACTAATTTGCTAACGAAAGTTTTTTCTTTTATTTATTTTTACATTGATGTTGTATTAATATCTTGATTTTATCCAAAAATCTATTTTGAATTCTATTAATAGAATTCAAATACCGGCGTTATTATTTGTTTTTCAATTTAATTACGAATATTTAGGAATTAAGTAAGAAAAATTTATTTCTTTTAAATTTAAGTATTTTTAAAAAATTTTGAAATCTTACAATATATTTATTTGTTTTGAATGTTGTTACTAGAGTGATTAAAATGGTTTTAGTAACTATTAATACTTATTAATGTCCTCACTATTTATTTAAATACTTAATTTTAGTAAATTCGGTTGTATATTATCTCTGTAGTTAAATATTTATTCTCTTAAATTTTAATACGTTTTTTAATTCTTACGGATATTTTCTGAAGTAAATAAACACTTCAAACAAAAAGAAGAAGGCTAATGAGAAAAAAATTAGTAAACAGTAATACATAAATGAAAGTAATAAATAGGTTAGTCGTTTTTTCGCTTAGTCTTAGTTTTCCAACATTATCACAAAGGATGAGAGAAGCTATTTTATTCCTAGTACAGTCACTTAAACAGTTCTACCAGTTAAACTCAAGTTGATGATCACATTCCTCAAGTTATTTATTTATTTTTTGAAATCTTACCCAAATGTCCCGAGTTCCCCAACCAAAATTTAAAACTTCAAAAGCCATTCATCAGATACATACCTACACCAGGCCTCCATATGCCATTTATTTAAGTCAACAAATTTATACTTAAATCAGTTAGCACAAATTACAGCTGTTGTAATAAAAGTACTAGCCAGTTAGCAAAAATTTAAGAAAGCAAACCAGTTTAGAATAATTTTACTGTTAGGAAAATTTATTTTTCATCAGTACAAGAACAATTCAAAAAAGAAACCTAATGCTAGAGTGCAAGCTAATTATTAACTGCCAACTTTGCTAACCCAGGTAAGTGTTTAAATTATCTAAAAAAATAATATTTAATCGTAATTATGTTATAATTTAACAAAACATGAGGTAAAAAGAAATGATATAATGTATATAAGATCCACGTACGCGAATGGCAAATAATTTTTGTTATGAACTCACAGAAAATGGTTTTATAAACATTTCGGTTTCGTGTTATAAACATACCATAAAAACAATGCTTTAACTAAAACTAAATGTAGGTATCAGATATATATTCTTAGAAGAATTGGAAAAAGAAAAGAAAACAGTTACCGAAAAAAAAATTAAGGAAACACACAAAAATTCAAAAACAATTATTTTAATCATAGAAAAAATATACATAAATATAAACAAAACTACGAATATGAACATATTAGTTAAGAGGTAATGTAAGGTGTTAATTATTATTAAAATAACCGAGATACATGGATAAAATTTACTCTGGATACTAATTGATTTCTATGTACATAAAACTCCAAAATAACACATGGATCAATTAGTTCAAAGACTAAGCCAGAGATGGCGCTCGTAGTAAACCAGTAACCATGTCTTTCTAGAGTACTAACCTTTGCTTGAAACGTGTCAAAATTTTAAGTCGATCGGACCAGAAACAGCTGAGTTATCGAGGTTGGAGTAAAGTCGTTTTGTAGTTTGTTTAAAAAATGGAAAAAACCGAGTTTCGAGTTCTGATAAAACATTGTTTTTTAATGGGTAAAAACACCGTGCAAGCGAAACCATGGATTGAAAAATGTTACCCGGACTCTTGTCCATCAAAAGCAATGATTTGTCGGTGGTTTGCCGAGTTTAAACGGGGTCGTACCGACACAAATGACGCGGAACGCTCGGGTAGACCTGTGGAAGCCGTTACACCGGAAAATGTGAGTGAAGTGACAAAAAATATTATGAAAGATCGTAAAGTGAAGCTCCGTGAGATTGCTGAGATGACACAGATATCACATGGAAGTGTATTTACTATCCTTTATGAAAAATTGAGCATGAAAAAGGTTTTTTCCAAGTGGGTGCCGCGATTGCTTTCGATGGAACAAAAAGAGCAACGAGTCGATGATTCAGAAAGCTGTTTATCGCTATTTACTCGCAACAAAAAAGATTTCTTGCGTCGTTACGTGACCATGGACTAAACATGGATACATCACTACACTCCAGAGTCGAAGCGGCAGTGGCGCACAGCTGGCGAAAGCCGTCCGAAGCGTCCGAAAACGCAGCAGTCAGCTGGCAAAGTCATGGCGTCAGTTTTTTGGGATACGCATGGCGTGATTTTCATTGACTACCTCGAAAAAGGTAAATAGATCAACAGTGATTATTATATTGACTTGCTGGTGCGTTTGAAGGAGGAAATCGCAAAAAAACGACTGCACAGTCTCGGGACTTATTGATCCATGTGTTATAGCTATTAATGCTGCTTTCTCTGGCTTTAGGAAGTCATATGAAATAACAAGAATCATAGAGTTCTAATTGTTAAATTGTAGGATTTTATTTAATCTACAAGAATCGTAGAGTTTTAATATTATAATTAATAACAAAATTATTAATTTCATTAAATTAATAAGAAAATTAATAATTTTATTAATAACTAATTGTAATATTTTTATAGTAAAGGTTCAATTCCACCTAAAGAATTAGAGATAGAATATTTTTTATTTAATATTCGTAAACAATGTCTACATTGACCCCTTCCAGGTTTATACAGTTTCTCAGTATTTATTTTCACTTCGAAGTTACACATTGTTCAACTCAACACAATATTCTGTAACTGGTTCATACTGAAGATTGCCTCAATCTACGGTATCCTTAAGCCAAACAAATCAATAATTATAGCTGTAATTTACAACACTATTTACATCAGGATCAATAATTATTCAAATAAATTTTATCGAGATATCACGATCATTTCTTAGCAATAATTGGCACAGAGCGCAACAAATCAATGAGAATATAATTTATTCAATATCAGCGGGATATACTTTTAGTAAGGGGATCAAGGAAAATATCAAATCCTTTTTAAATAAAAAAAAAATAATTCATAAAATAATTTTGTAAATGCTTTATCAATATAGTAAGTATACTCATTAAATGATTCATTTGGGGAAACTATATTTAATAGTAAGTAAATAATTAATAAAAGTATTGACCTCATAAAGGAGAATCTGTTTTTTTTAATGTAATAGTTAATATTTGTTATAATAATCCAAAAACCTACACTTGTTTGCATAGCATCTCTCAATATCAATATCCTTTATTATTCGCAAATCACCAGGAAAGACATATTTGTGGGTTTTTATTACCGAAATTTTTACATTCTTTGCAGTTACATTTTATTTCATTCTTCATATCATGCCAACACATATTTTGTTATATTTCAGAACTTTTTTAAGTGTGGTATTTTAATTTGATCAATCTTTTTACTAGAATCATATAGAAAACTTAAAATAAACTATTATGTATGTAGAATCTTACATATATAATAGTTTATTTAATAGTTTAGTACATGTACCAAATTTCTGTACTACAGAAATTTTGTACAAGGCTTGTTTTAAAGATATTTAGAATTAAATAGGAAAGCGGATTTTTAGAAGATGGCATTTAATTAAATCATATATTACTGTACAGTATTTACTCAGTTAAAATAAAACTATTAGTTATACATATTAAAGAGCTATTAGATAGCACGTATTTCTCTGTTGGTCGCACTCTTCCATCTGCAGTTACTAGTGTAGACCCCTCGGAATGAAGTCACAAAGTAGAACTCCAGCTCGTGGCGCCATCTGGTGTTGGAATGCGTATAAAAATGTAAAAATCCTACATGTATATATATATATATATAATATAATGATTCTATTGGCTTTAAATGTAACATAATATCATTTTTATGTTCATAAAGCAGTCGAAACCAATTTCAGTGTTACAGAATTATTTTATTGTACTGGAGAGAGAGACCATTTCCATTCCGCAGTTGGTTACAGGCTATTGCATCATTAGACAGCAAAAAGAGAGAGAAGAGCATTAAGAGCGCGTTTTTTGTTGTGTTTTTGCTTATATACCAGGGAAAATTCCCATGAAACGTCAGAAGCACGTGGTATAACGGAGGGATTTCTGGAGAAATATCGTAATAGACAGGGAATATGAAGGAATTGTTTTGACAGATTTATAATTCGTTTAAGTGGATTTAATCCGTATCAACAGTGCGTGATGTAATAAATAAAAGGATACTTTGGAAGGGGATCAGGAAATACGAAAGAACATTATCTTTTAAAGGAGATAATGGGTAAATTTAGCAAATTAAATTATTATAGCAAGAAATTAATAGGAATTAAGATAAATCATTACAATTTCCCCCCTCGGCTTCACGCTGTTGTGCGTTGGTCCCTAATACATAACCTTTATCTTACAAAGGTGTCAAAGAAAAAGAATCAAATTTAAAATTTGAGTTATATTTAAAAACGTTACACCTAAAGAATTCATATTTTAAAATTTAAGATCTAAAAATTTTACGCCTTGAAATTCCTTCATCTTCATAGAACACAAACAATTTTAAAAGATATTCAAAATACTAAATATGAAGATAAATTTGATGTGTGTGGTAGTGTTCTTAAACATCTAACAAGTTCTTGAACCTGTAAAAAAATACATATACAACAGGAAATGTAGGTGGCATTTTGTAAATCAAAAGTATAATATAAAACAAGTATAAAATTTCAAAAAGATTAATTAGACAATTTTTAAATTCAATTACATTTTGATCACTGATGACAAGACTGTGACACAGTTTCCAATACATTGTTTACAATTTTCCACATGCTTCTCAGGGTGAAGAATGAACATGCAAAAACTAAAACTCGTTTTTCCCACATGGTACAGGAATGTCAACAGACACGGAAATGCAAGTTTTTTAAAATTGGTTTTACAAATTTTAATTAAATTTATAAATAATTATAAAAGTATGTTTGTATTATTTATTGCTTTCTTATTGTCTTAGTCTACAACAATTTCTAAACCAAAACCTTTTGCAAAATTGGCTGAAGAAATGTGGATGAGAAAACTGTACCACACTTGTTCGCATGCCACACTGGAACATCTATTCTATTTTATTTATTTATTATTTATTATTCATCATTTAAATTAATTGTCCACCTTCCTTGAAAATTAAACTTTCATCTATAGAAATCATCTAAACTAGACTTACATTCCTTCAAATACAAAACATCTTTTAAACTTTAAATAGTATTAATAATAAATTAGCATTCAAAAATTTCTTTTTCTTTCATTACATAAAACACATTGTTGACCTACATTTTAAAATCATATAATATTAATTTAAGAAAGCATATAACATTTCTTATCTCAAAATAAAATATTCATTCAAATAAATATATTATTAATCATTTCTCAAATAATTAATGTAAAACAACAATATGCTTCATTCATATCAAAAATATTTCTCAACAATTATTCAATTCAAAACACTGTTTATATTCATTTCAAAACTAAATAATGATCATTTCTAATTAATATCATATTCATTCAAATTAAAATATGTAAATTCAAAAATATTTTTATATCATTGTAAAATATCCACCACACATCTAAATAAACATTGTTCAAATCATTTAATTAATTTTCAAAATGTATTAACTTTTTATATTTCATAAAAACTAAGTATCAAAATTTAAATGAATACCAATTTCAATTACACGTCAGGCAATGTTATTATTACTATTATCAATTTACAGGAATAATGTTTTAAAAATTACTAACTAGAAATTAATTTAATTATTATATATTTATTAAAACATGGAAAATTAAGTGCTGATACTGAAAATTTAACTTAGCTCTCCACAGATGAAATATATATTTTTCTTTCTAAGTTCACATACATGGTTGCGCTTGCACTGGTTCTTAATTAGAAGTTGTCCACTTTAGTTTTGTTTTGAAGTCATAAGATAAGTAGTGAAAAAGAACCCTTGGATATTGATGGATATGTTCCATCGCTCCAGGTATTGCAGCAACATTGATGGCCGTCAGGAGAGACTGGCATCGCTGTGATTTCTGCTGGCGGCGTTCATACGGTTCTTACATCGGTATGGTCGGAAAGCGGAAGTCCAGTAGAATTATTTACGGAGAATTTCTCGACACGGTCTCTCTTTCTCTCTCTCTCATGTTACCAAAATTTAAATTTCACGTTTCCACCAACTCGGATCTCTTATCCTGTCGACTCTTAAAATGTAATGATCCTGCCGGCTTTAAATGTAACATATTATCATCTTTATGCACATAAAGCAGTCGAAACCAATTTCAGTTTTACAGAATTATTTTATTGTACTGGAAAGAGAGACCATTTCCACTCCGCAGTTGGTTACAGGCTATTGCATCATTAGACAGCAAGAAGAGGAGAGAAGAGAAAAGAGTAAGAGATTGGTTTGCTGTTGAAGCTGTTGAAAACTCTACGGGTACCTAGGCGGCATAGCCACCTTTTCAATCCGTGTCTGCTGGGAACTGTGAGACTACTGGAGTTATTGAAGTAAGCTGGGCTGGTTTCTTTTACGTGATTGATTGTGAAGGAGTGTGGAAGGAGTAGGTGGGTAACCAATTAGAAGCTTGCTTCTTCTTCTGCTAGATTTTGTATAGATGTTGTAGGAGAATTTCGAGGGTGGTGAGAGTGCTATCTGCTATTGGCTGTCCTGGAGTATGGCTTAAGTAAAATAAGAGAGGGAGGTGGGAAGGACATGTTCGAAATTGAGGTTTTGAAATTTTAAGACAATCTAGATATGTTCAAGAGAAAATTAATAGTTTAAAGTTAATACATTTATGCAAATTATTATGGGGGCTCATAAGAGTCAAGAAGAATAATTCTTGGCCACTTTGTTTTATTATTAGCTTGATAAATTTCTAAGTTTTTCATATTGGGATTGTTGTTATTTTGTAAGGATGTAAAAAAGTTTTTTGAGATGGGTTGTATGTGCTTACGGAAGGTATTTATTTTTAGAACCTTACGAATATCTGAGTTTTTCATGAACCATCTTGCTTAGGCTATTCTTCTGAGGGTGTATTTTGAATAGTTTCAAGAATTTTAATATTACTTTTGCTGGAAAACCCCCAAACCGGGCAGGCAAAAGTTTTTACTAGGCGCATAACGGAGGTGTAGAGAAGTCGCTTATTTTCTAAAATCATTTCAGAATTCCGTCCAATTAGGGGGGAATGTTTTCTAGTTAATTAGGGGGGAATGTTTTTAGAGCGAGTGTAGTAGGTGTTATCGGAAAGTGAGTTTCTTTTTATCAAAAATGATATCGAGGTATTTTGTGGACTCAGACCAAGGAATTTGAGTGTCGTAGATGTGGGTGGTGGTGGGAGGGTTTTCTTTCTTATGAAAATAACTGCTGCTGATTTTTCAACTTTAATTTTGATTTTCCATGTGTTGAAGTATTTTTCAAGTTGTTTGAGGTGGAGGCTTTAGTAACGGTTTTTGGATTTTTATATTTTGCTAGCACAGCAGTGTCGTCTGAATATAAATTGATACTTCTCGGAGAGTAATTCGGAATATTATTAATATAAATATTAAAAAGGTTTGGACCAAGTAAAGAGCCCTGAACTACACCATTTTTGATTTCAGATGTGTTAGAAAGAGAGGTTCCAACTTTAACCTGGAAAGTTCTCTCCTTAGTGTATGAATAAATGAGTTTGATGAGGGGGATGGGAAGTTGTTTGTGATTAACTTGTAAATCAGGCCGTCAATCCAAACTCTGTCAAAAGTTTTTGAATATCTAGGAAAATGACACCTGTGGATTGACGTTTTTCAAGGCCTGAGGCTATTGTTTCTGTCAGTTTAAGTAGTGGGTGTATTGTAGAGAGTTGTTTAACAAAGCCATATTGATTAGGATTTATAAAGTTATTGGTGTTTATGTGTTCTTTTAATCTGTTGAGTATAATTGATTCTGTTAACTTGCTGAAGGTGAAGAGTAGTGAAATGGGTCTATAACTGTCTGGTGAATAAGAGTTTTTTCCAGGTTTTAGAATGGGGAAAATTATGGAAGTTTTCCAGGAGTTAGGAAAGTGTTTGAGAATTAAAATTTTATTAATGAGGTATGTGAGAATGAAGATAATTTTTAGTGGTAGTTTTTTAACATTTTGTTAGTAATTTCATCTTTTCCAAATGCCTTTTTTTTTATTTACTTTTTTGATGTAGTCGATGATTTCATCCGGGCAGGCTGGTTTGATGAAATTGTTAGTATTGGAAAGAAAGAATTCACTAATTTTGTTTTTACTTCGTTATCTATGTTAGTTTCAAAGTTAATTGGTCTAGGATTTTCAAGGAAGTTAGTGGGCAGGGCATCTGCAAGAAAATTCGCTTTTTGTAGAACAATTACTGCTGTGCCTTTATTTGAGTTGAGGAAGGGTATATTTGGTTTTTTCTTTTTGAAAGTGTTTGTTGTTTTCTATAGAAAGTTGTCCTGTGTATTGAGAGCTTGTAGTCTTTTGTTCCAGTTTTCTTGTTTAAATTTTTGAACTTCTTCTTTAATATTAGCTGATATTCTGTTTAAATGGTTTTTGATGCAAGGGTCAAAAGTTCTTTGGTATAGTTTTCTATATTTGTTCTTTTGCATGATAAGATTTTTAACATTATTGGGAGTGTATGTTGAGTTGTTGTTTTTGATGGGTGAAGGTGCTTGTTTGTATGAATATAAAATTGAGTCTGTGAAGTATGTAATTTTATTTTTTAGTTGTGTTGGAGAATTTGTATTAATGTAGTCAAGGTATTTAGTATTATTATTTATGTATTTGGAGAAATCTGACCAGTGTGTCTTATAATGTTTGTGGGGTTTTGTTTTTGTGAAGTGGAAATTGAAGGTAAGCATAACTGGATTATGATCAGAAGAAAGCTCCGGAATTGCAAAAATTTCAAATTGGTAGAAGAATTCTCTGATCAGGGCTACATCTAGTGTGTTAGTTGAATTATGTCCAAATATTGTTGGGGTGGGGGAAGGCTATTTGTAAGTCTAATTTGTCTGCGAAATTTCTTAGCTGGATGCCTCTTGTGGAATTTTTTCTGCAATTCCTATAATTGTGTGTGGCGTTAAAATCTCCAAAAATCACACAATTTGTGTTAGCTTGTAGGATGTTTTCGAGGTCTAGTGTGAATAATCGTTTGTCAGATGATGGTGGAGATGTAAATAGATGAAATAGTGACTGAGTGGTTATTAAAAGGAGTGAGGGTGATGGTTGTTGCTTCTATGTGTTGGAGTGGTGAAGTAGTTTGTATGTGGTGTGCTATGTTGTTTTTGATAAAAATCATGGTGCCTCCTGATGGGTTGTTGTCAGTGTTTCGGTCGTTTCTATAAATTTTATAATTAGCTTAAAAAACATTGTGATTAGGTCTGAGTCTTGTCTCTTGAATTAGTATAATATCAGGGCGGTACTTCTGTTCAAAGATTCGTAGCTAGCTCCACAATACGAGCTTTTACTCCGTTTGCATTTCATGAACACAAACTGAAGCCAGAGGTATATGGGGTATTAATATTTTAATTAGGGTTATACATATGATTCAGAATCCAGGAGCGCCTCTATAATGGCATATTTTTGAATTTATTATTTTTGACTGCTGCTGTTCTGGGGAGCTGAGCTGCCAAGCGAGGGAATTTATTTAATGTGTCTGCTAGGACAAGAAGTAGGTCAATTGAGTGGGAGAATTTTCCTTCTTTTTTATTGTGTGCGTAATTCGGGGTAAGGCGGTAGTTTTGATTAATTCTGGTCTCATTTTGTGCTAAAGTTTCTGATTCGTTCTGGGGCGCCATCTGTGGACGTGGAGCGTTACTAACAGCTTGAGCAAAATAATAATTGCTTTTGACTTTATTGCTACTGGAGATATTGTTATTATTTCTAAAATTAGTGGTGCCTTTGGGGTTTTTTATATAACTATGGCATTTTGCCCAAGAGGCCATATGTCCATGAGTGTCGCAGTTGATATATAGTGGGTTTTCCTGTTTTTCTATTACTATGCAGTCTCTGGTGTGGTGTTCGTTGCCGCATTTTAAGCAACTGATTGCCATTCTGCAGTTTATAGACGAATGATGAAATTTGTTACAATTGAAGCATTGATTTACTCCTCTGCCTCTGTAACCTTTAATTTTTACAGATACGTAACACATTATGTTGACTTCATAGATTTCTTTAGCCGCTTTTTTGGTTCTTGGTATAGTGTCTAAGAATACTGGCAGTGGTCTTTTAGTTCGCAGATTATGGAGCAGTGCAACTTTTTGTAAATTAAAACCGAGATCTGTAAGTTCTTCTTCTATATCTTGCGTGGACGTGTCTCTAGATAAGCCTTTTACACAAATTTTAATTGGCCTCTTAACAATCGGTCTCATAATATAATATTCATATTGTAGCTTTTCTAGAGATTTAATTATAGCTCTATATTCCTCGTCGGTGATTATTTAGAGTTTGATATAATCTCCTGATAAGCGTGTTTTAAGAGTGGGACATTCTAAAGTCAGGGTTTTAAATTGATCTCTATAGTTAGGCTGAAGGAAATGGGGTGGTTGTGGGTGTCTGCGTTTTGATTGGTTGCTGGGATTTCGAAGAGGGTGAATCAGAAACTTCGTTACTTGCTATGTTTAGTTTTTGAAACTTATTCTGTGTAGTTATCACAGATTGGGTGGGGAGATTTTGATAATTAATTTTAGTTGTTTTTCTAGAAGGTGGGGTTATGAAACTGTTTTCGTCTTTTCTCTCATTTATTTTTTGAGGTGTAGTAGTTGGTGATGAATTTTTTGAGGAGATAAAGGTTTCATTTTGAGTATTATGTAACTGTTCGGAGAGGTAGGGGCAGCCATTTTACTCACAGGGATGAATAGCAGAAAAAGCACTTACGAATTGCTGTTGCCTTGCTTCTGCGTCTCTATACCGGGATAGCTCGGCTTAGAAAGCGTAGTCATTTTTTCACAAAAATCGTCTATTTTTGTAGGCGCTCAGTGTAGCTGCTGTATTTTCTAGTAGAACGCTAAGGAATTGATTTTCTTCCTGTGCCTTTTGTCTGGTGAGGTAGGGTGAGTCTTCCTGCGTCATAGGATTGGGAGAGCTCACTGGTGAAGATGCTGGCGATGAGTGCAAGTCCATTTCATTATTCATATCCATATTCGGTACGGGTCGGGTAGGATGAGAGTAATCTAAGGTAAAAGTAAAAATGGGTAGAGTTAGGAAGGATTCCAACTCACACTAAAAACACTAAAAAGTACTGTTATGTTCTTTTGAAGAAAAAAGAGACAATTAAATCACTCGCTTTCCATCGAGCTTGCTCTTTCCGAATCTCTCCACTCTCAACTCGGAGAGTGGTTTGACGTTGACGTTGAATGATCTATGGGCACTCTTCTAGCCCAAATCTAGTGAAATAAATGAAAAAAGGGGGGATCAGAAAAAGGGGAGGAAAGGTTAAAATTTAAGCATGGTTTTAAAAGTGAATAATGGTAATTTAAAAGTAAAAAAAAATTAATTATGGTGGATTAAAATCAAAAAGAATTTTCCTGGATCTTTTAACGTTAGAGGTGATATGATATTTTTCAAGATTTTGGATATTGATATTGATGTTTTCAAGAGAGTTAAAAAAGTTAGTTGCAAGTTTTTGAATGTGTATTTTAAAAGTTGTAATTTGGAGTGCTTTATAGATATCTTTGTTTTTCATGAACATGGTAGCCTTGGCAATCATCCGAATAGTTGAGCTTTGAGTTTTCGAGGATATTGAGATTAGTTACTGCACAGTATGCCCATATTTTGCTGGCGTAGCTGAGAAGAAGTCGCAAAAAATTGCAGTATAGATTAGCATTTTGTTTTGAAGATTCATTTTGGATTTTCTGTTGATGAGGGGGTAGACTTTGTGAGATAAACGTCGAAATTTTTCTCTTGTATTGGAGATATGCTCTTTCCAGGTGAGATGTTTGTCAAAAGTGAGGCCTAGATACTTAGCGGATGTATCCCAAGAAATTTGTTTTTGGAAGAAGGTGAAAGGGGGAGGGTTTGTTTTTCTTTTAGTAAAAATGACTGCTTGGGATTTTTCAACATTAATTTTTATTTTCCATTTCTTGTAGAAATTTTCGAGAAGCGCAAGGTGTTTATTGAGAGCGAAAGTAACGGTTTTGGGATTTTTAAATTTAGCAATTATTGCAGTATTATTTGCGTACTTATTTAATGTTATGAGAGAGTAATTTGGGATATCGTTAACTTAAAAAAAAAAAATAAAAATGGGCCAATTAAACTGCTTTGAGCTACTCCTGAGTTAATTTTACGCGAGGTGGAAAGGGTGTCGTTAATTCTGACCTGGAAAAAGTGGTTATTACAGTATGAGTGTGTGAGTAGGATGAGTGGGGGAGGGAAATTGTTTTCGATCATTTTAAAAGTAAGTCCGTTGAGCCAAACTCTGTCGAAAGCTTTTTCGATGTCAAGGAAGACTGCTTCGGTGGATTGTTTAAGTTGAAAGCCAGAGGAAATGATTTCTGTGAGTTTTAGTAGTGGGTATAACGTTGATAATTGTGAAGTGAAGCCGAATTGGTTAGGGTTAGTGAGGTTATTCGTATTAATGAAATTTTTGAGTCGTTCAAGGATGATGGATTCGGTGAGTTTGCCGAGAGTAGAAAGAAGAGAAATTGGTCTATAGCTATCGGAAAGATGTGCGTTTTTGCCTGGTTTTAGAATCGGGAAGATTATTGCAGTTTTCCATGATTGGGGAAAGTGGTTAAAAAAGAGAATTTTGTTAATGATAATAGTTTGTTGGAAAAGGATTTTAATAGGGAGATTTTTAAGCATTTTGTAAGTGATATTATCTTTTCCTGGGGCTTTTTTGTTTTTTAGTTTTTTATAAATTCGATGATATCTTGTGGAGTGGTGGGTGGGGTGTGATCGTGAGGGGGGGAGGAGAGGAAGTTTTGGATGGTGAGTGAGACATATGTATTGAAATTTGGATCTGTGGTGGGATTGTTTTGAAAATTTTGTTCTAACTGGTCAGCGAGTGTTTCTGCTTTTTGTTCGTTAGTGATTGCTGTACCGTGTTGTGTGTTGAGTGTAGGAATGATGGATCGTTTATTTTTGAAAAATTTTGTAGTGTTCCAAAGTGAATTATCTTGTGTGTTTAAAGATTCTAGTTTTTGATTCCAGGAATTTTGAGAGAATTTATGGATTTAATTTTAAATTTATTTTGGAGTCTTGATTTCTGTTTTGATGTTGGGATTAAGTGATCGTTGAAATTGTTTTCTTAAGCTATTTTTTGTTTTGATGAGGTTTTTAATGTGCGATGGGGTGAAGGTTTTACTAGTGTGTTTAACTGGTTTAGATGCGTGTTTGTGACAGTTAATAATATTTGCGGAGATAGTGTTAATGTTTGCTTCGAGTTGTTGTATGTTGTGGATTTGTGCTAGATTTAAAAAATTAGTGGTGTTGTGTAGATGTGTGGTAGAAGCTGACCAGCAGGTGTATGTGGATCTTTTATTAATTTCATAAGGAATGTTGTATGAAAATTCACGAATGACAGGGTTATGATCTGAGCTGAGCTCAGGGATGGAGGAACTTTTGTGGGGGTGGTGAAATTCTCTGATGAGTGCAATATCTAATGTAAAGTAAGAATTTTGGCCGAATCTGGTTGGGGTGGGGGGGAAATGAATTTATGATCAAGTTGATTTGCGAAGTGGTTTAATTGTGTTCCGCGTGTGTTATTTCTATTGCAGTTCCAGTTTATGTGATGTGCATTGAAGTCGCCAAAAATGATGCAGTTATTATTAGTTTGAATGATATTTTCAAGGTCTATTGTGAAAAGAGGCGGGTCTGTGCTGGGGGGAATGTAGATTGAGGATATATTGATGGGGTTTTGGTTTGGGGGGTTGAGTACTATAATGGTTGATTCCACCCACTGGTGTGGTTGGCAAGTAGTGATGTTTTAGGTTTTGTTTGATAAGGATCATGGTTCCACCGGAGGCAGCTTTGTCTGTGATTCTATCATTTCGATAAATTGAATAGTTGGGAATGAAAATGTTTTGATTAGATTTTAAATTGGTTTCCTGAAATAAAAAGGGATCTGGAGATAATTTTGTGATGAACTCTTGAAGCTCAACTATTTTTGATTTCATGGCCGTTGGCGTTCCATTAACATATCGTAAGACCCAGGGTGTTAAAATTTGGGTTTGGGCTATTAATCATCGTAGTTATTTGACATTATGGCTTCAAGTATGGTAATTTTTTTATTTTCGTTGGTTTTGACGGATTTGATTTTTGGAAGGAGAGTAAGAAGACCAGGTATTAGTGAGAAAATTTCAGCAAGTTCTTTCAATTGTTCTATTACAGAGAGGAGAGCGTTGATCGGGTTATTGTCCGAGAGGTTTTTTCTCGTTCTGGCTTGGGTAGGTTTTCTTGCGGGATGTTCATCAGGTTGTAGCACCATCTGTTGTTTTGAAGTGAGGGCATTTCCGTAAGAAAAGTTTACTTTAATTTTGCTGATGGAGTTTTTGTTTTCTGAACCTTTGGGTGGTTTAAGGAAAGCTTTACATCCTCCATAGGAGGCGGTGTGGTCTTTGGTATTGCAGTTGATGCAGGTGATGTCGTCAACTTTTCCTTGTATTTCACATTCCCTTGTAGAGTGTGGGTCGGAGTATTTCAGTAGTTTTGGGATGAGTGGTGAAAGTGGTTACAATTAAAACAGTGAGTCACTTAGTTGGATTTATATTGGTCCACCGTTATTGACATGTAGCATATTTTATTAATGTTGTAGATTTTCTGGTTTGTTTCATTACGTGGTAGGGTGACCATGAAGACAAGAAGTGGTAATTTAGTGCGTCGGTTTGTGAGTTAATTAATTCTTGCGTAAGTGAATCCAAGATCTGTTAATTCTTCTTCGATGTCCGAATTTGAGGTATTCCGCGGTAATCCTTTCAAAAAAAAATTTATAGGCCTGTTATCTTTTGGTTGTATCTCATAGTACTTATAGGGGGTGTTTTCCAATATTTTTGCTACTTTCCGGTATTCATCGTAGGTGTCGGTGAACAGCTTGATGTACTCTCCTGATAGACGGGTTCGTAGTTTTGGAATAGAAGAAGCCAATTCTTTGAGTTGGTTTTTGTAGTTTTTGTGTATTTTTAGCATGATGGGAGGTGGGAGATTTTTTGCGGTTTTGGTATTGGTGGTAGTGGTGGGTGCTTGTGTAGTAGTTGGTTTAGGTGTAGGTTGTTGTTTTTCGATTTCAGAAATTGTAAGACCTGCGAATTTATTTTGGGTTTGTAGTGCAATATTTAAAGTTGAAGTTAGGCTTAATTGTCTTTTGGTTTTGTGTTTAGGTGGTGTGATAAAACCATCGGTGTCAGGACCTTTTCGTTTAATAGTGCTTCTAGGAGAGGAAGTTGGGGAGTGTATGATGAGAGGGGCAGCCAGCAGAATCGCAAGGCGCTAAATGAGAGTACTTATCTATCAATTGTTGAAGTTGTTGGCTTAGACCTTCGACATATTGCAATGGTTAATATAAATAGCATGATTTTGGAGACCTTGTCTTTCAAAATTTTTGATGAGGATTGGGGTGTGTTCAATGGAATCTGTGTAAGTTTTGATTTCCTGTTCGGTATATTTTCGTTTAAGGCAATTTGATGAGTCGGTTTCCGGAAAAGATGCTCTGGATGAACTTTGACTGGATTGATATCTTGATCAGAGAGGAAGTAAGTTTCCGAGGCCATGGTCGTTTAGGGAGAAATTGGTATAAAGATGGGGAAAATTTCCCGCCCAATAAAAGCACTAAAGAGTGCTGCTGAGGAAATTAGAAAATCTAGCTGAAGCAGAAGAAATTAAGTTTTGATAGAGAGTGTTTTTTGTTGTGTTTTTGTTCCTATACCAGGGAAAATTCCCATGAGACATCAGAAACACGTGATATGATGGAGGGATTTCTGGGGAAATATCATAATAGATAGGGAATTAAAAGGGATTGTTTTTGTCAGATTTATAATTGGTTTAAGCGGAACTAACCCGTTTTAAGAGCGCGTGATGTAATAAATAAAATGATACTTTGGAAGGGAATCAGGAAATACGAATAAACATTATCTTTTAAAGGAGAGAATGGATAAATTTAGTAAATTAAATTATTATAGCGAGAAATTAATAGGAATTAAGTTAAATCATTACATATATATATATATATATATATAATGAAAAATAAAGGAAATAAAATTTAATAATTATAATCAAAGGCAATATCAGAAAATTAATCTACAAAAATTATAAGTAACATTATTAAAGAAGAAATCATTATTTTACTGTTGATTATAAAAGTCATATATACTTCATTTCATAAAAATTAAATAAATAAGTTTCTAAAAACATGTAAAGAAACGAAAGTGACTGTATTCACAAAGATTACTAACAAAAGGAATTGAAAAATTGAAACATGTAAAAAATGAAGAACAGTAAATCAATGTAAAAAAAAATTAATGCTGTAAATGACTGTTATAAAAAGCAGTATTCAAGAATAAAAGGCCAAACTGTCATGTTTTATATTATGTAAAAACTGTTATAAAACAAAAAACACAATTGAAGAAAGAGATAATCAATGAAAACTTAATTCAGAAAAAGTATCTGGAAAAAAATAACCTAGTATCCTAATAATATCTGAAATGATTTATAACATAAAACAAAAAATGAGGAAAATTATTACAAAATAAAAATAAGAATTATTATAAGATAAAATAAACTTACTATAAGCACAAAATCCGGTGATTACTGTAAGAAAAAAAAACGTTCGTCTAAATTCCTATTTGAAAGTCAAAAAAAAATATTTTTAACTCGGTGGTAGTGCCTTATACCAACTAGTAATAGAATTAAATGAGGAGAAGATGATTATAAATAATGTAAAACACAGAAAAAAAGACGAAAGAATTAAGAAATTTTATCAAATGTAATTTATAGAAAACCTGCTAAAAACAAAAAAAAAATAAAATTATATATAATACAATATTTAAAAAGACAGAGTAAATTTATCTTATTTGTTATATTAAGATCTTACCTATTTTATTTTTTTATGTTTTAAATTTGTCTTCAAAAAATTTAATAGGGTTAAGTACTTAAAAAAAAGAATCTATTACAATTATTTTTAAATGGAAAATATTAACTAATTTAATAATTCTAAATAGAATTTTTTAAAAATATTTTTATATTAAAGCTAAAATTGCAATGTGAAATTAAAGCACACCCCCCCCCACATATATATATATATGGAGAGTGTTAGCCGATGTTACTAATTATTAAAATTAAACAGTCAGATCTTGACATTTAACATATTTAATTAAGACGTTTTACATCAATATGTACATACATATGACAAGACATTTTACGTTAACATTTCAACATTTAATCAATCGTCTCCATGACATCTACAAGATCATCAGTAATGTTCTGATGATTCCCGTCATCATTCTTGTAAGACTTTCATGTTTTCTACACCAGCAGAAGCAGCGCCCTCTGTAGTCTGAGGTTTACTCTAAATTCGGATTATGTCTGCATTTTCTGCCATCCTGGAAGAAGGAGACCTCACCTTCTTGACTCCAACAAACAGAAAGATTATCTTAACCTAGAAAACAAAGCTGAGAAGAGAAAATACAAAAGCAGTAACTAAGTTGAGAAATATAATATCATTTATCGCCTAGGAATATCATCGTCTTCGCAAATCACTGTCGTCTCTGAAGTGTCTTCTCATGTTTTGTCATCGGCTTGGAATTCCTCTTCTTTTTTGCTTAAGTCTTCAATAAACATAAAAAGCAGTCATATTTGGGGGAAAATAATCTTAATAGGGAAAGTGTCATAATTGCTAGATACACAGTCAAATAAATGAAATAATTGGATGTTTTATATTACACACCATCTTTTTATAAATTCTGCACAAGTTGAAAATATTTTTTGATCTTTCATGCTCTTCTTTTGCGACTTCATATGTATCATTGTCTCTAATTTTAGTAATTTTCTTTGTCCCTAAATATTTCAATTTAAGTAAAATACTGTCGAAAATTAGTGCGTTTTAAAGCAACAATGTCAACTATTTTATGGCAATGAGGCGTTTGTCTTTGTAAGCTATAAGTTTTCCTATTTCTCTTGAACTTTGAACATTTGTTTTTTAGCATCTTTTCGGCGAACACTACGCTGTTTTTCAAAATTAGATTGAAATTCGGCTTCGATAACTTCTTTTAATTTATCAGTATTTAATTTATCAGATCAGTTCTTTTAATTTATCATTCTGGTACAGAATAATATTTCAAAAGAAGTAGTATCTATACAGCGTTGGTAGGTTGAATTAATAATTTATTGCAGTTTATTAATATATTTGTACCAATGCGAAGAATTTTCGAGCACAAATTTGAAGGAATGTGAATAATAACTTGATTTAGTAGCTCAGATTGTACATTTCTATGTTGAAGGTCTGTGTGTAATTAGATGATGAATTATATTTTTTTGGAACAATACTCTAAAAATTCTTTTGATATAAAGGCAGAACCACGATCGGAAATTATTCTTATTGGACTTCCAAAAAATGTGTTTTGCAATTTGAGTTTAGAAATTACTTAAACTGATAATGCCGTCTTCGTGGGTAATAAACAGATGGATTTTGTAAAGCCGTCAATAATCGCCAAAATATAACTATAATTTTTTGCAATACTTTCTAATGCCCTAGGTGATCTGTGTGATACGTAGGTATATATATAGACTCATAGGCAAATGAATTAGCGCACCAAGAAATAATTGCGGGATCGTATCGAAACTTGGCATGAAGATATATGTCGGTAAGATATGCAAATGCTTAGAAATACAGCGTGATTGCGCATTACGTATAGCCGGTAGAGGGCGTTTAACTTCGTTCTTCGTGGAGTATAAAACAGGTAACCATAGCTTATTTGAGTGTGCTGAATTGTTTACAAAGGAAGAACTGAAGTAGACATGCCATTACGCCGTTTTCAAAAACAATATGAGCAGCTGTCGCAGTTTGAGAGGGGGAGAATCATCGGCATGATGGAAGTTGGGTGGTCAGCTAGGCGAGCAGCTCGTCAATTAGGCCGCTCTGATTGTGTTGTGAGGAGGTGTTGGGACCAGTGGATACGAGAGAGAGATATGTCATTTTCACGAAGGCCAGGCACAGGACTCCCTCGACAGATCAGTCGTCGAGAAGACCGCCACATCGTAAGAAATACACGCGTACAGCCAACTGCTTCATCGGCCACCATCCAAATTCCTTATTTTTGGAAGCGACGAAGATTATTTAGATTTGTCTCAGACGCAATTATATGTTAAAAATCTTAAAAACAAACTATGGAAAAGCTCTTACTGATGTTGATAAAATAGGACCTGTCAATCTTTTTCTTCATTCCTTATTTTCGCAAGTATTAATGGAAGAAAGTTTAAATGGAAGAAATGTTTCTTCTAGTAACAATACGAGGGTTGCTATTTATATTTCTGGCCTTGGCAACAGTAAGTGTTTCTAGGCGACCGCAGACGATTTTAATCGAAAGTTTGATATTTTTAAAC
>BMAW01118755.1:62825-87718 GCA_019974015.1 Nephila pilipes
CTTTTTTAAACATAACGGCAAACGATTTATCATATAGCTATTGTCAGTTTGTTGATAGTAAATTGAGTTGCTCTCTGTCAAAAGAATCGAATGCGTGAACATTTCCGTGCCATTATTTTCATAACTGACGGCGAGCAGAAAGAGTGCTTCGATGAACTTAATTCTTTATACAGCAGATAAAGCCGCCATCCTGCCAGCACTGTAAAAATTGGTATACCAATTTACCGTGGTTATGTAAAGTCCAGGACGAATCCTGCCAGTACGTCCAAAACTGTTGCCAGAAAGATCAATGCTTGCGTGAACTGATAAAGAAGATCAGCTTCGCGTGACATACTCGAGATAGACGGCTTGGCATAGTTATAGGCGATCATATCAATAATCATTGCATGAACATCGTGTACAAGTCGCGAAAAATTTGGACCTGTATCCCGACAAGCCCGACAAAGCGCTGTGTCGATTGCGCAGAAATTTGGTGACATTCATGGAGACAAAAGGCTGTGAATCTACAGGTGACGATACTATCATATCGCGAGCCGGAAAAAAGCAACAACTATGGCCTTCCAAAGAGGCAAACAACACAAATGTTGTTCGAGGAAGCAGCCGTTCGAACAAATGATCGCCTGTTCTTCGGTGCATGTCGGTCATTAAAACAGGGCGTTAGAGCAACGCAGGACTCCAATTGAATGGTACACGACCCATTTGTTTCAAGGCTCCATCGGAGAAATTGAATGCATATGAACAGGACATTTTCATCATCGACAATGGAGTTCAGCATTAATCGACTCAAAAGGCATTTTGACGGAGCGAAAGATCGAACTGATGTCATCCGCCGATAGCCCTGATTTCGGCACAACAATGACTTTATTCTGATATGTCAACAAAGAACATGGACAAATGCGATTTTCGACCTCAAGAAGGTGTTGATGATTCAAACCGCATGTTTGGAGTTCCTCACCGACTGAGTGTTGAAAATGGTTCGCATGCAAAAGGCTTGTATCATGGAGAATATTTTAAAACAAAGAAACCAATTTCGCATATATTTGTTTTTCATATTAGACAGAAAATATAAATAAAACCTCGACTATACCTGTAGCTATTTTGGAAACTATATTAAACATGATATGACAGAAAACTTCTCAACTTATTTCTGAAATATATTATAAGGATACAGAATGAATGACGTATGATGGTGAATAAGAGAATTTGATTAGGATTCAATAAGCTGAGTCAATATTTAAAAAGTGCAACTGTTGACGATGAGGACGACTTGGGGATTTATTCAATCAAGATAGACTTTACTACAATCGAATTTGGAAAAATTAAACTGATAGGCAAACACAGTCTATTTGTACATAGGAAACAGAGGACTAATCAGTGTTCGATCGCGTTTCACCTTGTTAAAAAGTCATACACATCCTCGAGTCCTTATTGTCATGCTAAAGTTTTAGTACATGTAAATCAACTAACATAGCATTCGCGTAAAAAAGTCTACTAGATAAAATTATTTTACAATTATTATATTTTAGAAAATCAGCTAGATCAAACATTAGAAATTAATGTACAAAACACAAACAGTCAAACTCTAGTTTCTTAGATCGTGATTATAAGAATAACACATACCTTGGATGGTAACAAAGTCCTAGCATCTTGGGTTTCTTCAAAGTTATGTATAGGATTGGTGAATGTAGAAGTAACATTATAATTAAAAGGCTCGACGTTTGCAAGTTCTAAAACGGGGACTGCTTGCTTGCTTGTAGAAGGTGCACAAGTATTTTGCTCGGGCACCTCGATGCATTGTTGTGTTCCGGAAACATTATCATCCCATCTGAGAGTATCATCTGCAAATTCCTTGGCCAATTCTGCTACATTCAATATTTCATGTAGTTCATCCAATGGAATGCCAAAACTGATATCCCACTATAAATAAAATAAAATAAAATGTAATATCTGTTAAATTATATAAAGCCAAATATTTACTTATTTATTCATTTAAAAAACTAATTTAACTCAGCTAAAACCATTATCTAACTCTTAATTTTTAATAAAAATGAATGATTAAGAATTTACTTAAAAATAATTTAAATTAAAAATAATGAAACACTTACATCTTCAACATCTGGAGTAGTAGAATTAATATTCTTTGTGGCTTCCATTTCTATATAAGATGAGTCACTGCAAAAGAAGTCTTCTCTGTACCTGATGGTCTTGAGAAATGACTAAGGGTCTTATTTGTTGTGAATATATACTCCCTATATCTTTCAAGAAAGTTCTTGAGAAAGCAAGAACTATGTAAGTGTTGTGAAAACATGCAACTCTATTGCTTGGAGGAAAGGTCTGATAGTAAACATGATAAAATTCTTTGCATAAACATCCTGTGTGAAGGCAACACTATCACTTAGAGGAAATGTTTGGCTATGATAAAATTCTTTGGTGATTAAATTCTGTGCATGCACATATCACTATTTTCTTAGTGTCTGACGACTAAGAGTTACTTTGTAGATTAGATATTTTATGAAACATGCAACACTATTGGTCGGGGATTATGTATTTGTTATTTAAGATAATAAACATGACTGCAATTCGCTATCGCTTCGTATCACTAAGGTTTCTTTGTAAGTGTTTCTTGAGTAAATGTCATTTGGTCTCTGGCTTTTGTGTCTTCATCATCTCTGCTTGAGCTTAAATATACTTTTAGTTTAAACTTTAGATTTTCTTAAAATTTACCTAAGTAAAAATGACTACTTTTTTAAAAACAAACAAACGAGGGTTGATGCATTTGAAGAATAGTACCTCAAAAAAAGCACGCGCGGAAGAAGCAGATAGTGTTATTTTAGAGACCGCTTCTACCCAGGATACCATTGAAAATACATTCGAAGGACTGGATGATTTTTTCACTTCATTGAATCCTGAAAATATTGATTCCCCGACTTCTGTTATTTATGATCTTAATACAAAGTCTCCTCAACTCACCGATGGATCCCTCATCATTAAATCTCTTCAAGAAAATGTGTGTGTTTTCCGCAAAGATCTGAATCATTGCGTATATTTACGATGCGAATTATACAAAGGATTCTTTAAAATTCACATTCGAAAGTTTCTAATATCTGAAAGTAGTGTGAAACCAACCTTGAATGGAGTGGCCATGGATTTACACTCATGGTTTGATTTTTTCCAAAAAGTATTTAACTTTAATCTATTGTACAGTTCTTCGTCATTCGTTGCAAACAACAATATTTTAGTAACAAATACCAATTCACAAATGATTGTAAAAAATTTACAAACAAATGCTTGGATTGCTTTGGATGACGACCAGTTAAATAACTTAAAACTCGGCGCACATGACTTAAATGAAGAACTCATTGATTATCTGTATTCAAACTATTTACCTAAAGTCATACAGATGAACTATTCACCAAATTGTGTGAAAATCGATGACGAACTGTCTTTGATGAAATCTCTCATCATTTCTATCGAAGAAAGTGTCGCGAGTGTGTTTCCTAAGATTTTCGAGTGCAATGGCTGCATTATTAACCATGGTAGTCAATTGCAGCACCCATGCATAACGTTTACAAACTTTGAAAAATTTTGTAATGTTTCGGACCTTATTTTAATATTAGTTAATATTCATGACATTGTAAAAGACTTTTTGCGTAGAGAAAAATGTATTTCTAAAAGATTTTTGGAAAATATAGACGTGAAATTTATTCGAAATGTTTTGTTTGAAACAGTACAATAAACTGGTTATTATGAAAATTGTTTGTTTATTTTTAAAGAGTGTTGCTTTTTTAATGTTTCAGGATATTTTTTACAGGTGAGGAAAGCATCAAAAAGGTAAGGTTTTATTATTTTTTACAGATGTTTATGACATGAAAAATATTTAGACTTAAATTATCTAACTTGAAAAATTTAGATCATTGTTACAAGTTATAAACTGTACAATTTATTATGTTTACTAATTACTTTTGCTAAGTAAATTTTTTTTATTGAAACATAAAATTTAATTATGAGAGGATTTTAAACAGCTTTTAAACATTAAACAATCAGTTTTGATAAAACTCTGTACATATTTCTGTTGTGAAATCTTTAGTATAAAATTTGTAAATTATATTTCTCTTGTTTAAAAAAAGATGTAAAACATGGGACAACACACATAAAGTTAAAACGTTTTTATTTAAAAAGATTCCCAATGGATTTCATCATACTTTGGTTTTTCATCAAGCCTATTTCGTTTAACAACTGGTTTGACATATTGTTTGCGTTTTACAGGCAGTGTTATTATTTCTTGCTTAACAAAAGGAGTTTTCAAGTATTTATTTTTTATATAGTGCCTAGGGGTATTTAATTCTTGTAAAGTTTGTAAAAATTCTTCCTTAGCAGTAATGGTAGATGACTTTCGATTCGTAAAAATCATATTAAACAGATCAGCCAAATTAGAATGTTGATATTTTTTATCTCTGAAAAAAACCTCTCCTTGCTCGTTCCAGCTCAAGATATTTGGTTTATCTTTAAGAATGTTCAATAACGTCGATGCTTGATTTTTATAAGTCTTTGGTACAGACTCCAAAATAATAGACATGTAATTTTCGTCCACTTTGGGCTTGATTTCTCCTTTCAGTTTGACTGGTTCATCTTTCTGTACGGGGTGCTCATCTTCAAATGCATGATTTTCATAAGCTATTCCCGGTAGGTTATAGTCTTGTAAATTCATTTTTCGTCTTAACAGTTCATAATAACGTTGCATTTTTTCATAATCAGGCAGCTTACTGTTTAAGATTTTAGACATTTGGTGATCAAATTCTGTCATTTGCTGTTGACTCGGAGTATTTTTTATCAATTGATCTTCTGGAATAAGCACGAATTTTTTAGCGTGCTGCATTGAGTAAAGTTGAGATGGCAGTCACGGCAGCTGGAATGAGAATGTTTAAAAAACCACCATGTTGTATAATTAGTTTTTTCTTCTTATATAAAGTTCCCTTTTTACTACCAATTTTTCTTAAAGTAGACTTGTACTTTCTCAAACACTTTTTTTGTTGTTTAGTTATAGGGATATTTCCCTTCAAAAGATTCAAAGCACACTCGCAAATCGCTTTTACGCTATGATTAGGTAATTTCTTCAATAAATGCTTACGTAACAGGTGAGGGCAGGTATAAATGAACTGCAAATCTTTGACTTGTTGACTGGACAATGTCATATTAGAAACTGATTTTCTTTGTCACTTGCAGTCCTTATTTATATTTTAATTGATAAACATAATGAACTTGATTAGGTAAAATCTGCGTACGTAACCTCATTTCCTCGGGACATGCGTTTCTTAAATCAATCAGTAAATAGGAATGTGGTTTTTTAGTAGCATCATCGTAAACTTCTTGAAAAAATTTAATATGATTCGGGTACAATTGCCTGCCTAAATGCATCGCTTGGCTTAGATCCCTTCGATTTTTAAATAACACCAAGTAGTGCGAATTTAAATTGATATTTCTCATTTCTCCTCCTTTATGAAAAATATTCTGACTAATAAAAATGACACTCAAATTTAAATGGTGGCTACCTTTTGTAAATAATTGAGTTAGTCGAGGATCGTTTCCACATTCTGCCATTAAGTCGTCCATAATAAAAAGCGTATTCATACTTAAATATTTTTTATAATTCGAAGGAAAACCCTCCACAAATTCTACATTTTCAATATCATCATATAGCGGTTGATTTATCCCATAAAACCAAATCACTTTGTCGATGGATGGCTTAAACATCATGGTCCTAAAATTTAACAGATCCCGTACAAAAAACGATTTTCCAGATTGAGTTGGGCCAGCTACCACCATTGTGAAAGGGTGTTGTAAGCTTGGAAATTCCATTTTAAATGAATAAAATATGTACGAGCATTAGGTTTAAAGAAAGACAAACACAAAATATATGCAATTTAAATAGGCATTTATTGATAAAAATTAACACAGATACGAAATCGCTTACATACAAAGTCATACACACGACGATCATTGCACGCATCACAGTTGACAAAATAGGATATAATATTTTTCAGAGTTTTACCTCTGCATTTCGAATACAAGTAATACACACAATATTGTCCACACACTGCAGTTATATTCGATTGTAAAGTCATTGAGTTATAATTCATTCGATTATAACGAAGTGCAAAATTTGCAATAGGTCCTGAAAAATTGATAGGTTCGTTTCCATAAGAATCAAATAACTCCCCTTCATTAGGTGATAATAAATAAAAGGCTAGCCAGTGACTCCCTGGCTGAGCCGAAGAATCGACGTTACAGACGAAGCAGGCAGGATAGCGTACGATCCTTTCTGGTAAGCAGTCGCTTGCGTACACATCTAGAAAATATTTTTTAGTCCAGAGGTCTTGCTGCAATATCTTTTTAATTTGTAGGCTGTTCATTTTATCTTTTCAGTTTGGAAAATCACATAGAATATGACGAGATTTATTAATCTCTATGATGTTTTCAAATTCTGCGTAAATAAATACTGAAATCGTTTTCGTGAGGGCATTAGCAAACTTAATTTCTATTCGTAAATTACCTTGGTGCTGTAAGTTAAGATGGGGTCCATCACATAAATCTGGGCTAAGGTCAAAAACATAAAGTGTATGCCCTTGAGCAAACTCTTCTCGCGTTAAATAGTTTCCACTATCACGGTTAAAGCCTGAAAACATCTGGTGATAGGCTCTTATATAACTGTTGGTTTCATAATTTAATTCCAAGGGTTTGCTAGGTACTGGTTGTCCATCAACGTAAATACTCAAAAAGTTAGCGTTGCAATGGTCAAATAAAAAGGGATTAAGGCTTAACTGCCCGTTTATCGCGGCGTTGTCCAAGCATCCAACAACAACACGTTTTGGCATTACGCCTAAAAACACATTGTCTTGCATGAAGGACCAGCTACCCTTTGGTATGGAATAGGTCTTACATAATACTCTGTCAATAGGATATTTCGCTGTATTTCTTTCCAAAGCTTTGGCATGACCTAAAGATACACCTGGGTTGACTTTCACTTTGCGAATAAATAAAGACGCATGCTGTAACACAACTTTATAAGGTTCTCCCGTTTTTGTTGACATCAGACAAAAGTCGGGTTTCGTGCGGGTCATTTTTATTTTTTCGTCTACTAAATTCAGTAAAAGACGATTTTGTTGAAAAATATCACAATGCAGAGGTCCAATCATGTCTAATATCTGACTTTTAGACGTTAAATCATAACGTTTTTTAAGTCCTTCATTGCCTTTTTCCCCTAGAAGAGGGTCGGACACATTTAAAAAGGTATCCTTATAAAAACATTCGCAAGTTAATAAACTTTTTTTGGCATCTTCACCGTAGTTAAGTAATGTTTCTACATAAGCACGATAGGGGTAAGTATTGCTAGAAGAAGAGATTACGTGGCTTATTTCGTTCAAGGCCACGTCCACTTGTCCAAATAAAGCATGTAAAAATAAATTCACTGGATCAACAGGCTCTTTTTCCGCTAGAGACGTTCCATCCAAGTTGGTAATTTTTACTTTAACATGTAAATATGAAGCCGACAAGTCCATGTAATCTTCTCCGCTCCCAGATATGTTAAATTCTACAGGTCCCCCATCTCGTATATTAGCCAGTGGGTGATATTCAATAAAACCACCCTTTTCTATAGCTGTCTGTGTAGGAGGAATTAAAAACAAGTCCAATTCGGATTTCACACATGTAGGAGAATCTTTATGTATTAAACTATTCATTTTCTTAAGCAAAAATATCGCGTGTTTTCACCTTCTTGGCTTTGCGTTGAATGATATTATTTTTAAATTGCTTTCTCTTTTTATTGCGTCTTCCTGAACCAATCATGGTTTTTACTTTATTAGAAGCTTTTTCTGTCAAGTTTCGACCCGCTTCTTTTAAGCGACGTTGAGTTGCTATTTTAAAATTATCACCCTTGGATATATCATTTAGCACATCTACACCACTGTGAAACAATTGTTTCCCAACAGCCTTCGCCCCTGATTTAAAAAGGGGAACAGCAGCTGTAAATAAGCTTCTAAACAATCCTCCAAATCCATAACCTTTTTGCAAAGGGGTACCTTGATAATAACTGAGGCCACCTCCAGACTGATGTATGTAATAATCTTCAAAAGATTTTTGACAACAATTGTATGGAACAAACATTATGAGAGGTATTTCTGTCTAAAGTGAAGCTTCACGTATGATCTCCCGCTTTCAAATGGCATAAGTTCGCCTGTGTGAGATCTTATAACCATTTCTAAGGTGTCAATTTGTTTTCGGTTAACATGTAAGTAATGTGGTCGATCATATTTTACACATACAATTTCACCGTCGCGTCCTGTCACATTCACGATGCGTAGTAATGGAGCTAACATATCACCAATAATTTGAGATTCAACAATATCAGAATACAGTAAAAGAACTCTGTAGTTAGCACATGGATCTGCTACGAAAGGGCTATCTATCGTATGTTCTTTAGAAGTATCAGATGATTCGATTTTGCATGGGTTAAACCCTAGCATTTGAGTTAAGCCATCTTCTAAAATCACTTTAGCTTTGTTTTTCACCGTAACGCGAACCCGTCTGGTTACGGGGTTATAATTAAAATAAATTTTATTTTGGTGGGCTTTAATCGTCATGGCTTTCAAAATATCAGGCACCGATTCGTAAAATCCTGGCGGAATTTTTCTTGCTAATATCTGTCCGTCACCCAGATCAAACCCAAACACATTATTATTGTTATTCACATTATACCAAGTGTGTGGATAGATAAATTCGACAAGGCCCACTTCCCATTCACCCTTCAATTCCATAGGGTTAGGTAATCTCATTAAAAAATGCGATATTTTGTTTTCGGGGAAATAATTCATGGAACTATCAGATGGTAGTGTTACGTAGAAAGACATTTTTGAAAATGATTGGTGAAAGAAGTATACACGCCTTTATAAAATAAATAAATCAGAGGATTGAATCCACTGATCAAATTTAGATGGATAACCCTTATATTTTACTTTATATTCAACTCGACCTTTTTTAACTCGTTTATGTAATACTTTTTCGATGGGAAAAGTTTCTTTCTGGCGAACTTTTTGAAGTTCTTGAGCGTAAAAGGTATCTTGAATAGGCTCTTCCAACAGGTCTTTAATCCGATAAACGGGTGGGTGTCTTGGCACGCACTCTGTCACTACAAATAATTCTTCAGTCCAGTTTGTTTCATAACCTTTTTCAAAGAGCAATTTATGTTTCGAAACGCGCACGATGTCTCCTACACTGAAAACACAGGCTTTTTTTTTCATGCCTTCCATATCACCGTATAATGTAAACCATACGTCATTCTCATTATCCGGAGTCACCTCAGTAGGAGTTCTTTTAATACTCGAATGGTAAGTATGATTATAACTATGCAATAAATCATTCAAAATGCGTGCGTATTCATAAGTATGATTGTGTGTGAAATATTTCCACATTTTCGTTTTAAGGGTTCGGTTAAATCGTTCAATGACCGAAGCTTTGGTATTATTATGCGTTGTAAAAAATCTAACACCTTCTTGTTTTAAAAACTTTTGAAATATCTTATTTGTAAATTCTGTTCCTGCATCTGTCTGTAAGAACTTGGGTTTTCTCTTAGAAAATATAGTTTTAAACGCCTTGACAATGTCTTTACCACGCTTTTTTTTCAAAGGGATAGCCCATGCATATTTCGATAAAATGTCTATACAAGTCAAAATATATCGAAAACCATCATTGTGTTTTTGCAAACTACTTAAATCCACTAAATCTGCTTGCCATTGTTGATTAACCGAATATACGAGGACACGGTTCGTTGGAAATTTTTTTCGGATTGATTTGTGAAGGGTATATGAGTCTACCCCTTCAAGCCAATCCTTAATGTGCTTTTTGGATACTTTGCCGTTGACAGCACGATGTAATGCGTCTACACCTCCAAAACTAGCCACTTGCTTGGGGTCTTGATATGCTTCCTCCATATTGACAATTCTTTGAATGATCTATTTTATATGGAAAAGGTTAAGTTCCCAGTTTAGTTTAAATTTAAAATAAAATCCACCGCAAACTTTTCGCTTCCAGTAAAAATATAGATAATACCGAAAATAATGCATAAACTTGTATACAAACACACAGATTGTACTACTTCTACCGTCGGTGCCATTTTGAAAATGAATAAATCGTAAGCAATACCATCATTTATATACTAAACATTCAAAGCTTGACTGTATTTCAACTGGATAGTGGCTAAAGGAATAGAATCTACTATCGCGTTGAAATAATTTTTATACGGGTTCGATTCCCAGAGTATCAAAATATTAAAATTATTATAGTGTTTAATATCTACCCCCACCCTAGTTTTTATAAGTGTTTATTTCAGTAATTAAAAACTTATATTTTAATTCACAATTTATGAACAAAAAAAGCTGTATAATATTTTTAAATTTATATTATTCCTTTAAACATATATTAAAAAAGGTTTCATCTTTTTTTTTTCAAACTCAAAGGGGGGCACAGTCAAAACAGGTAAGTAAGTTCGTTAAAGACACATCGGCAATCCAACCCCTTCCCCCACCACTTTGTCTCCACCACCACCACCGTCTTACCACCACCACCACCACCACATTCTTATCTCCACCACCACCACTATGTTGAACCCCCATTTATATACTACTTACGTATAGCCGTTAGAGGGTGTTTAACGTCGTTCTCCGTGGAGTATAAAACATGTAACCAAAGATTATTTGAGTGTGCTGAATTGTTTACAAAGGAAGAGCTAAAGTAGACATGCCATTACACCGTTTTCAAAAAGAATATGAGCAGCTGTCGCAGTTTGAGAGGGGGAAAATCTTCGGCAAGATGGAAGCTGGCTGGTCAGCTAGGTGAGTAGCTTATCAATTAGGCCGCTCTGATTGTGTTGTGAGGAGGTGTTGGGACCAGTGTATACGAGAGAGAGAGAGAGAGAGAGAGAGATGTCATTTTCACGAAGACTCAGCTCAGGACGCCCTCGACAGACTAGTCGTCGAGAAGACCGCCACAGCCAACTGCTTCATCGGTCGCCATCCATAAATTCCTTATTTCTGGAAGCGGCGAAGATTATTTAGATTTGTCTCAGACGCAATTATATGTTAAAAATTTTAAAAAACTATGGAAAAGCTTTTACTGATGTTGATAAAATAGGACCTGTCAATCTTTTTCTTCATTCCTTATTTTCCCCATTATACGTAAGTTTAAATGGAAGAAATGTTTCTTCTAGTAACAATACATATCCTTATCGAGCTATTTTGGAAAATATATTAAATCATGGATATGACAGCAAAACTTCTCAACTTACTTCTGAAATATATTATAAGGATACAGCGGGTCGAATGAATGTATATAATGGTGAAAAGGATCCAAATGAAGGATTCATTAAGCGAGCTTCATTATTTAAAAAAAGAGCAACTGTTGACATAGTAGGACGACTTCATGTGGATTTAATCAATCAAGATAGACTTTTACTTAACCTCGTCGATTTGAAAATTAAACTGATAAGAAGTAAGCCAGAATTTTGTCACATGGGAAATGAGGGCTATAAAATAGTGTTCGATCACGTTTCAATCTTTGTTAGAAAAGTGCATATTAATCCTGGAGTCCTTATTGCTCATGCTAAAGCTTTAGAAAAGGCAACATCTAAATATCCTATAGATAGAGTTAACTTGTAAAGTGTTTTCAATACCTCAATCGATTTAATCTTTTATCCAAGACAACTTGTATTCCGGACAACTGCCAAAACGAATAGTTTTAGCTAGTGTAGATAATGATGCATTCAACTGAAACTATTAAAAGTCACATTTGAATTCAATCACTACAATATGAATTTTATCGGAGTCTTTATAGATGGACAACCTTTACCTCATCAACTATTAGAATTAGATTTCTGAAAAGAAAACTATAACAGAGCATATCAGAACTTGTTTTTGAATTCTGAAGGACTTTATCTATCGAGAAATGAATTCGCTAAGGGATAATCCTTATTTCTATTTGATTTAACACCTGACTTGTGTGACGGAGAAAATTTCAATCTGATTAGACACAGTAACTTAAGAATATAATTAAAATTTACCAAAGCATTGGAGCAAACAGTGTCGCTGATCGCTTTTGCTGAATTTGAATCTTTAATCGAGATAAACAAAACAAGGAACATACTCTTTGATTTCGAAAACTAATGTATGCCTCAAAAATTCATCGAATTTTGTCTGAGGACAGAGATGTTTCAAAATATTTTATTGGAGTATTTCCTTCAGACAATTTACCTTTAATTAGAAGAAGTACTCTGATCGTGAATACAAACACACAAGATCATGAAGGATCTCACTGGCTAGTGACGCACATTCGAGATGAAAACACAATAGAATTTTTCGAATCTTATGGATTTCCCCTGACAGCTTATGGGGATTTTATTTCGAACTATACAAGACAGTTTAAAACTTTAAAGTGGAATGAAAAATCCCTTCCCCCTTACATCGAACGTTTGTGGTCATTATTGTATATTTTTCTTGTTGAAAATCAGTAAAGGTTTTTCAATGAATTATGTTTTATATGAATTTGTTCGTAGTAAACAGAATGATTTCAGATTGTATCAATATTTTAAGAAAAGATATAATGTAAGAATAAATTTTAGATGGTGAATAAATACAATATTGTTTTTATATTTTGTGTTTGTGTTATTATTTTTTATTATAAGATGAATTTACTTTTATTATAAGATGAATAGTTTAACTTTGAAATTTATAAGTTTCCATATATTTAAATTTATAAGGAGTTTTTATTATTTTAAGACTAATATGAAAAAGAAATTTTATCAGTATTGCTATTAACCTTAATACTTTGCCTTAAAGTCTATCAACAATTTTCTAACTTTTTTTAAATATTTTTCAAATTTTTTCAATATTGTTCAATTATGTTAATATATTAATGTTTTTCAATGTAAGAAACAAAAAAACCCAGATTAAAATGGTTTTAAAGAAATTTATTGAAGAACAAAGGCTACACTTAATATTCAATCTATGACAAAGGTTTTGCGTACAATGTTTTTGTTTTAAGATATTTTTTCTTAACAAAATTTGATGGAAAATTTATCTTTTTAAAAATTTGTCAAATGATTCAAACCCAAAAGGTTTTATTTTTCTGTCTCTCACTAGGTGGGTAATCAAATGTACAACATTAGTTTTTCGTATAATTTTCCCATCCACTATTAACTCTTTTTCGAGTGTTCACTATATTTCTTCTCGATGCTTCTGTATAAAAAGAATGATTTTCTTCATAATGGTTTTATATTTCTTTATGGCTGTTTTTTCTATTTCTTGTTCAACATTTCTGCACTGGTTTCCTGCTTTATAAATCCGAGGACCTCCTTAGAATCATCATTTGGAATAACACTTTTCAGATCTTCTGCATTAGAATTTTCAAATTCCTTCTGTGGTTCTTGCATGACTTCATCAATTTCTATGGAAAAGTGAAAGATTACATATTTTCGAAGAATTTGTGAGTATAAAGTAGCCTTTTCAGAATTATTCATGTTTTTGTTTCGAAGAATAGATTGCATTTGCTCATTTAATTCTGATAGCTGTTCTGGAAATAAATTTTGAAGTCTTTCTTCTGGCAGTAAAACGAATTTATTACTGTGTTCCATGAATGAGTGATGATATAACTGAAATAGCAGCAGGAATCAGAAAACTTAAAAATCCTTCTCATTTTTGTATTAGAACTTTCCTCTTTTTATACAAAGGGACAGATTTATTTCCTAACTTGCGTATAACCTGCTTAAAAGGAGTTAATCTTCTGCTATGATGCTTTGTTAATGGAACATTGCCTTTTAAAGTATTTAAACTCACTTACATACTGCCTTTGTTAAAAAATTAGAACATTTTTGAAATATTTTTCTCTTGGTTTTGCTTTTTGCCAAGAGCTTTAAATGCATTACGTGCTGTTTTCCCGACATATTTAAAGCAAATGTTTTATGTTAGATTATTTCAACCTTTAAATACTATATTCGATAGTAAAATAAAATTTTCTATGTCTAAAAAGTGTAAATTATTTTTTTGTTTGTATTTCAAAAACAATTATTACCGAGGAACATATACTATGTTTTTATCCCTAGGAAATATATTCGTACGTATGTGCAGTCTCTCATTCGTTTCAGGCTTCAAATCCATAAATAAACAACCATATGGCACTTTTGTGGCATCGTCATAACTTTATAAAAGAAAATTCGACTGAAATGGATACATTTGTCATTCTAGACAAGCGATCTGTTGCTCGTCTCGAACAATTTTAAAACAACATAGGTAAGAAGTATTTAAAGAAATATTCCTAACTTGTTTTCCCTTGCAAAAAATATTTTTAGAATAAACATTACGGAAATATTTCTTTGATGGCTTCCTTTCGTGAACAAGTTTGAAAGTTTTTTGTCATCTCCTACTTCATTCATTAAGTCATCTATTATTATCGTCATTCATTAAGTCAAAATTATTATGAGAGCATTAGTAATGTTTTCTACATCAGAAGGTATGCCTTCATTAAGAAGATGACTAACATTCTATGTCAGTCATCTTCTCAAACTGCTTTTGATACATTGCATAACACCAAATAATTTTAGAAGGAAAATGTTTGATTAATTTTGTTTCTAAGATACGTCTAACAAAGAAAGTTTTACCAGAATTAGAAGGTCCACATATCATAACAGAAAAAGAATGTTTAAGGTTTGGAAACTCCATTGCAAATGAGAATACTCAAGTAGCAAACATATAATTTATAGTTTTTAAACTTATCACAATAAATTTTAACTGGCAAATATATATAATGGAATGCCTTTCTCTTAATTTCTAACATACAAATAAATAATGCAACTTTCCTTTTATAGAACAATATGATAACAGAAAACTTGATTTAATCATAGTTAAATTTTTTAAAAAAAAAGCATTATACAAGAATCATTGAAATAAACAAAAATATAATGTGCTAACAGAAAACTCACTTTAATCTTATATTTTTTTTTTAAAAAAAAAGCATTATAAGAGAGGCATTCAATAAATAATAAATAAAGTCGATAAATGTATGCATAAAATGAAGAGGAAAAATTTACATTTAAACATGAAAGAATAACATATACACAGAAATCAATACCTATAAGAAACTATATAAATAAATTCTCATTTATATGCAATATTAGCTTTCATTTATAAGACAGTTACCGAAAGCTAAAGTCGTAATACCATCTTCAAGAATATACCTTTTATAATCGAAGGGGCAAAGTGAAATTTTTTTACAGAATGTATTTGATGTATAGAACTGTTAATGGATTTAAACTCTTCATGACTTCTATATTTATTTATGAGGCAATTTTTATAGTCTTCATGAGAAATTTTACTTTCTTAAAATAGATCTACGTACCCCGTTTGCTATATTTTTTTCTAAAGTTAATGTTTTTATGCTGTACATTTTTGCTTTGAGACCTACGAGTTCTGTTGCTACCATCCCATTTAACTCATCTTTCATTTTTCCGAGAACTTTATTATTTAAGGGATTATAAAGAAAATGATTTGGAGGATAGCAAGCTGTGTCAAATTCAATGAAATAACGAAACATATCTTTATATATATCTGAAGTTGATATAATATAACAAAGAGAATCTATATCTGTAAATAATAATTTGACACGATTTGCATACATCCTTTTGATATAATTGTAATGAAAAGTTTACATTAAAGTTTTGGAAATGTCTAAAATTGAAAAACCAACATATATGGGTCTGTTCAATAAAAGAGAAGTAAGTTTTCTTTGTAATACAATTTCGTTATTAATTATTTTATAAGCATGAAATGCTGGAGATGCTATCAATTTCTTAGCTCTTTTCTCACTATTCACTAAATCAATCTTAACTCTATTACGTAAATTTTCCATTGTTTTACCAAACACGACATTGTTTAAAAGTTTAAAGAGATATTTTTCAAAATTGTTATTTGCTCGTTTTCGATGTTCAGTATTAAAATCAATATAATTTTTTAACCAAGAACTTCGTTTGAATTTTAGAATTTTATGTATTTTTTTTTAACTTTTAAACCTAATTTTACATAACTTTAAATTTCTGTGATGAAGAACATATTTAGTTTTATTTCTTAAGTTAGGAACCAATTTTTCTACATATTTCGATTTTAAAATACTAAATTCTTTAGCAATATTTTTAGTATAGGGGAAACATTCAGATACAAGTACTTCAATTTTTTCCGGAGCTAATGGATAGCAGTTATGCAAATCGTGCAATTCATCTGGATATTCTAAGTCAATTTCAAATATACAACCTATATCCGAATCGTCTGGTACATTCGTGCAATTAACGTATTCATCAGTCCAGGAAAAGTCGTGTGTAGGCAAATTTTGCAACATTGCCCAACCATATAGATTGTTTGCGTCTAAATATATAATGTAGCTATTAGGTAAGCTTGGAACATAGGTTGGTAAATACACATTGTTAGCCTTAGCGTAGCGATGACTAACCATCGCAACACCTCCGCGAATTCCCTTTTCGATGAATAAGTGTATGTCTATATCAGTTAAAAGCTCCTATCATACTTTTGTCATTTCAAGACATGCTTGCCATGCCAAACCAGGAGCCGTATATGTATGACATGGATCAATTTGGTAGTAATTCTGGCATAAAGTTCTAAGTCTTAAAAAATATCTGAAAGTAACAATACGTCTACGTTTATATACAGATCATGATAATCTCCTAATATACGCATTTGAAATATATTTCATACATGGAGAGTATATTCGTAGTCTTCTCTGATAACATTTTCATTTATTAGACTGTTGAAAAAAGCTGATTGAGGAGGGAGCTGCGTCTCATAAAATTTAGAATAGGAATCAAAATATTCATATGGATAGCAAACTTTTCAAGTTATAAATTGTGTATTACTTCCAAAATATCTATTGCAAAGATGAAATTAGCAAGGCTTTATCTTTTGAGCAAGTTTCTCTAGAGAAGTATTTAAAAATTGAAAAGAGTCAATGAAACGCAATGAGCTCAGAGTAAAAGAAATAAACTTTTCACTATCTTAGGGAATGCATTGAATTCTCTTTTCCTTGAATTTACCAATTCCTTGAATTAAAAAGTGTCCGTCATAATTTCGTAAATTATGAATTACGACCGGAATGTAATTTGCTAATTTGAAATTTAAATTGCAGCTATTGTGTGCCGCTCCTCTGTAAGCTCCGGTAAGATGATCGTGTTCCCTTATGGCATCTCCATTGAGAGGATTTTCACAGATGTTGCAATGTGTGGAAGATTTAAAATTTTCTTCATCCGTCGGAGAAAAAATCATAGGCTTGACATAACGAAAGGTATCAAGAATTGATTTTTCTTCATCTAAGAGCTTTGTAAGAAATTCATCTATGGAATTTTTTCCTCTAAACACTGTAGGAGATTTGATGATCATTCCATCTGGTCCTACAATAACATACGCAAAACCACATGGAACATGCTTCGCTATTGATTCAGTTGATGAAATTTGAGGGTCTTGTTGATAAGAACTTATCTTTTCTAGGATGCATTCCAGGTCGGCGCATATCGCATATGGCATGGGTAGCTTGAATTTATGATTGCTAAATTCAAGCCATTTTTCTTCTAGTGTCGGTATTTTTATTTCCTGTACATCATGATTTCAACAGTCTTCTTGATGTTGATTCAATAATTCTTCATTGTTAAATCGAAGAAGGCAAAAATCGCAAAAAAACACTTTGTGTTCATGATTTGTTAAATGATTTAGCAAGCTACTCATATTAGTTATTAGAGTATAATGTTTCTTGCTTCCTTGAGATATTAGTAATAAGTGTATATGTTTGTTACATCTTGTTGACGTAGTAATTCTCAGAGGAAATATTTCTCCATCAAAGCCGAAAACATTTATTGATATATTAATATTTCTTTCAAATTTATCTATTTGCGATATGGGTGTATTAAAATCAATACCCTTACAAATAATTTCTTTTTCGAAAACAAAGATAATTATTCATTCGTTCGGCATAAACGTTCAAGGATGAAGCGCAGCTAAAATGCACCATAAAAAACATTTTTCATCGCAGTTTTATATATTTATAACAGCTTTTTTCTTCGTTATAATTTTTGGTAAGGGTATGTATGAAGAGGCTGCTAGTGGTTGATAGAACCATGTTTTTACTTCCAAATGTAGAATTTCATCTAAAATCCATCCACTTCCTCTTCTCTCGAATTCTTCACATGGTGATAAGATTTTTAAAAAAAGCTCCTATTACTTTTTTTTTCAGGTGATTTATTTAAGAGAGTTATTCCGCAATTTGACCGAAAATGAGATTCCCATTTCTCTTCTTCGGTTTCTGCAGTTTTTCTAACAAAATGAACCTTGACGCAAACATACTACTTGATACCTTCCTTTTCCTTCGATTTATTTTTAACTATTCTGATAACTTCTTCTTTAGAATTCTGGAGGAAGCCATGTAAATTCTTTAAAAATTTCGAGTCGGTTGAAATGGTATATGTTTAAAAAGTATTCAAACAATCACGACTTCTGGTGTTATTTCTTCTTTCTTCAGCAGCAGGAGCTTGATATTTTTGCCATTGTTTTCACTCAATTGTGACATGGTGCATTGTCTTGGTGAAGCAGCACTTCCTTTTTCTTCAAATGCGGCGATTTTTCGGCTATTTCGTCCTTCAAACGGTCCAATAACGCTATGTAATAGTTGCTGTTGAAGGTCCTTCCTTTTTCAAGGTAGTCAATGAAAATTATTCCATGCGCATCCCAAAATACAGACGCCATAACCTTGCCAGTCGAATGTTGCGTTTTCCCACGCTTTGGAGCGGGTTCATTGTGTACAGTCCACTCGGATGACTGTCGATTGGACTTCGGAGTGAAATGATGGAGCCATGTTTCATCCATTGTCACATATCGACGCAAAAACTCGGGTTTATTACGCTTGATAATCTTCAAACACTGCTCCGAATCATCAACTCGTTGTTGTTTTTGGTCAAAAGTAAGCTCGCGCGGCACCCACTTTGTACAGAGCTTTCTCATACCCAAATATTCGTGAATGATATGATGTACACATTCAGTTGATACGTTTAGAGTGTCTGCTATTTCGTTCAATTTCAATTTACGGTCATTTAAAATCATTTTGTGGATTTTTTTTAATTTTTCGACGGTAACAACCTCTTTTGGGCGTCCATGGTCTTCGTCTCCATGGGCGTTCACCGTCTTCGGTGCTCATTTCACCACGTCTAAACTTAGCAAACCAATCCTTGATGGTTGATTTTCCTGGGGCAGTGTCCGGAAACTCGGCATCAAACGAAGTTTTTGCTACAACTGTATTTTTTCCCTTCAAAAAACAATATTTTATCAACACGCGAAATTCCTTTTTATCCATTTTTTTCACAATAACAAAAGTTGCTTCATTAAAAATGCTATAATTCACAAACTAATGATCCGACCGCTGTCAAATTTATACACGTATCTTTTGAGGGTTAGCGCTAACTAAAAAACATATGGATTTAATTCTAGTAGTGACATCTATGTGTCAGGCCGGGGACTTTGCAATTGACTTGTTACACTGTTTCACAAGTCAGTGAAAACGATGGTAAAAATCCATGAATTGGGCTTGGAATTGCTTTCCTCCTCCACCGTATTCTCCAGATCTGACCCCCAGCGACTATTTCCTGTTCTCAGATCTCAAAAGAATGCTCGCTGGGAAGAAATGTTCGTCGAATGAAGACGTGATCGCCGAAACTGAGGCCTATTTTGAAGCAAAGGGCAAATATTACTACAAAAATGGTATAGAAAAGTTGGAGGGTCACTATAATCAGTGTATCACACTTGAAGGCAATTATGTTGAATAAAAAAAACTAATTTTACCAAAAAATTGTGTTTTACTACGGTAGGCAGGGGACTTTTCTATTGACCTGTTATTTCAAAAACTTCAACAAGGAAAGGGTATAAAAAGAAGACGCTCGTCGAGGAAAGCACACTCAGAGAAGAAAAAGGGACCCAGAAAAAAACGAAAAGAAGCAGATGATATTTTTTCATGATGGCTATTTGTCTGAAAACAGACTTTGATTTGTTCAGCGAAAATACTGTTCAACTAGCAATCGATGGAAGCTTTTACCAATATTCTGTAAAACACTCTGTAAAACATGTCAAAACTAATTCAAATCAACAATGAGGGAACTCTTGTGGGGAAAAAAATATTTTTGCTTGACTTTTATGAAGACTATGTAAAACACGAGAAAATCAATCCAAATCAACGGGGAGTGAACAGAATATTTCTTATCGTCATTGCCTTGTGGGGGGAAAATATTTTTGCTCAACTATCATCCACATTCTGTGAAATACATCAAAATCAACCCAGATCAACACAGAGTGAACTTTGGACCACGTAAATAGCATTCCTGTTGAGCTGATATTCAAATTAATAGAAGAGTTTCAAGATTTAGAACTATATACAGATAAATTATCGAATTGTTTAATAGAAACAAACCAAAAGTAAACTATATTATCACTATGAGTTGAAAAAATGTCTAACATCTTCATCATCATGCTTACATATATATTCGCTTTGGTGGTGTTTTCCATTTATTTAATGCTGTTTTCTATAGTATTCTCTAATTTTTCCCAGCTAGTAGCCCGATGAAAATGAGAACGATGAATACGACTTAAACAGACAATGATTGTTTGGGTGATACCTCGTAACAAAACACGAGTGGGAAATATCTCGTTGCCTCCTGCGTTCCCACATGGAAAACGAGATCATTCTAGCTTCTGCTTTCTAATAACGCTTCTTTGTTGACGCCTTCCGATTACAGCTCAAATATGCTTTTGTTCTTGCGACTCTACGCGAACGACTTTCACCCTACCCTTTCATGTAACTTCCCCCCCCATTAGCTCTCCATAGGAGACTTCGCTTTGCCTTGCGTCTTAACCCTTGACTCGTGAACTTATCTGAGTTTTGTACATGGGGATGTCGATAAAAGTGAAACTGAGCTAGCTTCCTACAATATTATACAATGCTTCAATTGTAATAAATTCCATCACTCATCAATCAACTGCAGAATGACCACCAGATGCTTGAAGTGCGGCAATACCCATCTGACAAGAGACTGTACAATCAAGGAGATAAAGGAAAATCCTCTTTCCATAAATTGCGACACCCACGAGCATATGGCATCATGGGCGAAATGTCCTAGCTATCCAAAAACCCCTAAAGGCGCTACTAATTTCAGAAACAACAATCTAATTACCAACAGCAACCAAGTTAAAATCAACTACTTTTTTGCACAAGCAGTTAGCAACGCTCCACGCCCACAGATGGCGCCGCAGAGCGGATCAAAAACTTCGACACGAAACGATGCCGGATCTAATCCAAAACACCACCCAAATTCTAATTACTCCCACAACAAGCAGGAAGGAAAATTTTCGCACTCCATAGATCTACTCCTTGTACTATCAGACATTTTAAATAAATTCCCTGGCTCGGCAGCTCAGCTCTCCAGAATTGCAGCAGTCAAAAATAATAAAAACCAAAAATATGCCATCATGGAGGCGCTGCTTGATTCAGAAACTTATGTATAATCCCAATACAAATATTAATGCCCCATATACCTCTGGTCTCAGTTTGTGTTCTTGAAACTCAAACGCAGTTTTAGCTCGTATCGTGGAGCTACGAGTATTTGTAGAGAAGTATCGCGCCGATATTATCCTTATACAAGAAACAAGACTCAGACCGAACCACAGTATTCACTTAGCAAATTATAAAGTACACAGAAATGATCGCATCACAGATAACGTCCCCTCCGGAGGCACCATGATTCTTATTAAAAACAGCACAGCACACCACATACAAACTACCACACCACTCCAACACATAGAAACAACCGCTATCACCCTTACTCCATTTAACAATCAGCGAGTCACTCTTTCTTCCATTTACATTCCCCCAGTCTCTGATAAATGATTATTTACCCTAGATCTAGAAAATATTTTACAAACTCAAATTGTGTGATTTTTGACTATTTTAACGCCACACACAACTATTGGAATTGCAGAAAAAATTCAACAAGAGGCATCCATTTTAAAAACTTTGCAGACCATCTAGACTTACAAATATCATTTCCCTTACCCCCACACGATTTAGACATAACTCAACAAACACACTTGACATAGCACTTATTAGCGAATTCTTCTACCCCTTCTGAAATTACTGCAATTTTGGAGCTTTTTTCTGACCACAACCAGGTTGTACTAACTTTCAACTTTCATATTGAAAAAACTAAAACACACAAACATTATAAAACACACTGGTCAGATTTCTCCAAATACATAAATAATAACACCAAATATTTCGACTACTGTAAAATTAATTCCCCATCTCAACTTGAAAATAAAATCACTAAATTAACCGACTCCATCTAAAACGCTTACAAACAAGCCTCCACACCTACCAAAAATAAAAACTCAACTTACACACCAAATAGCATTAAAAACCTCATCACACAAAAGAACAAAATTAGAAAACTTCACCAAAGAACACTATACCCAAACACCAAAAATCAGCTAAACAGAATATTTTCAGAAATTAAAAAGCAAGTACAAATCTTCAAACAAGAAAATTGGAACTCCAGACAATAAGCACTCAACACACAAAACAACTCCTTATGGCAAACTGGAAACCTTTTTAAAAAGAAAAACCCAGTATACCACTCCTAAATTCAAACGAAGGCACAGCAGTCACAGACCCCCAAAAAGCAAATTTTCTAGAAGAAGCCCTGGCTACATAAAAAAATTGTTAAAAAATCTACCACTAAAAATTATATTCATCCCCACTTACATAATAAATAAAATATTAATTTTGAAACACTTTCCTAACACCTGGAAAACCTCCATAATTTTCCCCATTCTTAAACCTGGAAAAAATTCTCACTCTCCATACAGCTATAGACCCATCTCACTACTCTCCACAATCAGCAAATTAACCGAATCAATAATACTTAAGGTATCCGTACACCTTTAAAACGTCATTTTTGTCAAAATTTTCGATTTTCTAATTTTAACTTCAGTTTAAGTTTTAATCTTTTTTCTTTCTAATAGCGTTTGAATTTTGCTTATACCTTATTTAGAACTTAAGTTACAGAGATTTGAATTTTACTCGTTAGCTGATTTCTGAAACCGGAAGTGCATTTCTGCAGACAGGAAGTTGGAAGAAATGTTTGTTTACATTTTTATTTTTCGAAATATCTTTTATATGTACAATGGTACAAAATAAATGAATTTTAAAACATGAATCTGAATTTTCAGAATGTTTGAAAACACATTTGGCAACAGGTTTTTAAATACATTTTTATCTTGAATCTGGCAAAAAAAGACAATCGTTATTGTTTGTTTACATCTGTTTTAGTTTCTGTTCTCATCCTTATAAGTTTCTGTTTAAGTTTGTTTTTATTGTTTAAAAGTTCAATTTTTTTCGTTTAAAATGGGAAATCCAAAAAGAAGAATTAGTGTTAAAAGAAAGACAATTTCGTGGTAATGGTTTTACCAAAAATGATAGCAAAAATAGTACTGTAACTGCTAATGCCAGTGCTTCAAAATTGAACATTTCTGCCATTCTAGTTGAAGAAATTGCTGAATATGAAAATAAACCGCTAACCGGCAACAGAATAATTGACATAGAACTCCTTTTATATTCAATTTTACAACTTTGTTGCCCGAAATGCTTCCACGATGGTTTGCTGTTACATGAAGACTCGAGGTATGATTGTGCTTAAGTTTTGCAATAAAATGTAAGCATTGTGACTATTGCACAGGATTTTCCAGCTCGAAGAAAACATTAAACTATCCTGAGGTAAATGAAAGATTTGTTTATGCCATGAGACAAATTGGGAAAGGTTTTTCTTCTATATATAAATTATGTGCAACATCAAATTTACCAGGTTCAGTAAAACTGCATACACCAATCATGAGAATAAACTTCTGTCTGTGATTTCAGAAGTAAGTGAACTGTCAATGCAAAAGGCAGCTAAGGAAATTTTGAATATTCATTCACCTAAAAATAAATTGGCTGAATGCGGTGTTTCTGTCGATGGAACATGGCAGCGTAGAGGTTACACTTCTATGAATGGGTGTGTTGCTGCTTTGTCAATTGACACTGGCAAAGAAGTGGACATTGAAATAATGTCATCATATTGTCCGATCTGCAGAAATCTTTCGAAAATGCCTAAAGGTATTGTATCCGAGACACTTGAAGCAGATAATGTGTGTCAAAGTAATTTCAAAGGTTCCTCATTAAAGATGGAAGCTGTTGGCGCAAACAGGATCTTCAAGCGATCAATTGTGAAACGAGGTTTGAAGTATTCACACTATTATGGGGACGGGGACTCTAAAGGCTTCATCAGTGTGAAAGACACTTATGGGAAAGATAGCGTGACTAAACTGGAATGCATTGGGCATGTTCAGAAAAGTGTAGGTGCGAGATTGAGCAAACTGAAATCAAAAAATAAAAGTTTATCTGGTAAAGGTAAACTTACTGATTCATTTATTGACAGATTGCAAAATTACTATGGAATTGCTGTTCGAAGTAATGTAGGCAATCTACTCAAACTTCAACAGAACGTCATTGCGGCCTTGTACCACTGTGCATCGAGTAGCAAGAAACCCATGCATAGACAGTGCCCTATCGGGAAAGATAGCTGGTGTTATTATCAGCGAGCACTGTCATGCGGCAAAAAGCACAAAGAAAAATATAATGGCTTATCCAATGATATATTAAATTTAATTAAACCTACATATTTAGAACTGTGTTCTAAAGAACTTCTGTCAAAGTGCCTTCATGGT
>BMAW01118769.1:0-37173 GCA_019974015.1 Nephila pilipes
TGTAATTTTTTCAAATGAGAGTAAATTCAACATGTAAGGATCATATTGGCACAAAAAGGTATGGAGAAAAGCAAATGCAGAGCTCGAACCAAAGAACAGGAGAGGAACTGTTAATTACAATGGTGGTTCAATTTTGGTTTGGGGTTGCATGTTAGCGGCTGGTGTAGGTAATTTAGTAATTATTGATAGAACAAGGAAACAATTCAGTAATCTGAACATTTCAAAAGATATTCTACGTCAAAGCGCTGCAAAATTAGAACTTCGGAAATCGTTTATCTTTCAGCAAGATAATGAATCAAAACATACAGCTCAAACTGTACAAGAATGGCTGCTCTATAATTTCCAAAAACAGCTCAAAAATCCTCCTCAGTCACCCGATATTGAACACTTGTGGGATTACCTTGATATACAAATTAGGAAACAAGAGATAAAAAAAAATAAGAAGGATTTCAGAAGAGTATTTTGGAGGAATAGTAGAAAATACCACCTTCTTCTGTGACCCAAAATTTAGAGAACTTAATATCATCAAAATTAAAAGCCCTGCTAAAAGCCAAAGGCTTCTCTAGTAATTACTAATTTTTTGTTTTTGCAAAAGAAACTTGTAAAAATTTTCTTTTTTCTCTTTCTCTGTTTTCCCTGCATACTTACTTTTGTGACATGAATCACATGTTAATTTTAAGTTAAACTATTTTTGAGGATTATATATCTCTTATTCTTTGAAAAATATGATCACTATTACTGTACATACTTTTGTGACTCAGTGTATTTAATATGATTGCACACATTTCGAAATTGTTTAGACGATATAAAAATTCCAGAAAAAATTTCACAATTCTAGTAACTCTATAATTAAACTCAAACAATGAATACCAATCGAATAACCTTGTATTGATAAAAATAGTTCACAAAAAGAATACAGTAGAACGATAGTATAAAAGAAGCTACTTCATGGCAATTGAAAATACACCTGAGCGACATTACGAGTATTACGCACTTTGCTTTAGTGATTCAGATCTTTTTTTAAGAAAATCTCATTACGAATTTTTCACAAATTTGTGAGTTCTTCACTGTTATATTTCTTATTAGATTCGAGAAATTTTTGAACTGCATCTGAAGTTTGTTCCCAAGAGAGACTAATTTCATCCTTCATGTGGCTCCTTCTTCATTCGGTTTTATTACGTGATCCTAAACTTCTAAAAGTTCACAAAACTTTGTTCTTCACTCAGTCCGATCGACATCGGATTAAAGAGAACCTACTGCATAACGCTTAAGGCCTAATTCAAGTAAGGTTAGCGCATAACAAATTGTTAACTGTTAAGGGCTCTTTCTAATCATCCAACCTTAATAGTGCCACTTTTTAAAACTTTTTTTTGTCATATGTGCCGCACATTTTCCTTTTTTTTTTTTTAAATTTCTATATTCTTTTTTAGTATACCTTACTACTGGCTCGATAGCTTGAATGGTATAATGGTAGGTCATGGCGTAGAACTCGGCAGTGTTTTAGTCGAATCGCATGTTCCAGTCCTGATTCATCTAAATTCCTGTTGAGTAGAGTAAGTGAAAGTTAAGGTTTATGGCTCCCAATGTGGCTACGCTTCGTCAAGCTATGTACACAATAATTATGCTTCACCAAGCTATGTACATGGAGCACGTTAAATGACTAAAAGTCGCCTCGTTAGTATGATGTGAATGTGGAGAGTGGGATACCAGGTCAGGTTCTCGTTATCTGACAATAATTCAAAATGACAAGGCGGATTGGCTGTAGTTAGAGGACCTTTGTGTCGGTCACACCAAGGCTATTGGCGATTGATATAATATTAAAATACGATAAAGTGGGGAGGACGACTTATGAATTGGCATCCCCCTCTCAAAACTGTGTAGGGTAGAAATAGACAGCTTGTAGTGTTCGATATTACGACATAATACTTCTTTTTCCTCCAAGAATTCTCCCCTCTTTTACAGTTTGCATAAAATTTAGATTATGGAATTTAAATTTAAAAAATATTAAAAAAATTCATAAAATAAGAGTTTTGATATTGAAAGAATCCAATTCATTATCTTTAGCTATGATTGAAGTCACCGCAATTTGTATATCTTCACTATGTTAGAGAATTCTTACTGGAATTACAATTTTACACACACACACATTTCAGATATCTTTCATATTTTAAACTTCGGAATCGCTAAAAGTTGCTCTTTTGTAAGGAAATTTAATAAACTCAACTTAATCTATACCCTTGTTAAATAGTACTATTTATGCACTTAAAAATGGTGTGCTTTTATAAATGTATTAAATATTTTTCTTTAATTTACTAGTGTAATTTAAACTAGCAAATGTTTAGATTTGCTTTGTCTTTTACAATGTAAGGAGAAAAAAATCGGAATAAGGTAATCATAAAAACATCAAAAGTATACAACGCCACGAATTTAATAAATCATTTTATATTTATCGTTTAAAAAATTAGATTAATCGTACCCATATGAAACCTAATAAATGAGCAACGTAAAAGAATGAGAGAAGAGACTTTTCCAACATTTTATTATTTGAAATCCTAATTTTTTAAAATAATTTTAATTATTTATCGAAAAAAAATCCCTATATGTCTTTCTATCAGGTGATAAAATATTTTGCATTTTCGAACCCTATAGGTCTAAAAATCTCTGCCGTTAATTGTTTTTCCCCCTTCGTGTAAAGATATTTTGAGCCAAAGGAAGTCCTTGTTTCGATTCTCGGATAACATTCAAGCCGACGAGATTTCACATCCACCCTCGATCCAAACAATTTCACCCCACTCGAATCCACTCGCCTAATCCCTCTTCAACACTGTTTGCTGTTCGATTCAACAATCGCCTGAATCAACATTGTTGACATTCATGCCAGGGGTGAAGCAGGTATCATGAACCACCCTCTATCAAACGATATCTCGGCTAATAAGCGGAGGAGGTCCCTCAACAGGTTCACCTTGCACCTTCGAACAAGAGACCACCCTGAAATTGTTCTTTCTTTCTTTTTTTTTAATCATTCCCAGGTGTGGTTGGAAAGTTTTTTTTTTTTTCTGATGGATTTTGGGCTGCACGTTTGCGAATTCCCAAAGTGTAGACCCAGACAACTGATGTGGTCGTTAAATGATGGGCGCTTCGAAGTGGCCCTAAAAGAAATCGTGTAAAATTACGACTTCCGGACTGAATCATTGTCCGGGAGGTGTGATGTTGGTATAAAGATTTTTATGGACGGAATAAAACATGTGAAGAAAAGCGGAACTGGTAACCCCTAAGATTACTTAAAGTGGTATTGTATCGAAACCCTGCATACGAATTGAAACCTCTTCAGTGTATTAACATTAAAAAAAAAATTAATAAAATTTGAATGTTATTTACAATTTCCTCCCTAGAGCAGGGGCACTGAATTAAGGGCTCGCCAAGCAAATTCTAGAAATCCCTCTTGCTCGATAAACGAGAAAGTACAAAATAAATTACAGTAATGTTTGCTTACTGAATACTCCTGGCTGTCTATTTCTGCCCGACTCAAAGGTACATTAACTATAGCCAATACGCATCAATATTTTAAACTACATTCAAACGACTATTTCGACACAGAACAAGCACCTCACTCCCCTTACATTCACACCGCATCAACGTGATGACTTTTGAGCCACGACAGAATAAAAATTAGGATGCAAGAATCAGCTCTAGCAATGCGGTACCAAATCCTGCTTAATTGAAATTTGGACGTAATAGAGACGGAAGTAAAAGGGGGAAAAGGGTTCACAAAAAAGTGGGTCAAAAACAAAGAAGGATCGTTAAGGTATTCCGCGGGGCTTGTCACCCTTGTTTACAAAAGGCAATAAATTCCATAGGAAAGAAAAAGATTACACTAGAGTACCTCGTGTGTGATCATGATATACCTTCTGACTTAAAGAAGGCAAGTCCCTGAGGAGAAATTTAAGGAGCCTCAGCCCACTACACGACTGGTCTGACTCGACTGAAACATCTCCAGTTACAAACTTATGACCGTGAACTCTCACCTAGCGCAACCTTTTCAGGAAATATACGAGGGAAAATATTCTTTATTTGTAATATTTTTTACGGTCTTTCACGTAATGAATTGTTTCAGTATTAGCACTTCACAAAAGAATGAATACATCAAGGAGCCCTACAATTTACATGAGGAAATGCAGATGTTGATAGCAACAATTATCACATTTGAAACTCTCAAAGATAATAAAAGCGTAAAGCTCATAATAAAATTTACTGTTTTACTCGTATCTGATTTCAGGTCTTGCTGGTTAGTAAATAGCATTCTATTGAAATTCAAATACCGGTGACACCAAAAAATAAAAAAATCTTTTCATTCTCTCAAACTACATTCGTAAGCGCATCACGTTGAATGAGTTTCTTTTCAGAAATTAAATTCTCGTAATACAGTCATTTAAATTGCAAAATAATTCCTTTTCATGTCTTATTTTATGACCACAGCGAAAAAGAATATGTTAATGTTTCACTGTAAGTATATTCGACGCATGACCGTGACACGCGCCAGATATCTTCTTGGACAGTTCCTTTTTCTTTTCTTTGACATCGAGTCATCCATAACAAAAACGTAAATTAAAAAAAAAGTCACATAGTTATAAAAGTTTTAATAAAAAGAACATTATCAGAGAAAACACAGGTGTTATAAATGCTACTTTTTTTTCATTAGGTCGAAGGTGAAAACGAGGTTTGAAGTGAAATGGAATGGATTTTAACCTAAGCGTATAACTGTAATTACCGAATCGCAATTGAGGTGGTAAGCAAATGAGAAATTAACCTTTCACAACATACTATGGTTTCCGTAAGCTATTTTCTCTTGCTGCCCTGTTTCATTTTTTTTTTCGCTTCACATCCATTACAGCAATTAAAATTCTTGAAACAAAGACTGATATTAATATTTAGAAGAAAATGTTTTTCAAAAAATCATGACTTTTAACCTTTAAGTTTAAATTCATACTAAGCCTGTGCAGCAATTTTTATCGGTATTAATAATAATTTTGGCTTATTTCGCAATACGTAACAGTTCTATATTAATAGTGGAATTCCGGAATCTTTTTTGGGTATATAATTCGAAATCATCCCTGATATAATGGAGAACTCATATCGAGCTTGACGAACATCACTGATATCGAGTTATTCGCATAACGAACGAAACAAATTGTAAAAAAATTATATTGAACGACATTTCGCTCAGCGAGCATGGAGTGTGCCTGCTCCATTAATCCACGTTCAAAATTTTTTCTGCAAACACTTCGCATCGCTTGCGATTACACATTTTTTTTCCAATTTTGTGTATAGTTCCTGTGGAGGCAAGGAGGTGAGAGGTGTCTCTGGGCAAGATCATGGAAAAAGAAGAGGATAAGTGATGAGATTGCATGACATCGATGAGCTTGTTGAAAAGCACAGCCCAAAGCCACGCACACCAAAGAGCTTATAGAGTTGCAATATGTCTTACAATATGAATTTATGGTAGAGAGTTTGTCAAAGGAGGAGGTAACGGCAAAGAAACAATCTTCTGGTTGCTAAATGTATAGGAAACTGCTACGTTGTACATTGAAAAGCATCGTCCTAATAAGGCAAGGGCTTCAGATTTATTGAATGGTATGCTGTGTCACATTTCCATCATATTTTCAAGCGTCAGCAAAAACAAATGTCTCTATACAGCGTTTGTGAAAAAAGAGTTAGCTTATTCATCATAACATATACCTTATTGCGATTTTTTCTGCTCCTTCAAAACGATTTCGCATTCCAGGATTCGATTTGCGATAGAAGAAAAGATGAAAATGATTCACGAAATAGAATTTTTTTTTTGTTAAACAATAGCATATTTTGAGAAAGTAAAGGTATTTCATATGTGTGTGTATCGGACCAGACATTTTGTCCCTCAAATAGAGGTGTCTCTTCTTCAGAGAGTATTCCGAAATTGTAATTGAATTAGACATTCAGGTTGTATCAAGTTTAAGTAAACGACACATAATAAGTAACATTGACACAGATATTTATTCGAATCTGAAGTTAAAGACAGAGTTAAATTCATAATAAAAAAAAAGTGCAATTATTAAAAAAATGTATGAAATAAACAATAGTTTTGTACTTTCAGAAATTGGATACAATCCATGTTTGCTTGAAAATATGTGCATTGCAAGCATTTTTTCCCATAAATTAAGATCAGCAGTGTTATTAAAGTCACTACGAATCTTAATTCCTTCACTGCCACTAATAATTAAGAATTTTTTAACTGGGAGGTATATTTTAAGGGTCTGTATATTTTTTTTTATGTCACACTTTTTGTCTGACTCCACTTTATCTTCCTCACTAGATTCCAAGCTTTTTTTTTTTGTTAAATTCCACTTCATCAACTACAGTTTGAAATAAAAGATTTTATATCGTCATTATTGTCTCAATACACAAGTTATCATCGATTTTTAAGACTTCTAGTATCTGAGCACTGCCACTGATTTCGAGAAGTTCAATAAATTTTTTTCAGTAGTATTTTCACTGCGGGAACTCGAAACTGGAATTTCAAAGCGTAATTCTCATTGGTCCCTGTCTCGGATTACCTTAAAACTTGCTAGCACTGCTTCCCCTCCTAGTGAGAACTATAGCAAAACTAACTAGATTTTGAATTATGTGAATAGGAAGTATAATTTTGATTGCGCCACAACTTGCTTTTTCTCAATGTAGCGTTTCTCGTTTGAATACTGAAAAGCCTTTTTCTAAAGAAAGAGATTAATTTTTTATTTTATTATTTCCTTGCCTCAAAATAACATTTCACTGAGCACAAATTTGCCTTTGAGACCTCAAAAAATTACTTATAAAGGTTATTTTATTTTTATTTTTTATTTCCCTACCTCTAACTTTTTGAAACTTTTTTCAGTGTCACTTAAATAGATTGTCTCTTATTAAAAGGTGAATAAGGATTTTAGGGTAGGATATAATAATAGAGAACTCAATCCCTATTCAAAGAGACCAACAGAATTGTCCCTTAAATAGAGGGGTCTCTTATAAGAGATACTATTGTGTTTGCATATATATGCATATACACATACAAAATTTAAACACAAAAAATAAATCAAATTATTTGTTATTATTATTAAAGTCAAATCAAATTATTTGTTTCCTTACCTCCAAGCAATTGCGTTAGTAAAAATATTACAAACAGGATAAATAAAATTAAAACTGCAAAATTTAGTATAATGTAATATAGAAATTTGAAAATATAATACATAAATCTAAATTCTTAATTTACACTTTATTTAATAAATAATGGAAATTAGCAGCATTAAAAATAATCATCCTTTTATATTTTAACGCTTGATTACGAAACATGAATTCTTGCTTTAAAATTTTCAATAATAAGAAAATTACGAACCTAAAAGTTTGTCGCTGTTTCTCACTATTTCACACAAGAGTAGGGATATAAATGTAATAATGTGATTTGAATTGAAGAAGCAGGGTGTAGTTGTTAATTTATAACACTTTCTGTAACACAATATTTTCATTCGGAGAGCAGAAGAGAAAATGCAATTAAACTATTTTTAAGGAGAAACATTTAATTTTTTTCCCTTTCACAATCTGAAGCATTGGAACGAACACAGGCTTCAAGGTCCAGAATGAAACCACTTATATATAATTTTTTTTCAGGTGATTTTAAGTGTAACTTTAGTTCAGTTTAGTTTTTATTAGAAGTCTGAGAAGCAACACGAAGGTTATTGGCGACGGACCTCGTAATTTTGAACCTCACTCAAGTGACGAGGCCAATACCTGAGCTGGCACCCCCTCTCCTAATTTCCACACCATGCTAACTGGAGGACTTTTTGACTTCGATAGATTTAATGTGCATCAGCCCCGGCTACACTGCGGGTCTTTAGCGGCCAAGGATCGAACTCGCGACTGAACGAAAACCGACGGCCACGAATCCGAAACCATGACCACTAGGCTACCGCGGCCACTTTTAAGTACAGGAGCAAAACTCTCATTTTTGGTGAAACACAACTTTTGGAAATGAAACAATTTTTTTCTATGGTACAATCTTGTTGAAATCTATTGACGTTTTAGCACTAAGTGCTATTCAGTTGGTATTATAGAATTTGGGCTTCCTCGCCAGTCATCTTAACTGCTTTTGTCAATTTCCATCGTTCTCTGACCTCTAAAGGTGAAAAATTCTACTTCCGATTGTCCATAACAAATGCATATGAATAATAAGACAACAAACAATCAAAATAAAAAGATGATTCAAGTTTAGTTTGTCAAGGGCAAGAAGCGTTTAGTTTGTTTTAAACTTATACTTCTCCTGTTGAAGAAGGAATTACTAGTCAGGTAAAAAATAATTTCCGTCTAGTCTGTGAAAGAAATCAACAATCCTTATATTATTTAAAGTTTTAACTTAATCTTTTCAAAATAGAGATGTTTTTCCTGTTGGAAACAAAATTTTGCTTTATTTACTGAAACATTTACCTTTAGAATTTTTTGCAATTAGTTTTTTTGAAAAATTTAATCGAAGTGTAAGGAAAATTTATCAAAATTTTGTTATTTTGAAAAAATATAATTCAGCCATAATTATATACACATGTTTCTTTCTCTCTCTCTCTCTCTATCGCATATTTACTTTTATAATTGATTTTGATATGTTTTTTTCATGGAGTTATCATATTATTTAAAAAATATTTCGAAAATTTAGGGTATTAACATAAAAGGTTTTTTTCAAAACAAAACAAAAACAAAAATTACTCCATTCCATGATTTAAATTGAATTTTTAAAAGCCCTGTAACAGAATTTCCATCTTCGCTATGTCGTCAGTAATTAAATTTTGCCGTTTCTGGAACAGAGGATTGAGGATTAGGCAAACGAAAGGGAGTGAAAATTTCCTCCCCCAACCGATAAGGGGTTTGGGCTAGGCAGACTGCAAGGGGTGGAAAAGAGACCCCCCTACTGACTGATAAGGGTTTCGGGCTTCGTACTGATAAGAAATACACGTTTTTAGCGATAACGACTTATATAATTTAAATTAGAATTTATTTAAGAATTGCAAGGGGAAAAGAGATGGAAATTTCATCGTCCCTCCTCTTTCTATCGATATGAGGCTCCTTATCTTCATTTTGATTGGTTAAGGAATGTGGGGATAGATTACGTTACCATAAATGTACTCACAGATGTAGCTCAGCATTTTATCTAAAATTGGTAGTTGACCACTTAGATAAGAATTGGCGACTCTTGCTAGAACCCAAGATATCATTTAATCTACCGAATACTTTGGAAAGTATGCACACTAGTTCATTTCAATTCAGCGAGGCAATAAGTTTGGAAGATCTCTCTGTTACTGTGTTTGATCAAATTGAAATGTTCCCCGTCACATAAATCAGGTGATAAATCAAACAGATATAATGCATATCCTTTAGGAAATTCAGTTCTCAATAAATAAAGACCTTCAGACTGCAAGAATAGATTCTGGTATGCTCCAATGTAGTTATCTTTTTTCAAAATCTAGTTCTAATGGCTGATGAGGCATAGGTTGACCACCTACATAAACCCCTAAAAAGTTCATGTAATAATGGTTGAATTCAAAGGGCTTCTTATAGTTTCCGTTAAATGCATCATTATCCACGCAAGCCAATACCAATCGTTTGGGCATCTGCCCCGAAAAAACGTTATCCTGAATGTGTTACGTCATCAGAGCCATCTGTACAAATTTGTAAAATTCTTAGTGGAGAGCAGCACCCCAACAAAAGCGGGTGCACTAATAAACTAGGCGTAGCGTTGCAAAATATTGATTTTTTTTTATCTAACCAGTTCACAGTCCACACAACAATTCGACGAGATATTGGTCCTAAGTAGCAGGAGAAATGGATAAAAGGTCTGAAAATAAAAATGATAGCAACGCTACTGAAAAGAAATTGAATCATTTGAAAGGTTCGATTAAAGGAACTTTAACTAGGTTAGAGACTTTTAGCTCGGAAAAAACAGTATCAAAGGATACTAGTGTCACTTAAATCGAAATAAAGCTAAAAAAATTGAGCAATTGCAGATCAATCGGTATAAAATAGCTGAGGATTATTGTAAAATAGAAAGTTCCAAAAATCCGGAAGCTATTCAGCTGGATATCGAAGATAAAAATGAACGGATCGGAAAAACCGAGGTAGGTCTCAAACTTTTAATGTATTCTTTGAAAAATACTGAAAATGTAAACTTTAATTTAAATGACAGTGGTAAACATACTCAAATTCCATTACCAGAATTTTTTGGAGTAATAGCAGAATTCTCTTATTTCAAAAACCAATTTATTAATTTAATAAGTAATAATGATCAATTGAATGATTCGCAAAAGCTATACTATCTTCGAGCATATCTGAAAGGAGAAGCAAAGCTCTTGGAATCGCCTAGCGATAGTTTCGATTCCCTCTTTTAAGTATTAGAAGATCGTTATGAAAACAAACGTCAGTTGATAGATTCTCATGTCCTTGAAATAATAAATTATGAGAAAATTTATAGTGAATCAAGCAAAAGAATTGGCGCTTTAATGAATGGAAATGTATTAATAAAAGCATTAGAGCGCTTAAAGTTCTGAAATATAAACAGAATGATTTATCAGATATAATTTTAATAAATATAATTCTTCAAAAAATTGATAAAGAATCGAGAAAACAATTCAAACTTTCGTTAAAAACAGCAGAAAGTCCAACATTTGATTCTGTTATGAAATTTTTAAAAAAGAGAAGTACCCTGTGAGAAAATATTACTTGCATTCCTAGTGCTAAAATGATCTATAATAATACTACTATGTCAGCTAAAGCCAAATATTTCGTAGTTAATAGTAAAAAAAACCAATGTTAAACCTTGTATGCTATGTCGAAATCCTCATTCCCTTTATGAATGTATCGCATTTCAAAATATGTCAGTGGAGTACAGAAAAAAATTCGTAAGGAATAACAAACTTTGTACAAATTGCCTCAGACTCCATTCTGGTGCAAGCATGTCTAAATACAGATGTACAGTTAACGGTTGTAAGGGATTACATAATTCACTGCTTCACGAATCAAATCAGATTCCCACTGCAGTTAAAAAGCTCAGTGTAGGGGAAGAGGAAAGGGAGAAAGAAGGTCAAGCAGAAGTTTCTGTTTTGACATTTAGGAATAAATGTGTTTTATAAATACGTTTTGTGGTTTTCGTTAAAACTGCTGAGGGATTTAGAATTAAGTTAAGAATTTCACTAGATAACACGTCAACATTATGTATTATGAGAGAAGATATAGCAAGGAAGTTAGGGATTAAGTTTAGGTCTGCAAATCCATCAATAACACACATTACGCAATCCGCGAAGTATTCAGCTAATATTGAAGTTTCAAATAGTGATTATACCTTTTCACGCAATGAGCAATTTTCACTTTTACCTAAAATTACCGATGCGATTCCTGTATCAAAATTAAATATAGCTTATTTAAATATTCCAGCTTCAATTGAGCTGGCAGATTCTAATTTCCATATGCCAGGTCAAATTGATATATTGATAAGAAGTGAACTATTTTTTGAAATTTTAAATCCAGAGCAATATTATTTGCAGGAAGGAAACGTAATTTTACAAAATACGAAATTTGGCTATTTAATCACAGGTACCCTTCCTCAGACACAAAAATAAACCAATTGTTGTTTAATAAGTGAACCAAGTTTAGATGCAACAGTAAAGAAATTCTTTGAACTGGAATCACTTCCAGATGATTCTAAAGAAATTACTAAAAGTGAAGAGTGAATTTATTGTGAGGAACATTTTGTTAGAAATTATAAAAGAGATAAAACGGGAAGATTTATAGTTCAGTTGCCCATAAAGGAAAATGCAGAAGCATTATTAGGATATTCAAAAGAGAATGCGGTCAAACAACTAAATGGTATTTGGGAAAAATTAAACAAAAATATTAAACAGAATTTATGGGGGAATATGAACTTTTAGGCCATATGGAGGAGATTAAAAATGAAGCTATGGATAAGACTAACTATTACATTCCTCATCATTCCGTATGCAAACCAGAGAAGGCATCTACTCCATTAAGAGATGTCTTTGATGCAAGTACAAAAGCAACAATTGGTTTTACTCTAAACTCTATCTTACTAAACGGAGGAATTACTCAACAAGATCTCTTTTCTATAGTCAGTAGATTTAGAAAACACGATTACGCGTTTAGTGCAGATATTAAAAAAATGTATAGGCAGATACTAGTTGATCCTAATCAAAGGGATTTACAACAAATTGTTTGGAAAAATAGTGCAGATGCTCCAGTCAAGACTTATAAACTATCTACCGTAACCTATGGGACATTTTCTGCACCATTTTTAGGTACCAGGACCTTAAAGGCCTTAGCAGACGAAAAAAGAGCGGACTTTCCTGACGCAGCAGATGTGATTTCAAACGATATTTACATGAATGATGTTCTTTCTGGAGAGTCTACATTAGAGGGTGCTAAAAAACAACAAACCAAAATATCTCAACTTCTCCTGAGAGGTGGATTTGAGCTGCACAAATGGGTATCAAATAGCCCTGAACTGTTAAAAGATTTGTCTGCAAAGATTCCTTATCGAGCACATCTTCCTATATGCTTGATAAGGAATTTCAGGATGCTCCAGTGAAAACATTAGGGATGCTATGGGATCCAAAGGTGGATCCCATAGCATCCTTAATGTTAAGATTAATGACAAGGTAAAGATTAATGACAAAGTCAACTTCTCAAAAAGAGATGTACTTTCAGAAATTTCAAGACTCTATGATCCTTTAGGCCTAATTGGACCCATTGTTACGAAGGCGAAGATATTTATACAAGGACTTTGGAAAATAAAATTAGATTGATGTGAACAGCTACCACCAGATGCTATGGAAGAATGGAAGGACTTTTATCAAAAATTATCAAAAGTAAATAACTTTGAAATTCCAAGGTGTATTCTGCTTCTTAGAACAATACGGATTGAGATGCATGGATTTTCTATTGCATCAGAACGTGCCTATGCTGCTGTTGTCTACATTAAATGCTCCAACGAATTTGGACATTCTCAAATTAGACTATTATGCAGCAAGTCCAGAGTGGCTCCTTTAAAAGCACTCACCATACCCAGGTTGGAACTGTCTGCAGCTTTACTATTATCGAGATTAGTCAAAAAAAAGTTGTGCCAATTCTACAATTACCTATTGATAAAATTTGGTTGTGGACGGACTCAACAATCGCTTTAGCGTGGATTAAGACTGAGACTCATAAACTCAAAACATTTGTCAGAAACAGGGGGGCGGAGATCCAAACACTTTCAAAAGACTGTCATTGGAAACATGTGAGCTCCAAGAACAATCCTGCCGACTTAATTTCTAGAGGCTGCAATGTAGATGAACTTTTAAAGAACGATATGTGGTTCTCGGGTCCAGATTTACAAACTGATGAATACGAGGACAATCAACTCCTTCCAGATCCTTCTTAGAGTGATGAACTAAAATGTGCTGTGACTCTTTCAATTAATGATTGTACTTCAAATTTTTATGATGAACTCTTTAATATTACAAATAATTTCAAAAAATTAATTAGAATTTTTAGTTTTATTTTCAGGTTCATTAATAACATTAAAGCTAAGGAGCCTTGTAATAAGGATAAATATGTAACTGCAGATGATTTAAAGAAAAGTACTGAATTTTTAGCTAGAATAGCACAATTAAATGAATTTAAAGCAGAAATCGATGCTTTGAAAAAAGGTAAAGGTGTTTCAAAAACAATTAAGTTAAGGGCTTTAGATCCTTTCTTAGATGAAAATTCTTTACTCAGAGTTGGTGGAAGGCTTAATAATGCAAAACATCAAATAATTTTACCTAGTAAACATAAATTTACTAAATTACTTTTTGAGCATTTTCATAAGAAGTTTTTTCATATTGGTGCTTAGGGTTTAGTACATCAAATTAGAATGTAGTTTTGGCCCATTAATGGCATGGGTCATTGGCCCATCATGCACGACAAACAGCACATGATTGTGTTGAATGCTTTAGACAGAAGCCTACTGTGGTAGATCAAATAATAGGAAATCTGCCATCAGAGAGAGTAATTCCAAGTGCGCCATTTGTAAATTCTGGGGTGGATTTTTGCGGTCCTTTTCAAATAAAATTTAAAAATCAAAGAAAGGGGGTATTTTCAAAAATTTATGTAGCAATTTTTGTATGTTTGGCTACTAAAGCTATTCATTTAGAGGCGGTGACAGATTTGCAACTGAAGCATTTATTGTAACTCTGAAAAGGCTATGCGCCCGCAGAGGCCGCATTTCAACACTAATATCTGATAACGCATCTAATTTTAAAGGCGCAGCTGCAGAATTAAATCGTTTCATAAAATTCATTTGTAACAAAAACGAGACCTTAGCAAATTATTTTGCTTCAGAAGCGATTCAGTGGAAATTTATCCATTCTCGCTCTCCTAATTTTGGGGGAGACAGGGGTAAAGTCAATCAAACACCATCTTCATAGAACTCTAGTTAAAAGTAAAATAATTTTCGAAGATTTCGAGACAATAGTAATTAAAATTGAGGGTATCCTTAATTCACGTCCATTAGTCCCATTGTTAAATAATATTAATGAATATGAAGTTTTAACTTCTGGACACTTTATAATTGGTCGACCTATCAGTACAATACCCAAGCCCGAAATTTTAGATATTTCAGAATATAGGCTATCTAGATGGCAATATACAATAAAGTGTGTACAATCTATTTGGAAACGCTGGAAAAATGATTATCTAAATCATTTACAACAGAGGAACAAGTGGCAGTTTTAAAAAAATAATGTTAATGTAGGATATTTAGTGCTATTAAAGGAAAATGATTTGCCTCCTTGCAAATGGGCAATGGCAAGAATTGTGGAGATTATTTATGGAAATGACGGTAAGGTCAGAGTGGTTAAACTAAAAACTGCCACTGGAGTTCTCACACGTTCTATTTCAAAAATATGTCTTTTACCAATAAAAAATAATCATGTAAATTAAATTGCAATGTAATGTATATTATATTCTTAGAATGTTTTTTTCTTGTTGCTTAGAATATTGTATTTCTTCTTATTGGTGAATATTGTGTTTATTTGTAATTAATTCATTTATATATTTGTAAACTTTATGTAACAAATTGTATTTTTTAAGTATATTTTTTGAAATATTGCATATTTCAACGCAGGGTGGAATGTTACGTTATCAGCGCACTGTAGCGCCATCTGTACAAATTTGTAAAATGTTCAGTCTAGAGCTGCACCCCAACAAAAGCGAGTGCACTAATAAACTAGGCCTAGCGTTGCAAATGATTGATTTTTTTTATCTAACCAGTTCACAGTCCATACAACAATTCGACGAATTAAAATGAATGAATAGCTGGATTGAGGCATAGAAAATACTTTACATACAACTCTGTCAATGGGATATTTAGCTGTTGCTTTCTCTAAAGTTTTCGCATGTCCTATGAGAATTCCTGGATTTACGCATACTTTTCTTACAAAGAGAGAGATGTGATCAAAAACAATTTTATAATGTCCATCTCCCATTAAGCAAAATTCTGTTTTACTTCTATCAATAGTCCCGCTGTTTTTGAATAATGAAGCTCGTTTGTTGAATCCTTCATTTGGATCATCATCTTTATCATATATATTAATTCGACCCGCTGTATCCTTATAATAAACTTCAGATATAAGCTGTGAAATCTTGCTGTCATACCCATGGCTTAAAAGAGTTTCTATGATAGCTCTGTAAGCTTAAGTATTAGTACTGGATGAGAAGATCCTCTCGTTTATACTAATATCCACTTGAGAAAATAAAGAGTGAAGGAAAAGATTAACGGGGCCGACTTTATTTTCTTCTGTTATTAGTTTTCCATCACTTTTTAAAATTTTTGCTCTAACATAAAGTTGAGTTTGAAATAAATCAAGGTACTCTTCACCGCTTCCTGAAATGACAAATTCAATAGGTTTTCCGTCAGATACGTTTGCTATTGGATGAAACTGAACCCAATGACCTCTTTCAATTACCGTTTGGGTAGGTAGAAGTGCAAATAAATTAAGTTCGGATTTTGCACATTCTGGAGAATCCTTCAAAAGAAATGCCATTTTTATTGCGTATCAAAAATATCACGTCTTTTCTTCTTCCTTACTTTCGATGGAATGAGATACTTTGGAAGTTTCTTCTTTCTTTTATAGGCTTTCCCTTTACCGAGCATATCATCTGCTTTTTTAATTGATTTCTTTGCTAATATTCTTCCTGCTTCCTTTGCCCTTTCTTCAGCTGATTCTTGCAGATTTCGTCCTTCTAATAAATCATTCGCTATTTGAGTCCCTGTTCTTAAAACTTCTTTTCCAACAGATTTGGCTCCTCGAGATAAAAAGGATAGAGCAGAACGGAATAGTCTTTTAAACCATCCTCCGATGTCATATCCCCTTTGAAATGATTGACTTGATAATAAAAAAGTCCATTGCCAGCTTGGTCAAAGAAATAGTCTTCACATTGTCTTAAACAACACGGATGCGGAACGAGCATCTTTATTCCATCAACTTTGATCCTCGAATGAGCTTTATACCTCCATTATTTTTAATTTATACTATTTGTCTCATGCGAAAATGGAACACCGCTATAACTCTACCCCTTTCAAAGGGTACTTAATCACCTGAATGCAATCTAAGAACAAATTCGATTGTTTAAAAATGCTGGCGTATTACGGGAACGTAATGAGGTTTTGTATAGTGTGAATTCATTACTTCTCCATCTTTTACTTCAACTTTTACAACTTTCAAAAGGGGAACTTGAATATCTCTCACAATTTGAGGTTCTACCAAATCACGATAAACATATATAAGGGGAAACGAAGCATTAGGATCAGCGATATAAGGACTTTCTACTTTCCCTTTAATTTCACCTTTTTTTCCTATCAAACCAAGGTTCGAAACACCGAGTTCAGAAACACCTTCACCTAAAAAAAATTTTAGAGTGTCAATTTTGTTTTGATTTCCACTCTTTTGACAACAGGATGATAATGAAATTCTATTTTGTCCTTAAAATCTTCTAAGTACATCCCCTCTAAAATGTCAGGTAAAGACTCATAACATCCTTGAGGAATTTTTCTAGCTATCAACTTCCCATCACCCAGATCAAAACCGAATAAATTATTACGTTCTCTTATATTGTACCATGTATGAGGATAAATAAACTAATCCCATTTTCCCTTCTCCATTTAGAGTAATAGGAGTCGGAAGTTGAGTAATAAAATGTGAAATTTTATTTTCTGGAAAAAAATCTTTGGAGCTATCATTCACAAGTGTTACGTAGAATGACATTTTTACGACTGATGATTAAGTAGATATTGATCGTTCTTTATAGTTGTTTCACGGCATGTACCCCCATGTTAAAATTTTCTGGATACCCCAAAAATTGTACAAAATATTCAATCTTGCCATTTTTTTTTCGTATTTTCTAATTTTTTTCGATGGGATAATAGCCTGAATCCGTTACTTTTTGAAGTTCTTGTTCATAAAATGTACCCCGAATTACTTCTCCTGTTAAGTCTTTTACTTTATAAACAGTGGGCTCCCTACGAAGAATGTGATAAATGGCAAAAATCTTTTGCGTCCAATTTTGTTCATACCTTTTTTCGAATTAATCCCTTATTTGAAATCTATGTTTAGATAATATTTTGTTTTGATTTCCATATAGATTTTTCCATGCCTCCTTTTCATTTTCATCGTTTACAGAAGCGGGTGCCGTCTGAATAATTCTGTGCCAAGTATTATTATAACTATGAACTAATTTATCAATAACATCGATATAACGCTTTGTATTCATTTCTGTAAATTACTTCCACATTTTTGTCTTTAACGTTCTGTTAAATCGTTGTACACCAGAGGCTTTCGTATTATTATTCGTCATAAAAAATATTACTTTCTTCTTTTTGAGATAATTCTGAAAAAGTTTGTTTGTAAATTATTTACCAGCATCAGTTTGAAGTTTAAGAGGAATACGTTCAGAAAAGATTCTTTCAAAGGCCGATACAATTGTTTTCGCATTCTTATCATATAATGGAATAGATCAAGCATATTTAGATAAAACACAAATGCAAGTAAGTAAAAATCTATACCCATCATTAAACTTAGTAAGAGACTGCATATCTATTAAATCAGCCTGAAATTTCTGATTCATTCTATTTATAAATACTCTATTTTTCCTAAATTTCTTTTTAATAGATTTATGTTAAGTATATGAATCTTTCCCACTTAATTACTTTTTAATATCTTTCCTAAGGAAATTTTCAGTTTATTGCTCTAAATAAAGCCTCAACACCATCGAAACTACCCGGATGTTCGGGTTCTCGATAAGCCCTTTCAATATCCATTCATAACTAAGGAATGACGTGCTTATTGAATAATATCACATGCATGAATAAAGTTAAAAGCAGAATACTCAAAGTATTTATACCATTAAATTAACCTGAAAAAAATATTATCACAAATATAAATATGTAAGGTAAAGACTGAATAGTAATAACACATCAATATACATAAAAATTATTTTATTTAATGCAAGCGATGAATATCAGAGGCAATGTACATACTTTTGGCATTGTTTATAACATAAGTCATATCCCAATTATTTACAAAAATAGGACTTATATAATTTAACATTTGAAGGTTTCGTTGAATAAAGTCTTGAATTAGTTGCTCAAAGTTCATTGCAAAAAAGGCTAGATCACCATAGAGTTGAAAGCGAGTTTTATGATCCATTGTAACGCATTCATGTCCGAGTTGATTTGCATATCCCTGAGTACATCCAAAACATTCAAATACGTCGGTAATAGAACTCCTCAAGTATTCACAAAAAAGTTCTATTAATGAAGTAGTTAGTACAGATTCTACTTCCGAAATGTCTGTATTCACAACAACATTTGGTGTGATTTTCGAAACTTCATTTAACAGCAATTTTCGAAAAATACAATCAGAGACCATGAACATGGCACTCTCCATAATTCTTTTGCGAATTTGTGCTAATTCTAACCAACTGTTTTCATTCATAACACAAGTTCCTGGGATAAACTTTCCAGAAAAGTCGTTTTGTTTGAAGTATCGCTGGAAGGTAATATGTGAAACGTCCTCGATGAACACAGTCGAAATCCTCAAAGCATCTTTCAGAACAAAAGTCTCTTCGTTTGAGGAGTACACGTTGATTAGCTCGATTCGATTTGCAAGGGATTGCCAGAGCACAGGCGACAAACAGACACTTTTTTTTAGTTGGATAAAGTCGATTGTTTTCATCTCTTGTATATTGTAGATGAACTTGCACGGTTGTAGCTAAATATGTCACCGCAACATAGATGTCTTGCCCCTAATGGAAATGATGTGGTGGTACAGCACTGTCCGAGAAGGAGGAATCTAGTTTGACATTTTTATTCAAACACACACCTTAGCTGATATATTAGAGAGATTCAACATTCGTTTCATTTTTCAAATTCTGTATCAGTCCGTTTAAAATAGCATAAATTTAAAACTACAGTCTAAGACTGAGAAGAAGTTAGAAATGACTTTGAACCAAGTGTACTACAAGTCTATGATTAGAACTTTACACCAATACTGAGCTGTAATTGGTTTGTTAAGGTCATACCACCAAACTTAAAAAAGCAGATTGGTGAAACAGAATAATGTATTCTTACACCGCGGAATGTTACATTGGGTGTAATTTGGTCTTGTTTTCAATATTCGTGTAACGGCATGTTCATAGTATGTTTACGTATTCCTTTCCCTTATCAATTTTGAATAATTCTGGCATGATTTTGTCAGGTTCAAACACGTATTCTATTTGCATTTTCGAAATTAATCTACTGGTATATAAAATGAGAATTTCTTAGATTAGACTAATATATCAACGAATTTTACAAACAGAGAATGATATTAACTTTTCAGCAACAGGAGTCTTACAACTCAACTTTATACTGAATATTTCTATATGATCTTAGATATTATGAACATAAAATAAATATTAAGTAATAGGTCTTAGGTAATAGTTATAGGACGTGTTTGGGTTAGTAATAGGTCGTGTTTGAATGGTTAAGGGTCCAATCCTCTAACATTCAAGTACGAAAGCTTTTGGGGTTCGAAACTAAACTTAAGAATAAGTATAATTCTGCACTTAAAAATTCGAATCACTAACAGATGGCACCACAGGAAAATAACAGTTTGTTGTTTTATTTTAGTTTTAAATAATTAAAAATATTTATTGAAAAAATAATAGATTTTAATAAAATAAAAAAGAAGTTTGATCCATTTATCGCAATTAAAATTTCCTTCCAATGAAGTAATTAAAAAAATCAGTATATATTAATTCTTCCCAATTAATTAAAACTATATAAGAGTATAACTCGTTATCGCTGAAAACGTGCATTTCCACTACCCATATCTTATGAATATAGAGCCCCGAAACCCTTATCAATCAGTACGGGGGTCTCCTTTCCACCCCTTGTAGTCCGCCTGGTACAGACCCCTTAACGGTAAGGGGAGGAAATTTTCACCCCCTTTCGCTTGCCTAATCCTTAATCCTCTGTTCCAGAAACGGTAAAATTTAACTACTGTCGTCAATAATTCTGATCAAGTTGTTGCACGAGTTATGCGGGGAGGGGGGGAATTGTGATGATAAATCAATATATCATCTTTCTTCTTATTTCAATTTCTTAACACGAAATCTTTTCTTCCACTTTTAACTATATTGATTGCCTCTTTGCAATAATGCTGTCATAGTACATCTCGAGCCCTTTTAACTATTGAATTAACAGTTATTTCGAGGAACTTATTTCTCCATCCTAAGTACAAAAGCGATTTTCACCATATAACGTTTACTTCTCTCTGCTGACCCGTGTTGTGTGAACCACGGAAAGTCGATCACTTCATTTCTTCATGCCTTGGAAGTGTTATTGCAGAATGATTAAAAGACTCAATCAAATCAAACGTTCCCAGTGATAACGATTGCCTTCTTTAATTGAATATTAATATCAGATATAACGTCAGGTGACAAATATTACTTAAAAATGATTACTGGATAAGATCTAGTTACTTATATAAAATTATTTAAAATAATAATATTTGTAAGTTTACTATTCCTTTTTAAGTTCAGCTCGCAAAATATGCAAGAGGAAATGGAAATATTTTCAATGCAAACCTTATTTAAATTGAGTGTACTCTAGATGAAAAGAACATTAAAAAAAACACTCAGACATTTATCACATGACTACATTTTATCTTTCCAGTTGTGTTGCCAATGTTATGCGGTAAAAGTTGAATCCTTTTTAATGCTTAACTTTTCTAAGAATTTTAAAATCAAAATCAGTTGCAGCCTTTTCAAAAGGTAGTATCGACAAAGTTCTGTATTAAAATTTTTATTTAAATAACTTATTTAAAAAAAAGCAGACTTATTAGAAATGAATACTTATTGCGTCGCATTATTTTCATTCAAAATTTGTCGCATAAATTTCAATCCATATCTACTTTCTTTCATGAGGCTGGTACTTATTTTTATTATATAACGGTACTTAATAAAAATCAGAGATGAAATTATTATTTATAACATCATTATTCTGCTTAAAAAATAAGTACATCTCTAAAATTTGATTCAAAGTTATCCTAACAACTGAGTTTACATATACGGAAAGAAAATGTATTTTATATCAAAATCTACTTGCAATGTCTCATAAATGTTTTCCATTAAAGAAGCAATCATTTATTTTAGTTTCAATTTTAGAGATTTTTCTTCTTTAGAAGGTTTAAGCGGGATTGAAATCAACTTCTTCTACGCAGTGCTTCATTGCCCACATTATTTAAAGTTACAAAAGTGAGTGCTGAATCGAAATGCCATTCAGTTGCTTGACTGTGCACCGCCGATTGTCTCCTCTTTTCTGCACTCATAAAAAAGGCAAGACATCTGCTCTCCGGTCGATCACTATTCCAGAATGGTAGTATAACGAACGTCGAAAAATTTCCAGGGGTGTGAGAAAGGGCCCTTTCGAACGCCCCCGAACCGTGTCTAAGTTGCCTTCAACCGTGACTATTGAGACGTTAGCGAAGAGTCAAGCCCCCTTTCACAACGGACGACAATGAACGACGGCAACCTCCCCGCCATCATGAACCTTCCTTTGCCAAGTTCATCAACTTGTTCCCGAGTGTTAGCATTTTCAAGTAAAGCAAATTCCCGCTTTTCCTTGCGTCTGTAGATTTATTTCGGAAAAAATTCTTACATTTTTTTGAAGAAAATATTTTTCAATTATCTCTGTTTGTTTTATAATTTAAAAATAAATTTTTTTTAAGTGAAGAAAAATATCGAAAAAGGCAATGAAAATTACTTTTAAAGAAAAGAAATATTGTAAAAAAATTTAAGCTTTCCTGGGGGAAAATTGCTTCAAAATTTACAATTTTTGCTCTTATATGTGGAATTTCAGTTTGTTATATACTGGTTCGATGCAAGATTTCAAAAACTTTTTCTCTCCACTAAGTGGGATACTTCAACGCATATGAAAGTGTTTCAACATTACACTTTTTCAAGTTGCAGTTAAGGCTGATTCGTATTGGTGCGCTGCCATCTTTTAAACGGAACCAAATAAAATTTGATACTGATTCATAGAATAATAAGGAGTTGCTTCTGTTGAATATTCTCCAATAAAGGCAAAGATGGCCAGGAAAAGGATAGTTTCGGTTTTTTAGAAAGCGGAAAAATGTAATATTAATGGATAATCGCTGGATAGTACTACATTGAGTTATCTCTATTCCCATTCCTAATGCCTTATTTCACATTCCAGCTTGGGTACTTTTTGAATTACACTCGCATACGCAGATATTGAATTCGCTTTTAGTTTTCTCATTATTATTGTGTCACCAGAATCCAGTTTTAAGTTTTCAACTGTAGAGCAACACGAGAGTACAAGCAAAGGACCTCATCAATCTAAACCTCAGTCAAGGGACGAGGATAATACATGAGTTGGCCCTCCTTTCTAAAACTTTTCTCACACACCAACGCGAGAAGACTTGGAACCTCGACAGATTTAACTGTATCAGTGTGTTCGTAATTCTTCCGCGAAGATTGTCGAGATTTCCTATATGTATCGATATGTGAATCTTATCTTCAATACCATTCTAAGCAGCAAACCTTTAGATGAAATTTTTTTTATGAAATCAAGTTACGTAAAAATGTAGAACTAACTCAAATAATTAAAAAAAACATTTTAAATAAAAGAAAAACTAAATGAAAAGGAATGAAAAAAAATCCATAAATAAGTTCAATTTCTTAAGATGTTTTACTTCTAATGTTAGACAAAATGAAATTCAGAACTCCCCCCCCCAAACCTTTTTTCCCCAGATGGTGAGCGAAATGACTAACAATAAAAACTAGAAGTATTTTAAAAAAGTATACCACATTTACAAAGGTGTGCCCTTAAAATGTAATAACACGTAATATCCTGTTTTGAACTTAATTGCAAAATGCATTTGTTACGGATATTTTTTAAAACAGACAATTAATTGTGAAGGCCGCATACATTGGTTGAAATAGTTGTATATTAAAATTGAGTGGTGTGTATGCATGCATCAGCGAAATCAAAATATGGTATCATTGATGGAAAATTTATCTAACAAATCCCACCCATATGAGTAATGCCCTTTCATAATTAAGATTATTCGAATATAAAACAGAAATGACTGACAAAAAATTGGATTTCCAAAATGTTGTTGATAAAAAAAAAACTTGCTTTCTCGCCAAGAATGGCTGACGGCCCTATTAAAACGATATATTGTGGGTCTATTTTAGAGGTTACGGGTCACAACAGTATAGGCCACCCCATGGGGCCCTCCTAACCTACATTGTGTGGTCAAACGAAAGACCCCCAACACTTTGTTTTATTGTTCCGGAGAGCCATACCATGAACGAAAGTGAAAGGCTCGGGCCCACACCATTAAAGTTTCGTTTCTGAAAGGGCGATTTTTCAGAAGAACGTTGTTGGCGAAGAACTCCTGGGGCTCGAAAATGTGTAATAAATGGTGGTCGACCTGTCTAGGACGGTGACGTCTTCATAATGGCCGGATGGGCAGATGGTTGCCGGTCGAGAGGAGGCCATGAACTTGAAAAATCATCCGAGAACAACAGCAAGACTTCATTAGTAAAAACCTTCACTGACTTCCCCTTCTCCTGACATGAAGGGTCTCATTAGTTGTGTGCGATGCCACTATCTGAAAAGAACATTCCAGCGATTAATTTTCCAGGTATTTTGTTTCTTTTTGAGAAAAAAAATTAATAATTAACTTTTTCGAAAAGATGTAGTCGTGAACTCTTGAGTAGATTGAGCTCTTCAGGGATGGTTTATTTCTGGGATCGTTTTCTCGAGTCGAGTCCCTTCAGCGTAGTGAAGTAATTTGTTATCACTCGTGGCCACCTTGGCCGTGGAGTTAGGGGTCACGAGGTCTTCCAGTGCGATTGTCTCTACTTCAGCATCTTGCTTTTATATCACAAGGAAATTCTCGCATTATTTATATCTATTCCCCTGCGTTGAGTAGCTCGAAAAAAATTTCTTTCATGTTTATACTTCAGACTGCCTTCAACTAACCTTAAAGAAGAGGACAAAAATTCGACTGTTTTTCCCAAATTGAAAAAGGTTCCAACATTAATATTACATTTTGATTTCTCTATCCTATTGAGTAGTGGAATCTGGTGCTCTGGAACATTGGAGCTCCGCGAAACTACTTCAAATGAGTTACGAAAAAATCAAGCATTCAATTAATAGTTGATGCAAGAAAAGGGGAAGGGGGAAAGGGGGAGAAGAAGAATAGAAAAAGGAAAAAGGAAAAAAAAAAAAAAAAAAGAATATCTTAAATTATTTTTTAATGGTATTGTAATTAGTAATCATGAAGGACGATTTATAATTTTTAGTTATATATGTGGGTTCGTAAACTTAATACGCATCTAATTCCAACGAAAAACGACGTTGATTGATTATTAACGTGATACCTAGAAGCAACATAGGGGCTATTTGTGGCAGACGTCGTCATTTTGAACCTCAGGAGGACTTGAGACTTTGACATAATAAGTGCATTGGTCCCAGCTACTTGACGGATCTTTAGTGGCAACAGGGCTCGAACCCGCGACACGACGGAAACAACGCCTGTGGCAAATTGGGCTACCGTGGCCACCACTACAGTAGGAGAGACACATTCGTTTCCATTTTAATTGATCTCTATTCATATATAAAATATGTTGCTGTTTTTTTTTTTTGGTCTCCTGTATTGTAATACTAAGCTTATATTAAACTTTATTTATTAAAGGGAGAAATGGCATAACAAATATAACAAAGTAATATACGTGCCATAAGCCCATGAATTCATTTTAATACATCAGGGCTTTTTTTTTTCTTTTTGAAAATGGACTTTGAGTTAGGCCATGATCCGTGATTTATGATTATTGATTCATTGATTGTTTATTAACATTTCACATTTAAAAGCTACACAGAGACTTTTGGCAGAATGCATTAGGAGACCAAATTTACCCAAAAGGGTTCAGAGCTACAAAATGGTCTCCCAGAAGACACACACAATCCCCTACTCACCCAACCATTGTGTATTTATTGACAAAGAAAAAAAATTTACGCTAAAAGGTAGGTTATAACAGTACTCGTTGAATAAGTAACATATGAGATTACACAATTGTAAAATGCAAAGGTGAGTTGAAGTTAACAATGAATTTATCTAGCAAGAAATATATAAGACAAGGATAAGAAATTAAATTGAGTTTTCTTGCAGAAATGAGATATATAACGGGCGAAATGGCACAATTAAAAAGAAAAGTCCACCAATTCGTGAACAAGAAGTAAAGTGTTTTGGGAAAAAATCAATTTATATATATATATATATATATATATATATATATATATATATATATATATATATATATAAAGTATACGATTCTAAATAATGAGGGAAAATTGAAAAATACTCAGAAAATGTAATCAAAAATTTAAGCAATTAAGATATTTGAGTAATTTTATGAGAATTAAGAATACAGGATTTTAACTTGAAGTACAAATTGTAATTTTCACACACAGACTTCAGCAAATATGTTTCGCTTTCGCAATAAGTAAATGAACTTTTTTGTTAAAGGGACAGATGAAAGCCTCACGAACGAACCACGAATATAAGTTTTAGTTTTTTAAATGTTAACGATTGAAATAAGAAATGAAGGGGCCATATCGATTACTAATCATATAATAAGAAACGAATTGGAATACATACAAATATAAATGGAATAACTGTGTCGACTCGAATACCGATATTACTGAGGTTATTTATAGGTAACGGATATCGTAATTCTAAATCACAATCAAAGTGATGAGAATGAGACTCGAGTTACACCCTCCTACTCCAAACTTCCACGTCTCACTACTGTTCGGACTTTGAATCTTTACAAATTGAAACGTGCTGCACAATTAGTTTTTAACACCTTTACAACGTCATGTATCACCGATGATACTTGGCATATATTATTTTGTGGCCATCGAGCATCATCTTTGATATTCTGCTCTATGTTGTTTTCGTGTGCTATAAAATCAACCGAGTTTAAATAAAGTTTATGATCGCCAATATGTTAAATGGCATCCAGACTCGAATCAGCAACTCAGCTGAAACAATACTAGCCATGGTTTTTGGCTATCAAATCCTTGATAGCCAAGCTGGAGATATATATGTGATATTATGTGTTATGTTATGTGGTATTTTGATGAAAATAACCATCTGGAAGTATTAAATGTGGCAAGAGACTAATTTCACAAATTTATTCTTGTCGGATTCTAAAATATCTGAAAACTGCGGACCGTGTTACAAGAAATATCAAGAATCACGCGTTAATGCTCCCAAAATAAGCGGAAAACCTGAAGTACATTGCACTTTGGTATTAAAATGCAGGGAAAAAACAAAACAGAAAAATTGAAACTAAATTGATGGAAGTTTGAAAATGTTAGTATAAATTCTAGAAATCGCATATTTATAAAGGATTTCTTTCCCTGTCGCCATAGTATGTAAAGCAGCGTTTTTTCTTCATTGGGCCACATTAGAAAACGAGATGCTAGCCACCACACAAAATAAATTCTTTTAAATTTAACAAAAAAAAAATTTTAAACTCTAACAAAGGAAGAACGAGGGAAAAAAACGTGAATTGTTCACGGTAGTTAACATGTTTAAATAATTTAAACTTAATAATTTATTATTTTTGTATTATAAAAGCTATAACAAGGAATTAAACTGATATTGTTTTATACGTCTTATATAATATTTTGCATGCGTATAACATTTCAGCACAAATTTTATCATAGTTATAAATCAAAACTTTTGTGATATTTGGCATTTAATTTTCAAAACTAATGGTTCAATACCTATTGATTGATTGAAATGCTTGAAATTTTCAATGAGTTCTCAAGGTGTTCATCCGATATTCTGGTTTTGATTTTATTTTAGAGTGCTTCAGCCTTGAAAATAGTTGCTCGGGTATTTGAACAACGATGACATGAATTACGGATCATTGTACAAAGAGAGATATTTTTCTTTGGGCAGGTATAATTTATAAAAGTTCAATAAAGAGAATTTATGCAATTTTTCTTTAAGTCTAATGCCGGATTGTAACTATTTTGATTTTGAACACTTGAATATTCGTTAGTAGTATATCTTCGAGTATTTTAACAATATATATAGAAAAGGAGTCTCAAAAAAAAAATTAAAAACTTTTTTTTTTAAATCTTGGAACACATTTCCAAATTCTTGTATCAAATCGAAAAATAGGGATGTGTATTTTCCCCCATTTTTGGGATTATAATTGGACAACTTGTTAAAATAGGGGGTATATTTTATTTGGGTTTGTGCGAAAATTTCAATTCGATTTAGAACGCGTTTAGGTTTGAAACATTGCTTTGATAAGTTAGTTTCACCTAATGACACATGTTTAAGCCATTCAAATAATCCAACAAACCTATTGGTTTAATTTGCAAGTCGTTTGGCATTGTTAAGCTCTGGTGCTTTTCATGTCGTAAGTGATTTCCTTTCATTAAATGCATAATAAAATCATTTTAACATTTGGCATCGAGTATAACAACGTTAATCATCAATCATCATCAACGTTAATCAATAACGCCATAATCATCATTTAAGCATTTAGGAAAAATCTTCGCCACATAAAATATTCTTAGAGTATTATGCAATGGTACTTCATCAAAAAATGTTATCGTCTTCTATTAATGTTCCAGTCTCCTCTTTTTTTTTAACTATCACATCTGGGGCATAATCCATAATTACTTTAAACATATTGGCAAGATACAAAAAAAAATTGAATTAATTTTTTTTTCACATCATTAAAAATTTCTTTATGTTGTCGTGTCTTTTAATAGTACTAAAAAAATTATTTCTTCACTGCTGCAATATAATTATCAATGATATCCTTAATACAAATGGAAAATTGAGCCGTACCGGTAACAACAGAACTCTCATCAAAGAATTAAATTTAAAACTACAAATTTTATTTTTCAAATTTATTCCGACAGATTTTCCAAGTTTGTCAATTATCTTGGCTATAAAATCGAGGGGATAAACTGATTTATTTTTTAGAAGATTGTATCTGCCGCGCTTTCCAAGCTTTGCTTCATAAACGCACCATCTGAAAATGATTGATTTTTTTAAGATATAAGCTACGGCTACTTAACCATCCTTCACAAAAAGTTGTATCTTAATTATAAGCATTGTGAAAAAAACTTTTTATAGAATTTCAGGAATGTTTTTAATACCGTTATTTTATCTTTACGATATTCTCCTTGATGCACATCTAATTTGGAGACAAGTTTTTGCTTATAATGCCTTTTCAAATTATACTTTTTGAAGACAAGTTACAGAACTCGACAAATTAAACAGAGTCACTGTTCCTCAAAATAAACAAATACTTCTCTAATTTTCATTGAATAATCTTCTTTCATCGATATAGCTCCTTTTTGTTATAAAGGGCTTTTATTGAGACGCAGAGATCATGTAAAAGTTTCAAAATTCTCAAACTATTTACTGGGTAAAAATAACGATAATAATAAAAATAAATGAAAATTTTTACTTTCATGAAAAGCATCAAGGATTTAGAGAGCAAGGTTCAATAAATTAAAATTGCTTTAACTTGCCCTAACTATAAAAATCGATGTGCTTGCGAGTCAATAATTATATTATTTTCAGTAAGCGGAACCACTCGCAATATCAATTTGACATTCTTACCTGTACATAAATAACGAAATATGCAATGTATCGAGCGAATCCCGACTGCTATCATTGTCCAGCGCAACAGTAAAAGGAATCACGGGCTCATCTTTTTATTTGGATTCTTCGGAAGAATAACGTCAGTTTTAGACAAAGAGGTAGTTGACCGAGCGAATGACAGAGAATGTAACATATTTTGGTCTTAAATAGGAATCATCTGTCGATCTTCACACTCAGTTAACACATACTCCCAAGTGACTGTCCTGTCGGACACAAGTGCTGTTCCCTCCTTCTAGTAGAATAAATTCAAAAGGCAATATTCAATGCAAGGGTATTTAGATCTGTCAACTACTAGTTAAAGATAACCGAGCTAAATTAACTATGTCACCTTTTCCTTAATCAGTCTATTGCCGTAAAAGAGATACAGACGCAAGCTACTAAATGGAGACCCATCCTGTGTAATCTATTTCTGGTTACTTGCATCGGTGTGGATAAATCACCAATATAGAGTCACTTATTGCACTTTAATATATCGATGGGTATTGTTTTTTTTTTCTCTCCACACTTCCTTTCTTCGGTTGCTTTGACGAGGGTTGCACCCCTGATATAAAGTATCATCCCAATGACGTATTTTTAAGCACTGAGAAATTAATCAATACTTCTCTATAATTTGATTTCTAATCTACTCTTGTGTATATAAAATTCTATAACTTTCTTTGATAATGTTGCATAATACTTATTTAACTGTCTAGACTGAAGAAGCGCTACACTTCAGCCTTCAGTGATATCTCGATAAACTCTTCTCCATACGTTAATTCGGACATGTTTAAACTGAACGTCAATTCAGATACTATATACTCGAGTCGTTTACTGCTATTCTCTTCATTGTCAGTCTTTTGATATCCCTCAGTCCAATGCTGCAGGTTTTCTAATGTCAACTTCTATCACACACCTGTCTTCCTCCACTAATGTAAAGTGAAAGATGATTTGAGTGTTATGGGAACTTCAGTCGTTGCTGCCTCGCTTGTTCCGTGTAATTTCTTGATATGAAAAAGTAGCTTTTGAATAAATACCGGTCACAATGATTTTTTTTCTTTTTGTTTTTTATTCAAAAGATACAAACTTACTTCGCATTTAAAAAGAGATTTTGATGGGATTAGCATGTTTTTTCAGTCATTTCAAAGTAGAGAAAATAAAAGCATATACAGTAATTCAAGAAAGAAGTCGCACACTATATCATTGCCTTAATCGCCTTAAATAAATACTTAATAAATAAAGTATAATTTTTCTTATCTTATTAAAATTGGTTCTCTACTAATATTTTCCGAAAAAAAAAAATTTGATTTCAGTTGTAAAAGAAAAAAAGAAAAAGGCAAAAGAAATTTTTTAAAAGAACGAGTCAAAAAAGAACTCGAACAGGTGGCGATATTGTTTTTTTTTTATCGGCAATTCAAAGAGAGATTTCCCACATTGGCATTATTTCCGATTTAAAATTGAAAATTTCGTATTTAAAGCTAGATTTTTATTCAATGTTATGAGTTTAACAAAATTAAAAGTTTGAAATGGGAAGGCAAAGAGGACAGACGTCAATAAAGGTAAGAAAACTCATTTTAAAATAACATTAAGAAGGAAAATCGATTCGGAAAAAGATCAGTAAATTTGTAAATAGATATCATTCTACAGTTTTTGATATAATTAAACGTTTCAAAATTTCAAAACCAATTGAAAACAAGCACAAATCTGGAAGAGCAAAAGCGTTTTCGAACAAAGAGGAGCGATGGAACGATGGATTAGAGAAATCCTAAATTTAGTGTTCCCAAGCTAACCAATGAAGTGTCATAATATCTTCATAAAACTATTAATCCAGAAAAGTAAAAATTTTATATAGAAATAATTTAAAAGGGACAATGGTACGTAGAAAGCCATTTATAAATAAATGCAATAGATTGAAAAGAAAGTAGTTAGCAAAAACGTAAATATATAAAGACTTTTCAGTTTGGCAGACGTTTATTTGCTGATGAAATCTAATTTAATTTGTTTCGCTCAGATGGTCAATGTTACGTATGACGAAAACCAAATCAAGAACTTCAAGAGCAAAATTTAAGAGCTACTGTAAAGCATGGTGATGGCACTATTATGGTTGTGAGTTACATGTCTACCAGTGGTCCCGGAAAACTTCATATAAGTGAAGGCATAATGGGCCACACGAAGTATTTAACCATTATGAAAGAATGTTTGCTACAAAGCGCCGAGCAATTGGGGATTAAGGAGGTTTTCAGTTATTTTCAAGGCAATGATCCAAAACATAAAGCAAATATTGTGCGCTAATAGATTTGTATAAGTGTCCACATCTGTTAGAAACACATCCACAATCACTTGACCTAAATGAATTGAAACTTTATGGGCATACTAGGGAAATAAATTTAAAAAAAAAACCACTATAAAGTCTCAAATGGTCTTAAAAAATACACTCCAACTTGAGTGGTCTAAAACTGATCCAAAGGTTTGTAAAAAACTCGTAGTGTCAATGCCTAAAATACGGAGAGCCGTAATAAATCATAAAGGACTGCCGACAAAATATCGAGTGTTTTTATTTTCATTGTATTTTTTTGAATTGTAAGTGTCCGAGCTCTTTTTTGAATTTATTTTGTGTATAGTTTAGCGTTTATATATTTGCAATGTATGAAATTACTTAAGCAGCTCTTTTTGACATGCTGATTGTAGATAAAACTTGTCGTGATTTTTAATTATATTAGTTTTTGTTATACTATGTATTTTTAAGCATCGAAATACAGAATAAACTGTGAGAAAACCACTGTCCGACTTCTTTATTGAAGCACTGTATTTAGTTTAATAACAGAAAGGAATTATATTTTGAAATGACTTTCATGATGCTTATAGAACTCTGAAATTTAAAGAACTGATTTCAAATATGTGTAAGGTTTACACAATTAGCTTATTACAGACATGAGTGGGGATGTCATAAGTTTATAAGAATATTGAGGGTTGTTATCGTTGAAGTAGCTGAGACGTATTCAACAACAACAAAGAAAAGCTTATTTTATTCCAAGTTGAAGAACTCCTCACTTCGTAAATTTAAAAGAAATGGAACTCATATTTTATCAATGAGATATCTGTATACTTATGCATCTCTCTGCTTATGGAAAGAAAATTGTATTTGTAAGCAAATTGTTACAGTGAACCAATTAATAATCAATAGGTGTACTGACATTTATAAAAAAAAATCGTGTTCTTACTTACCTTTACGTACATTTTATATAAAATTATTTTCATTTAAAATTACAAAATATTTTCGAAACTCTTATACATGTAATTTTCTATACACTATGAGCATAATTATAATTCCAAAGTTTAATAAATCTAATTTGATAAATTTATCAACCATCAGATGTGCGACCCGCACGTCTGATGGTTGATAAAAGTGAATCAGACGCTGTTGTGACAGCTGCTCTGACAATCACTCTGCCCAACCAATCTGCTGTGGACCTAGGTCGACCGCTACTATCATGACGCTGAAATCTGCCATTCTTGCCAGCATCTTTTAATCGCCGTATCGCTTTGACCCCTATGACGAGCGATTCTCCAATTTGCCCAACCTGCCTCTTTTATTCCTATGATACGACCTCTTTCAAACTCTGACAGTTGCACGTAATGAGCTCGAATCCTACGGCGAGGCAGTTTTTCAGTCGTTAAAAGGTATCCTAAATCGCAATGCAACGGAAAATTTGACCATCAGATTGAGAACACCTTCTGAGGGCGCAGTTCCGATGCGCTGTAGCTTCCGCTATTCATTAATTGGACACCAAATTTTGATCATTTGCATGTTCGGTCCAAATGTCTTTGCATACGAAATTTCATTACAATTGGGCAACTCCTTCTTGGTGCGTCGATTTTTTTTTGTTTATAGAGTGTATGTATAAATGCCTTAGCTACCACAGTAAGGAGTTCATCTTTATTTCCTGATATAAATTTATGTGAAATTCTAATTTATTTAATTACATCCTCATAAATCTGTATAAACTGGCCTCTTCCCAGGATTTAACTCTGTAGAGAGATTTCCCTTTTGACTTTACTTCTCCAGCTAAAAAATTTAAGGATCCCTCCATCCAATACCACGTGATCTGAAGAAGTCCTTACATATAAACTCCAAGCAAGAAAAATTCTCATCTCTTCCGTGTAGCCACGACGGCGAAGCGACGCATCTGGCATTCATCATTATCATTATGTAACTATTATCGCTCTTCTGCGTTAGTTACGAAATCGACTGGGTGTCCATTAACCGTTTTCTCAATGCAACATTCTCTGCCTCTCATTGAACATAAAATAAATAAACTTTAATCGTAGAACTGGTATTATTTTCCCGGCCATGACTGTAACAAAAGAATTTGTATCATCCTTTATCCTCATCCATGACTTATATAAATCCCTATTCCACGGAAAGCGAAGCATTCCGATTTCTTTTTGTCGGAGATGATTCGTAGGATTTCGCGATTAATGAGATGAGCTATACGTCTCGCCACTTCGTATTGGTTAAATTTTAAGAACTGTAAAGAAATATATAAGTAACTTGCATCTTTATTTATTCTTGTCCTTTGTACTAGAAATTTTTATAGCGATTTAAAATAAAGTCGAAAGAGTGTAAAGGAAAACAAAAGTCATATACAATCGAGGAGAACTAAATGTTACCGTACGAATTCGAAAAATGGTAAAACAGTAGAAATTGCCAGAGAGCTTAATCTACCCGAGTCTGCTTCACGTGGAAAACTAAGAAATGAGAATAAAATCCATCACTTTGTTGTTAACAGTAACGAAATATTTAGAAAATAGCTAGGTTAACGGAAAACACTAATCTTTACAAATATCTGCTTTATATTACATTTTTCTCTCGGTCTATATTAAGACTTTGACTCGAGGTTATCTTATCCCGCAGTTTAGAAACCATATACCCCGACTATAGTATGTTAGCGGGGCCAGATTGTAATCTCATTTTTCAGAATGTTGAAAATATCAGCTCTACGTATAAAATATAGAAAAGTATACCAAAATCCTAAAAAACACATTTTGAGACAAACGCAGACAGATTTTGAGACACGCGCACATTTACGATTTAAAAATTCAGTTTTTTAACCTTCTGTTTAACAAATTTACATAAATAACACATCTGTAAAATGGGTGAAGCGTCATTGATTTTTTTTTTCACTGGGAAAAAATTGCAAAATATGAAGCATTTTAAGGTCTCAGTTACTTTGATTTCGAGTGATCCCTGTAATCCAAACTGTTTTGTGCAAAGAAAGACGTTCAGGAGTCGTCTTTATCTGACTGGTGGTTCAAAACGATGACGCCAATAGCTCGCTGTCTAACTCTTCATTGCTATGTTAACTAGAAGTAAAACGAAATCGAACAGAGTCTTTTTTTAAGTGGTCAATCACCACCCCACCAAATTAACCTCACTAAGGATGCAAGACAAAAAAAAATTGATTTATCCAATCGATGTTGTCATAGGAGAAGGGGGAAACTCTAGCAACTGTTCACTTCATCAAAATTCCTCGATTGAAAGATACGCATGGGTGAAGAAGATGGAAACCTTATCTTGCGAAATAATCTCTTTGAAGAATGTTTACTGTAATAATTCAATTAAATGCGGTTCGGCACCTGATGTTCATTATTCACGACGCCACGACTCGTCAACGTGCTCATTAACACCGATCCATTTCCCTCCTGCGGCGGCCCTCATGTGTGCTGAGAAGATTCTATCTCTTCTGGAAGCGAAAGGGGAGGGATCAGACGACTTTAATTGAGGCCGAGGATCGTTCAACAAATGACGAACGACCCATCTCTTCAGATGATGATAGATTTCAAGGCAAGTCTGGCGAGGAAATATTTGCAATGAATTAACTTTGGATCTAATAAAACATTTTTTTTCTTAATCTTTATGAAGCATAATGTAAATGCTCCTTTCAAAAGAAAACTCCCTCCTTTCTCAACATAAGAATGTTTTAACTTAATGTCAAAAAAACAGGACTCAATATTTAAATATATTTCTTGAAAGAAATATATGTCCCAGTATTTCTATAAGTTAAAATGGCTGAAATACGAATATATTCATTTATCATATTATGTCCTTAAAATTCATAAAAGCTCCAAAAATCTTTATGGCCACGGTAGCCTAATGGTCATGATCGCGGACTTGCTGCCGGTGGGTTTCGTTTAGTCTTGGGTTTCAGCCTTGATGCCACCAAAGATCCGCCGTGTAGCCGGGGCTGATGAACGTTAAATCTATCGAGGCTCAAAGTACTCCCGTTGGCGTGATGTGGAAGTTAAAAGAGGGAGGTTCTCAAAATTACGAGGTCCACCAACAATAGCCCTTACGTTGCTTATAGTGCAACCAACCTGATCGAAAAATCTTTTTTTTTTTTTTTTTTTTTTTTTAAATTTAAGGTTAAGAATTATTTTAGTGTTGAAGCATAGAACACCAAATAATGAAGGTAATCGATCTAGACACACAGAAAAATAGATTCAAAGAAAAATACTTAATGTAACAAGATATGATTTGATTTAAATCATGATCAGGAATAATATCGTAGTTATTATGAACCAGAATGAAAAAGTTCCACTGATAAGAAATTTAGAAAACTATTTGTAAAATATTGATACTTATTTGCAATACATACGTTAGTATAGGGATCGAAGGAACAACTTGATCTGTTGAACCAGTTTATCTACAAATACGCCTGAATCAGTGATCCATCAGAAACATGTTCTTTGCTGTTCCCAACCATTCTGAGTTGGTTCGGAAACTATATTCTTGTTCAACTATTCAGTTACTCGTAGTCTTCTACAGTCTTGAATTCACCCGTTTCTTAGCGCTTTTACTTTTGTCCATTGCTTAGAACTCAAAATTTCCAGTATGTGATATTGCACCTGCAATTGCGAATCGTCAGCCAAGGAACACATCTGGGTTAAGTATTAATAACTTTAATGACAGTTTTTTGGTTACATCACTATTCTGAATCTAATAAAAAAAAGAGTAAAATAAAATTTACTATTGAGCAATTCACCAATTTAAAAAAAATGGCATTAGGCTCTCAGAAAAACATTGAAAGAGTTATCGGTAAATGATTTGCAACCATTTTCTGTTGTTGAGGATAAATGCTTTCGGCTTACACTCATGCCTTAAATTGCCGATTTATTTAACAATGGTAAGACGATTTCAAATTCCTTAACATCAGCATGAAAATCAATTATTTTTTTTAAATATGAAAATATACAAAAAAAATTCCGATTGAGATACTACTAAAAGTGCTTTATTTTCTCTATAAGCTAATATAATTAGAAAATTATCTTCTGTCCGCTATTAGTTTATTACAAAATGCGATTTTTTTTTAAAGTTTAACTGACTTGATATTTCTACTAATGTGTAAAATAATCAAATGATATATATTGCACTCGTATATGTCATTTGATTACTATTTAGTAAATAGTATTATATATATATATATATATATATATGGAGGAGGGTGGGTGGGTGTGGTAACTTTTTAATGTTAAATTCATTTGGATGTATTTGTGGTTTTGTTCGAGGAATCTATAGAACAAATGAACCAAAGAACACATCAGAGTACTGTTCTTAAAAAAAGAAGACGAATTTATTACTTATTAAATCCCCCTTAAAAGCAACACTAAGTTTTTGCCAAGGCTACTACTACTATAATCCCAACGGGAATTCTTAGAACTTTGACAGATTTAACGTGCATCATCTCCGTTAAACGACTGGGAGTGATTGTTTATTAATATTGCACTAGAAGCAACAGGGGATTATTAGCGAAGGACTTCATAATTTTGAGCTTCTGTCAGG
>BMAW01118769.1:40761-91205 GCA_019974015.1 Nephila pilipes
ATTCGAAAATGTGATGTCACACTGATAAAACATAAAATTAATTAATTCATCCAGTAAATTAAATGGTTGGATGCGATTAAGTCAACCACTCTTGATGACAGAGATTATTTGTGTGTATTTTACAATGTACTACTCTGTCCCTTCGTGGATTTAATCTCAGCCAAAAATCCTTAAGTTTGGGTATTGTTTTGAAATCGCAAAATGTTTGGGCTAACTGCATTATTAGAAAATATTAGTTAAACATGCGCATGTCTAAATATTGCATTTGGTGTGAGCGAGTGCAGACAGTTCCCAAATCTCAAGCTCTGGCAGTGGGAAGTTAGTTAAATTAACGATCGAAAATTCAGATAACACACATCCCACACCAGTGAAATTCAGAAAAACGTTTTAATAATTCGAGATAAAACCAACGTTTTAAAACAACGTTTTAAAACAACGTTTACTATAGTGGCAAAATTTATTAAGAAAGATTGAAATATTAGTTAAAACTGGTCATAATATCTAAATATTGCATTGTTAGGCGTGAACGGTTCCCTGGAGACTCTAGCTTGATGGAGGTTGGTACTATGATAGAAAGTTCTGATACACCCACACACAGAAACATGAATCAAGTGAAATACAAAAACGATTAAAAGTAACTAATTAATTAATTAATTCAGTAAATTAAATGGTTTGGAATGCAGTTTACTTAATCACTCTGAAACAAAATTATTTGAGCGATATTTTGCAAATGTGGTACCCTAGTCCGTTTTACGGACTTAACATTCAAAAACAAAAATCGGATTTGAGTCCATTTTGAAATCGCAAGTGGTTGGATAAACTGCATTTGGAAAATATAGCTAAAACTGCCAAATGTCCAAATATCGTATTTATGGCATTGAGGAACAGTTCCCAAGTTTAATTTCTAGCTTGATGGGAGTGGTTAAATTAGATCGAAGTTAGATGACCACACACAAGTGAAAATTCAGAAAACGTTTAATAAAATGACTTAATAAGTCTTTGTTATTGTAGTTGTAGATTTAAAGTTAGCACAGACGGCACAAACTAGGTATACTTCATCATGGAGTTGGCTGCGGTTCTTGTCACCCTGTGTATAGGGTTGGGAATATCTGTTCTTCATGGTCACGAGACCATGGCCGACGTGTTTTCGTTGAGTCGTGGATTCGAGCCCTGATGCCTCTAAAGATCCGCGAAGGTGATGCACATTAAATCTGTCAAAGTAACAAGTCCTCCTGTTGAAAACTTTCTGTGTGGAAGCTTGAAGAGAGAGAGGTCTTAGCTCAGGTGTTGGTCTTGTCACTGACAGAAGCTCAAAATTATGAAGTCTCTATGTAATCCCCTTCCTGGTGCAATATTAATAAACAATCACTCCCAGTCGTTTAGCGGAGATGATGCTACATTTGCAAAGTTCAAGAATTCCCGTTAGTTAATCAATAATTTAACTAACTTCCCATCAAGCTTTAGCTCTGAAATTTCGTGAACCGTTCTTACTTGCCTAACAAAGCAATATTTAGATATTTGAGACCAGTTTTAACTAATATTTCAATAATCTTTCTTTAATAAACTTTGCCATCATATAAAAACGTTGTTTTTAAAAACGTTGGTTTTTATCTCGAATTATTCTGAATTTCACTTGGTGTGTGCGTGTGTGAGTGTGTGTGTGTGTCATCAAATTTTCGATCGCTAATTTAACCAACTTCCATCAAGCTAGAGCTTTGAAATTTTGGGAATCGTTCGTACTCGCCTAACAATGCAATATTTAGACATTTGCGACAAGTTTTAACTAAAATTTCAATAATTTTAATAAGTCAAAATATTATTTCCTCTTGGCGCTTTTAGGATTGAAGAAAAAATTTCTTTCCCCCTATGGGAACACCGGGCACTCCACACGCCACATGAGGTATCGTAAAACTAACAAAAGGGAGATAGTAATGGTTGCTGACTTTCAGTCGGTAATCATTCGCAAGAAAGAAAGATTCGAATATTTGGCGCCGTGTCTTATCACAATAATTTTTTCTGAATTGTGGTTCCCATTTTTTTTAATAGAAGGACTTACAAACTTTCAAATACATGTTTTGATTTTATGAGTATTATGAATTTTTTAATACGCTCACAAATGTCTCTTTTTAAGTAAATTTTAAAGTTAAAAATAACTAACAGTTTTAACTAATATTTCAATAATTTTCTCTAATAAACTTTGCCATCATATTATAAAAACGTTGGTTTTTATATCGAATTATTTCATCTAAAGAATATTAGCTGCAGAGAGAATTTATTTAATCGTGATTAGCCTGTTGCAGAAGCAAAGAACTATAAAAACATCAGTAAGGCATTTTAGTTATATAATGATATGGTTAATAATTTTTTTCCCTTTGTTTCGATTTTTGTGATAAGATGTATGCGAATTTTTTCTCGTACTGTCATTGAAAATTTTTTAAAAGCATTTATCAAAAGTGTTTCTTTAAAGAATATTAAGCATTTACGAGTCGAAGGTCACTACGTGGGCTGTCACTACCGCGTGGAAAACCTTGATTATAAGACACGAAGAGCACACTCGCGATTTTAATTATAAAAAAAAAAATAACGAGGTTGCACCATTACGCATCGATGAAAGTGGTTTTAATAACAATTTTATTTTTATTAAAATATATTAGAAATAACTTGGCAATGCAAGTGGATACCCTAATTGTTATTCGACCAGTTCAGATGGTTTGAGTATGTCTAATGCGAAAGCGAAGTTGACATCAGCTCTTCGCATTGGAACTCCAGGCCAAGATTCAATAATGGACTTCAGCTAGGACAGTTTCTCGTGGTTCTGAATACTCCATATTTTCTGTATTGCCATTTTAATTACTTATAAAATGGAATATAGTTCAGTCCCACCAATTGCGGTGAAAGATTCCTTTGGTGATAATTCGCCAAATGTGGGAACCTTCTTTTACACATCGAACTCGTCTCATCGAAGTTTCTACGACTACCATAAGAAAATCGCTTATCTGGCGATTTTTAAAGTCGTGTCAAGTGGTGGGGGCTAAAATGTATTTTAACCAAACGTAATTTATCATGTCTTGCAGCGCAACTGCTAAATGTAAATTAGTCGTATCCGAACGTGTAGTTCTTTGTAGTACTTACATGGCTAAGTATTCAACCAAGATTTATAATAAAACCCTTGTCATATCATCGACCTATTATTTCGGAGATGTCAAATACCACAAAATAATTCTAGTCGTCAATAATTGCCCAAGTTTTCGAAACACTCAAAGTGTCGGTATTTTTATACGGAATTTATAAGAACTGGTGTTGATTAGGTCAAGAGCATAATAAATTTTGACAGCTTCAGCGTATTAGATGCTGCAAGAAATATCTTGCTGGTAAATATTGCATCATTGAGAATGACACCACATCCGACGTCAACTCATTGCATAAATCCGCTTATCGTAGAAAGGGCTCCATCTGTTAATGAATGGAACCTCCATTAATGGATGGTTAGCAAATCAATTGATAGCTGACCGTAAAAACTTTTTCCCTGGTAGAGGATGATGATTGCAATTATTTTATTTATTTCATGCCCTTCTTGGTTTAATCAGTCTGAACTAGTCCTCCCATCGCTGCATGGCTCCATCTGTTGATGAAAGGAATATCCATCGATTGATAGCTAAACCCATCAACGCATTCCACATCACTCATCAGTCATCAATTGATATCTGACATCGTACCATTCTACTTCCGAGCAAACTAAATGCTCTAACATTCATAACTTGTCCTATAAACAGCAATTTTTTTTAAAAAAAAGTTCTATGCAAAGTCTTACAAAAAACAGATTTAGTCACTCAGTGTGCGCTCTTTTTCATAATTATTATTAAATTACCCAATTAAATATAAGATTTAAAGTAAACGATGAAATGTCGAGAATTGGACAATATGAAACTTTTCCGATATTAAAATTAAAGCAAACGATAAACTATTAAATTGAATATGTTGAAGATAAATATAATTAAAAATAAAGCAAATGATAAATTATTAAATTGAATTTTATACCAGCTACATGTAATTAAAATTAAAGCAAACGATTAATTATGAAACTGAATATATTTAAGCTAAATGTAATTAAAATTGAAGCAATAGATAAAAAAAAATTGAAAAGTGATCTAGTACGCCAAAAGCAATCTAACTAAAACCCTTTGGGAGGCTAACTAGCTTTTGATTTTTATTTTAAATTAAAGAACCTTAACCAAAGTACGCCTTAAGGTACTTATAAATTTGCAAATAGAACGTTTCGCAAGTGGCATGCAAGCCATTCGTTGAAATTTATTTTCACTAAGAATTTCCATCCATTTATGTGAATACAGTGAGGTAACCACGATGGCACAAGATAAAATAGTTGATGGAGTATTAAGAGTTTACGCGGCCGCGCGCGCGCGCGCGAATGGGGGGAAAACAAATTATATACAACGATTTTTCAACCTGAATTGTGACTTCTTTTCGTATTCGAAACCGTTTCTAGACGGTTCGGCTCGCAATTGTATGCGTACATTTAGGAATAGTCTATTTGTTTCGCCTTCGTCATTTTTGAATCCTCCTTTTCCAAAGCTATTAACTTCATGAATATCAAATCGTATTCAGCCATAAAAGGTTTGGTGTAAAAATTGGACAAATGAATTACCTATTGAGATACCTTCTTCGTCATTTGATCAAGATGCTAAATTAAATTGGTTCGTCACCAATACTCCTCGAATAATTCTTTCTGACGTTAAAACAAAAGAAATAACTCCATTACGAACTTTTGATCTCGAGTAATATTTAATGTTTTTAAAGACTGCCAAGTTATAACAATGCAGACTGATTCAAGTTTTATCAAAAATGTTGTTTATTTTGGAGCTAGAAGTGAATTAAGTTGAGATTTATGTGTGGCATAAGGTTAAATCTAACTATTCTGATGCCCGAACTTATGAATTTGTGATCCAGATTGTAGAAAAAATTAGAAAAAAAAATTATAATGAATGATAAGAATGGTTGAAAAGAAAGAAAGATCGCAATAGTATCTCGAGAGTACCTCACTCAAGTTTGTCAAAGACAATAAGCCTAAAGGAAAGAAAAAGATCACACGGTACCTCGGGATCATGTTGTCCATACTTATCTAAAGGCAAGTTATGATGCTGGACTATATCTCTTCACTAACATCGAACACTTTATAGTAATTTGGATTGTTTAAAATTATATTTCTCCCTAATCAAAATGAGACGTGGTTAGATTTTTTAGATGAAGTTAGAAGGGATGGGAAGTGAATTAGAGATAGTGATATATAAATGAAATAGAATTGAAAGAAAAATGAAGGGAGGTAGAAGATAACGCAAGGGTGATAAATATTTGTAAGCTGTATTAAAGCATTACAATTATTGTTTTGGGTTGAAACGAATCTTAGTTAATTAGTTAAAGTATTATTAAGGTAAGAATCAGCTGTTTGCGAGAAGTGGTTTACTCAGAATAAGTGAATTTGTAAGCCAAGTCTTTATTAGTTAAATCATAATTTAGAATTGTCGAGTTATGTGGAATTAGAGAGAAAGTGGCCTTACCTATTATTTAGTGATTAACAAAATGTTTTATTTTGCTGTTATGTATCTTCAATTGGAGTTTAGTTATTTCTGACTCTTTAATTAGAAAGAAAAGAGAAAGAGGGCAGTAGAATTAAATAATGAAATACAGTCGTCACAAAGTCTCCGATGGGTTTGGTATCATATATCAATACTCAAGGAGTGAAGAAATCATTCTAAATGTCCGATTAAGATGTAGCCTTATTCACTCTTTAAACAACTGAAATATCCATCCTATTTCTTTGAATAAACTGCTTAAAGTTATAAATAACAGAGTATCATTAGTAAAAGCTTACTATGACTTAGAAATTGCATCGAATACATTTAAATCTGTTTTAATGAAATTTTCTTCTCTAAACGAACTAATTTTTATAATGTCTCCTATACTTTATCATCGAAATGGATCTTGAAATAAAACTTGAAATGAAATGGATCTTGAATTCAATGTTTTTCTATAATAAAACATAATTAAAAACCTATTTTGTGGCAAGCATATTCAAGATAATCAAACATCATCAAATAATTGCCCCATCAAGAATGACATATCGGGAGAATGATGTCATCGTTCTTAATTAATCGGGTTTGTTCAGATTGGCTGACTGATATGAGCATTAGTAATTGCTTCGTTATCTTTGGTTCTCTTGAAATAGTTTGGACTTAGGAGCGCAGTTCTGTTTATTCTCATAATTCTAAGATCACGCGATATATATGTAACGGATTCAGGACTCGAACTCATGATTCCACTTGGATATCGCGGGCGACGAAATTCATTATCATGAGCATGAGATTACCACGGCACTCCATCTTCAAATGAATATTTTTCTTTAGCACTGTTGTTGTTGCTCATCTCCTTCGTCGAATAAAAACTTTGACTGCGTTCATAGACCAAGATGTGAAAAGACCGCATCTTGATCTTCATGAGGGTGGTATTGAGAAAAACGCTTACTTGCAAGTTAATAATTGCTGATGTATATTACATATGCAAATGAAACATTTTTTTTATAAATTCCTTTCACAAAAATCCTGTATTTGGTGTCCCCACTTTTAGATCTACCTAAAGCAATTCGTTGCTGTTAAGAACATTTTAATTGCACCGAACCTTTGGTGGAATAAACCGTAGAGGAAGAGATTTTTTTTTTTTTTTTTCACCCCTCCGGGGGGGGGGCCGGGGGGTGTTATACGTTATTAATTAATTAGTTTTCTCGTATAATACAAAATAGCTTGCTATCTGTACTTGTTATTCAATTTATGAACTAGATCATTGATTTCTCTCCAAAGAATCATCGGATGAAATAACAGTGGAATTGTTACACTTAAACGTTCTCTACTGGCTTGATGAAGAAATTTGGTTTTGAAAGCTTGTTGCACTAGAGCTATAAAAGGCATCATCAAATTTCATAATTAACAATATTTGAATTTTAAAATATTCAAATTCAAACAACTATTTGTCAGTAAGCGACGACCGCTTAAAGAGCTCTTCGTAGCTTGCGCATTTTATCCATTTGCATTCACAGACATAATCACTTAGACAAAAACAATCGTTTACAAAAAGTTTATTGCTTTTTGTATTATACTATAAACGTTAAAACTCGAGCTGCGGATTGGCTAATGAGGAATGCGGAAGCTATATTCTCTTTCGAAATGTAGAATAATTATTTTTTACCAGTTCTATTTTACAAATCAGTTACAGGAAACAGTTACTGAAAAAGATTTATTGAAACAAATATTGTACATTCCATTACCAAAGGAGGAGAAATTGGAAAACATAAAATTAACGTATCAAAAAGTATTTAAAACTTTTAATATTTAAGATAAGTTAATGAAACCTTGCTCCCTATAGTAAGTCATGTGTTTCAAAAAATGGCAACACAGTACTCTGTTCGATTGTTGTATTGAATGCTTCCGGTTGTAGTGTTCTGCCAATGCAAAGTTCTGAAAACCACAGCCAATATATCTCGTATTGTTGAGTCACATTTTGAAGACATATGAACTGGCATCATACTTACCATTTCCAGGCTACTCAACCATTAGGACTTAGAGCTCGACAGATCTAACGTGTCAGTCTCATGATGAGTCTTTAGGAGAATCATATCTTTATTATGTGACTCGACCGAAACATCTCCGGCCAAGAGCTTGCGTCCATGACCATTCGGCTACATATGACTGTTCAAGTGGTGCATTTGTCGCTCTAACAAGATTTTAGAATGATGATGTCAGTTCCACATCGTTACACTGTAAAAACTCTCTAATGTGTCATTAATTAAATAAAATCATTTGAGATAAAATGAAAAAGCATATTATACAGGAGAATGGTAAGATCGGCCTTTTAAAGAGTCATCAAATGCATAATTGTATTCCTTAATATCTGAAACATTGTATCATTGACTTGAGACCTTTATTATTAATAACCGAAATGAAAAAGACTAATGCGACGATGAAAAAAATCAAACAAGGAAGCGGAAAAACAACCGAAAAATTCCTCCTAAATCTTCTGTTTAATGCCACATATTAAAAGACCATTTTTTTTCAAACAAAAATAATATTGACAGGTGCTTGAGTCACATGCATATCGAAATCACGCCAAAGGGTTAAGACCTACCAATTGTTACGGTTCCCAAATCAAACTATAAAGAACCTATTTTTATCTTTTATTTCCAAACAATTCCCAACTGGTATTTAAGTGGTGATTAATGCATTAATAAAAACCCGTTCGCCGCGCCACGCGTCTAATGGCAGCTGCCGCCTGCCGCCGAAGATGGAGTATCTCTTGTTATCAATTAGGAGCATCAGAGATAGTGCAAATGAAGCCCGCTTGACCCTGATGCCGCTCGACGTGGAAGGAATATCTCCGCGGTTTTTCTTTTCATCTGAACAAATAATCTTTTTTTATGCAATTCTGCGTCTTCTTTTCCGTCTCGAGCGCCTGGGGCCAATGAAACGGAATTCAATATCGAAAGCCATTACAAGAAGAATCGCTTCGAAATTATTGTATTTCTAATGTTCGGGGTGTGCATAAATTTCGCATTGGGATTATCCCTCCCCCTTCTTGCCAGAAAAGTATAGGAACAAAAAGGTTTTCAATTACGAGAACGGTAATAACTATCAATTAAAGACATTCTGCCCTGAAACCGATTTGTATCGCGTAGTTTCTACTAAATGTGTGGCTAAATGATTGTCGGTACATGTATGTGCCGAACAGCGGCAGAATGACGCCTGTCACGCAGATGCGACATTTGTTTTGGAAATGCTGTTTGGGGCCTTGATCTCCTTATGAGATGGCATGAACATCGCTTTTAGCACTTGCCCGCAAGTTTAAAATTAAAGATATTGTTTCTATAAAATGAACAGATTTAAAGAAGGATTGCATAGATTTTAAATACTATAAATGAATATTTAAAAGGGTATAAGAAAAAATTTAAGTCCCAAGAAAATTCCCGAATGTGGTTCGAGAGGATGAGGGAAGGGACAATACTAATATTACTGATTAGGTTTGTAGAACAGGAAGATGTAATCGCCAGTATCTCTCACTTATACAATATTTTCTTTTGTCTATCAGCAAGTCGCCAGAATGTCTTATGCAAAGTGCTAACGGTGGCGGCGCAGTGTACACTGGGAGAGAGAATTTTTAGTAAGTTCTGTTCGGCTCTGTCTATTACGTGATGTTGTCTAGTGAAATGAATAAATGTATGTTCTCTCTGTGTAGATTTGCTTCCTTTTTTCTTGTGTTTTGACCTCGAACCTTTCATTTTAGGGCGATGCGTAACATCGGTAGAAATTGTGATCGTATTTGTGAAAGCCAGCTTGAACTGAAAGCTTGTATTTCAATTGATCGCTTGGTTTGCTGCCGTTGGAGAAACCATTTGGCTTCTATTTTGCTTTTATTATTAAACTATCATATAGAAAAAGTGATTTAAGCTGTCGATCGGTTTGAATAGTTACCTTCCCAGTTTGATGGATTTATCGCTCCAAACATTTGCGAATCAGAAGTTGTATAATTAAACTTTACGCCACGAACGGCTAAGTAGACAGAAATTAGACTATAATACTGTTGCATTTTTTTTTTTTTTTTTTGTATTTAAGTTATAGGTATATTTTTTTAATACGATGTGGAAGGATTTATTATTTGAATTATTAATATTGTCAAGCAATTTTTAGAAGAGTTTCATTGTATTCCAAGATTTATTCTGGCAAGCAAGGCTTAGTGGAATTACAATCGTTCTCTTTCCAGTGTGGCTTGATGTGTTCACATTTCTCCAAGACGGTATCTCTTAAGAAGCACAAATTTGCTTGCATCTAAATGGAGTGTGATAACTATTTAAGGCTGTCTTTACTTACTATGCTGGCTGAGGGGTCTAGATATACCGATTCGATAATTTCAAGCTCTCGTTGATTGAGTCTTCCCGGGTAGCCGAGTGGTCATGGTCGCAAGTTCATAGTCGGTGTCGTTTCTGTTCATAGGAGTCGTAATTTCGAATCCTGATACCACTAAAGACCCATCCTAACTCATATGTCGGAGATCAAAGTCCTCACTTTGAATAGTTATGGAAGTTTCGAGAATAGAGTGCCAGATCAAGTGTTATTTTCGTCACTTGATCGAGGCTCAAAATGACGAAGTTCATTGCTAGTTGTTCTCATGTTGCTCCAAAGTATGACGTTGATAAAAAAAAAAAAAAAAAAAAAAACAATAAAATCAATCTATTTTCTTCCGCGAAAAAAAAAAATTAAGTATCATTCAAACGTTGACAGCCAATCAATCAGTTACACTTTGACATCCACACGCTGAATTCAACTGTGTCTTAAAATCTTCATTTGATAGGAAGTGGGAGTTAGAATTAGTTTGGTTTTATTAACATAGCACTAGAAGTAACACGAGGGTTATTGACGACGGACCTCGTAAATTTGATTCTCGGTCAAGTGAGGAAGACAACATCTGAGCTAGCACCTTCCTCTTCTAACTTTCGCACTACACCAGCGAGTGGTTTTTAAGTTTCGACAGATTTAACGAGCATCAGGCCCCATCAACAAGGCAGATCTTTATTGGCATCAAGACTAGTACTTCTGACTGAACGAAAACCACCGTCTGCTTGTCCACGACCACTAAGCTACTGCGACTACAGAGAGTTAGAAGAATTCATTTATAAAATTATTTAAAAATTAAGCTTGTGCCCTACTCTGCACATCCGAGCAAGACAAAATCATATAGATAATAATCCGTTGTTTTCCAAATCATAATCCTACGAAATAAAAGCAAAGATTTCATTAATAAGGTTTATGTCATAATATTTTATATTAACTTCTTTTTAACATCTTTTTGCAACAACATATTTCTGCACAGAATAAAGTACTTCATTAATCTAAGCATAATGTAATAAAAATATACTAAATAATTAATTATACCAAGACTATTTAAACGTCAATTAATAAAACTATGAATGTTTGAGGACATTTTACTGCATGTGTTTGTATATATATAAAATAAGATAAATGTATACTCTTTCATTTTATTTATAAAATAACAAGAAACCTTTGGAACATGTGTTCCAAAGTACAAAAATTGTTAATTTTGTGTGTGCTCTCTTCATACGATCCAGTTATTATTCACTATAAGATAACGGAATAAAAGACTGATCCTGTTCAACATTTCCTCGGATATAATGCTATAGAAAAAAAATGTTCAAATGTAATTCCACGCTCTAGTCGCTTAGGAAGGAGATTAATTATTTATTTTGCTTTTGCCGAAAACTGCTAAAAGTTATAATTCCGATTCGAGAGAATATCGCAACTACCTTAACTCTAAGAAGAACGCTGAGTTGAGGGGGGGTGAGGAGCTGAAAAGGTGCCAACTGAGCCATAGGATACAAACGGCAGTTTTATAATATGATAATTCTATATTTTACTCATTTTGACATTTCCGGTTGTTTTTCAATTTTTATTTAAGTATAAATTAATATAATGCGTCCTCAGGTGGGATCAAAAATAATTTTTACACAAGTTTCATTTCAGCTCTCTTAAAGCTAAAAGTGAGATATTATTAGATTAAAATTGCTTTATAGTTATTAACACAAGTGTAACGTGTATCAAATTAATATACATATTTTAATATATTGACCATAGAAAGTTGATGGATTGTTGATAGACGTCGCACTTAGAAGCAACACGAGGGCTGTTGGCGACGAATCTCGTCATTTTGAACTACAATCAAGTTATGAAGACGACAGCTGAGCTATTTCGGTGAGAGGACTTTGAGACCCGACAGACTTAATGTGCTTCTGCCCTGCTACGCGGCGGGTCTGTAAATGGTATCTAAACTCTCACCCTCGATTAGACAGAAACAATACCTGCCCTGAACTATCGACTATGGCCATTCGGCTCCCGTGAACTTGAAAGAACGTTTCATATTAAAAGCACCTTTTTATAATATAATATGCAAAACATCTCATGTATCAAAACATATATCATCTCATATATCCATTGATTTTCTTACAATTCGAAAGTCCAGATTCGCCTGCACCGAACGTTTACTCCTGTAATAGGTGGTAAATAACAAGCGTGTTTTTTTTTTCTTTCCCAAAGGGCCCCGCGGCAAAATTGCTGGCGCACCATCCATCAGACTAGCGTCGAACAAGGCGGGAGAATGGAGACAAATGACGGCCTCTCGTGATAGAGTGCGCCCTCTGATTACGGAAGGTGTCTCAGCATCTCTCTACTTCTGATTTCAGCGGTTCAGCGTAGTTTTATTGCTGAGGGTCCACGAGTCATTTTTACATGAAATGGGGAAGAAAATTTTTTAAATAAATAAATAAATATATTCCATGTTCAAACTTTTATGAGAATAAAATTCGTGCTGTGCGCATTCACGCAAAATCAGCTATACTGACCTTTATTTTTCGGGTTACGGTAGCCTAGAGGTCATGGTGGAAAACTTTATGCCTGACAATTTTGAAGTTGAAGAATCTTGATTCTACAAAAGATATGTCATGAGAGACAGGTGTATTTTAAATGAAACTAGGCAGCGGTTTCCTACCTTGGAGATGTGGGATTTTGCCTGGGAAGGAGCCAAAATTTATTTTTGAAAATTTAATTTTTGTACCATAGAATAGGATCGAAACCCATTTATTAGCCTTTGTTCTAATTTTTTTTTTTTTTTACCTTTCCACACGTAATGGCAATTGTAAGCAAATTTGTTGCTCCTCCAAGTCCTCCCGCAGTTAGGAGAGAGAGGCGCTAATTCAGGTTTCATTCTCGTCACTTGACCGAGGCTCAAAATTACGAGGTTCGCCGCCAATAGCCCGCGTGTTGCTTCTAGTGCGATGTTAATAAAACCAAACTATAATTTGCTCGTATTGATGTGACACGAAAGGGAACACGAGGACTATTGGTAACAAATCCGTTAATTATCAGCCACCACGGTCAACTGATGAAATAGGCACCAGGGATAATGCTTCAACATCAAGGCTGACAGATTTAACGTTGTAATGATTCACTTGAGAAGCATTTAAGTTGATATTAAATTTATTTACACATTTAAAACTGTACAATTACTTAAAAGAACAGCGAGGAAAATCCACATAAGTTGACATTTTATTGGCGTGGTGTGGATATTAGGAGAGAGGTGTGCCAGCTCAGGTATCGTCCTCGTCACTTGACCGTGGTTCAAAATTACGAGGTTCGTCGCCAATAGCCCTCGTGTTGCTTCTAGTGCGACGGTAATAAAACCAAACCAATCGAAAAAAAGTGTCTAGGTTTATTTGCATATTTCGAGATATGTGAGATTATATATATATATATGTACGAAGTGTGAATATTAAATAACGACCACTAGGGATATGGTAGGTTGTTTGGTTTTATTAACAACGCACTGAAGCAACACAATGGCTTTTGGCGACGGATCTCGTTATTTTGAACCACGGTCAAGTGACGAGGACGACACCTGATCTGGCACCCCCTCTCCTAACATCCACACCACGCCAACGAGAGGACTTTGGACCCCGAACAGATTTAACGTGCATCTTCCCCGTCTACACGGCGGGTCTTTGGCTGCCAAGGATCGAACCGGCGACTGAACGAAAACTGACCGCCTCTAGTTCACGACCTTGACCACTAGGCTACCGTGGCCCTTATCATCATTCAATTATTTATTCTTGAATTGAAAGAGATTGAGTGAATCATGAGAAATGTAGAGTAACAAAGATATAAATATGATATCCTTGAATACTTAGTTTTAACGTTTCAGATCCCTTGATACTATTTTGTTCAAAGGGCAATGGTCTCATAGACTATGGGGGCGGTTTGGATCTTGTAATTCAAAACAAAGACCTTCCCTCTAGCAAGGGCTAACGCAAGTTATATTTATTAAAGCAAGGTTCTCTTGAAGAATGGGAAAAGGGGTATTCTTGCTGAGAAATCGATCTCGTCATCTACTTAATATTCAAAATTATATTCGATGGACATGGAGGCTGTTCAGGTAACGCATTAAAAATGCCCTCTAGACAACTGAACGATCAGTGCGTGCGTGTAGATTTTCCAAACAAGTTGTTACTTGATATGCAGCGGATTGACAGCTTCAAAGTTGACATCCATGAGTGGCGTAACTGCCACTTATTTCTAAAGTCCTTGAAGACGATTATTTATCTTGTAATTACGACGAGACATTTGATTATCAATGTTTTATATTCCTTTCGTGTCACTCACAGATTATGGGCTATAAAAAACTCCAATTGATTGTTGTTATTTTAAATATTTATTTCAGCATCTGTTATGGCTTCTTCAATTATGTTGTAAATTTTAAGGGGGGAAAGCAAGAGACAATATATAGTGTTTCTAATTCTCTGTACTTGAAGCTCAGTAAATTTTCTTCTCAATGAATCAGGATATTCAAAATCACTGACTTATTGTAATAAATTTTTGATATCTTTTTTATATCGCTGTAAGTATGTGGTCGCGGTAGCCTAGTGGTCATGTTTTCGGATTCATGGCCGGCGGTTTTCATTCAATCGCTTGTTCGATCCTTGGCCACTAAAGACCCGCCGTGTAGCCGGGGCTGATGCACATTAAATCTATCGGAGTCCTAAGTCCTCCAGTTGGCATGGTTAGGAAGGTAGGAGAGGAGGTGCCATCCCAGGTGTCGTCCTCGTCATGGTTCAAAATTACGAGGTCTGTCGCCAATAGCCCTCGTGACACTTCTCGTGTGACGTTAATAAAAATTAAATTAAAACTGAACTAATCACTATAAGTATAATCATCATAAAAAGATATCACATTTCTTTTTTAAATGCGAAATATTTACATACAAATTAAAAACATTCTATTCGCTTGTTGAAACGGACAAAGTACGTAAACACATTTCTTCAAATAAATATATTATCTGTTTAAAGTAGAATTATTACTGAGATGGTGAGAATAAATATAGTATCATTCGTATTTTTATGGCTGAGGCAGCCGAGTGGTCATAGTCGCGAGCTCATGGCCGGCAGCCATCGAATCATGGTTTCGTGTCTTAATGCCTCTAAAGACCCACTGTGCAGCGAGGCTGATGCACTGTCGTGGTCTCAAGTCCTCCGCTTGGTTTGATGTGAAAGTTTGAAGAAGGAAGGTACCGGCTCAGGTGTCGTCACTTGACCGAAGTTCAAAATGAAGAGATCCGCTACTTGTTACTCTAGGATTACTTCTCAGTCGGATGCTAATAAATAATCACCATAAATTCGTCGAGGCTCAAAGCCGCCTCTTCGATCAGCAGCACCAACTCAAGTTACAGCAGTCATTTCATCGCAGGCGAACAAGTCAGATTGCAATACTAGGAGGCTCGAACCAACAGAAACCGACCTTTTTCTTACATTTCTATGTAAAGTCTCATGTTAAGAAACAGATTTGGTTTGGTTTTATTAACGTTATAAATTCATATATTAAAAATATTACAATCTCTCTGACGTGTCTTGGATATAAGAATGGAAACTTGAGCATAATTCCTTCAAAACTTACGACTGCGGTGGCCTATCGGTAATGGTCATTGACTCGCGGCCGGCGGTTTTTGCCGAGTCGTGGGTTTACCTTGATGTCACTGAAGGCCCACCGTGTATCCGGTGCTAATCATGCTAAATCTATCAAAGCTCAAAGTTTTTCCCTTGGAGTAGTGTGGAAGTTTGAAGAAGGAGGGTACCAGCTCAGGTGTCGACCTCTTCTCTTGACCGAAATTCAGAATTACAAGGCCCGTCATTATTCCCACCAGTGTTGCCTCTGGTGCGACGTTAATCAAACCAACTAATCAAACTTCTAAACTTATAGCTGTCGCTTCCAAATTAATTACACCAATCCAAACCTCGATAGGCGACTTTTTTATGTTCTGGCGAAAATGGTGTAAGAGACTTTGTATTTCTTATTAATCGATAGTTTATTAACGTCGAACTTAAAAGGAACTAGAGGACTAGTGATGGACATACTCGTTTTTAGGCACAGGCAGGTGAGGTAGATGACTCCTCACTGAGTTGTCCCCTCTATTTTCTAAACTTCCACACCACGTCATTGTGGGAACTTAGTGGCACGACAGGTTTAACGTGTATTAGCCCCATTACGCTAAAGGTCTTTTGTGGCGACGGAAGCATCGCCAATCATGAGCCCACGACTATGACCTCTCGGGTACCGTGGCCTCACTGAACTTTATACATGTACCTTAGATTGTAATGCATTTGCTTTACTCCCAATGAATTTATAATTTGATATCTAAAACTACTTCTGCAAAACAGTTTTTATTCGCACTATCGTTTCTTAATTTTTTTTCTTTCCATTTTCCGAAGGGTTGACGAGGATTTGCAATAAGAATTTTGACTTCGAAGCTGGAAAATAATGAGAATAGTGAAATGAATAATGAAAATAATGAAAATTATTGATTCCCTCTAAAACAGTCATGTGAAATATTAATGAGTGAATGCAAAACCATTTAAATGTTGGCTTGGATGAAAGTCGTTCTAGATCTATATGATAGATATTGGAGCCGATTTTCGTAATTCAAAGCCTTGGTCTGAGGACGACATCTGATGAGAAAGCTACCTCCCTAACTATCACACCATTTCACTGGAGAGACTTAGTCGAGCTTAGCGTACGGATGGCCGTCATTATTCTACACGATGGTATTTACTTTTACCAAGACTAGAACTCAATACTAATCTTGAATGTCACTGATCATGGAACTATGACTATTGAAATACTGTCACTTGATAAATTCAACAGAGCCTTAAGATCTTCGCGTGATGTGGAAATTAGATAATAATAACCTAGAAATTATATTAAGAAATAGGGTTCTCCATTACCAATTAGTTTCAGTTCCAAATAAATATTTCCTTCGCACAAGGGTCAATGGAACATATTTGTGCGACATTCTTCTGATTACTGATCGGATATTTTATTTTTTATGCGATTCACTCAATTCTTGATATTGTTTGTTTAACACGTATACACCAAATTCTGAATAAAAAGATTTATCCGTAGTTATTAAAAATGTATTTTTCCTTTATTTCTATATTTCGATTTTCTATATTTCGTTTTTCACCTTCAAAATGGACTCTCTTTTAAAGCACAAACATAAAAAATCACCCTTTACGTTTTAGGTTGTGATCAAAACACGTGAAGAACTTACTCTAAGAAGCCATCAGCTAAAAAATTAAATAAATATGTATTTAAAGCTACTCAGATAGAGATTTCTCTCAGATTAGAAGATTCAGTTTTCATAGATTAAAAATAAGAATGGAGACAACGGGTATCAATCCCTGTATTTCCCGCATGCTAAGGGCGAGCGCTCTTTAATCTGATTTAGCTTCCTTCAATTGGACTGGTCGTCACTACACCGATGATCAAAATTACCTCGTCCGTCGCCAATAGCCCTCGTGTTGCTTTTAGCGCGCTGTTAATGAGACCAATTAAACTAGTCAAAAGGACTGGTTTTGATTTAAAAATCACAAAAATGGACAGGCAGACCAATTTTCGCCACAAAAAACAAACCGTACGCATTCAGTATAATGAATCAGCTGAATCAAAATCCATTTTGCTGTAATTTACTTCAATGTTGAAAGATTTTTCGTCTCATTAAAATCTTGAGGAATTACATTATATATTTTGCTTTTCAGTTAGATGGAAAATTTGCGTATATTTGTCAAAAGGGTATAAGGGACTCTACGAATATATATCAGTATTTCGGGTCGATTTTCGCAAGATACGATTGCATATGTTTATTAACGTCGCATTGAGAAGAAACGCGAGGGCAATTAATGACGAAGCTCGTCACTTTGAACCTTGGTCGAGAGATGAGGACGACATCTAAGGGTCACTTATCTCCCCAGACTTTCACACTCTTCCAGTCGGTGTCATGGGGACCTGACCAAATTTAACGTGCATCAGCCCTTCTACACGACGGGTCTTAAGTGGGATCAGGGCTCGAACGCACGACTCGAACAGCGCCATCCACGAGTGTAAGACCATACTAGTTAAGGTATTGCGGCCACAATTTTTGCAAGAAATTGCATCTTATTGCTTACGGGTAATATATATATTTCGAGGCAAAAATACAAATTCTTTCTCTGTATATATAAATTGAGTCATTGTCACAAAAAATACCCACATCATGTAAAAGGTTTTATCCATTCACGTCGAAACGAAAGTTAATCATATCTGTGCGTGACTTGAATGGAAAGGGATGATCTTTATCAGATGGCATTGGAAGAAATGGAAAAGAAGAAATTGATTTCTGCGAGCAACCATCGTTAGACCAGAAGCCTATACAAGATGCCTAATTACCCGATACTTGTTCGCAGAAGATCAAGTAACGGGGAACACGGAAAAAATAATCTCAGAAGAGCCTGAGGATATATAAATTGAATTATTTACAATGACTCCCTAGAAGTGTCCGCCTTGCTTATAGATTGCATCGTCAAATGAATGGATATATATTTAGAGAGCTTTACTTGAAAATTCCCCCCAGGTACTGTGTTCATCGTTAATAAATCATCAATATCTGGCAATTCTTTCGTGTAAGGTTTTGAACCGGAATAAGATTACTAGCCTTCTAGTTCTGACAAGACGTGGTGAACATTCATATATCCTTTTTCATTTATTTTAATTACAGATTGATAAGTTTATTGGCCCCGAGAGACCTTATGGAATATACTGCGCCAAACACAACAATTTTAAAAAAGAAAATTTTATCTTCGTGTACGTAGTACAAAGACTAATTAATTAGATCAAAGAATCTTCAAATTTTAAATTTTGAATGGATGTTTAGAGACAGAGAAAGACGAGAGAGACACATTATAATTAAAATTTTGAATTTTAGCATATTTCCAAAATGTTTGCAGATATCATTTAAGTTTTTGAAACTTATCGGATGTTGTGTACCTATTTTATCTTTGTATATCGAACACATTGAACGCAAAAGCTTCCTCATCAAACGAGTCGGTTTTTTTGAAAAGATATCTCGAATATTCTTTTTGATGGTTTTATAGTCCTTTGGCATCGACTCATGTATTCTGTATGAAAACACGACTTATTTCGACCGTTAAAGCCATTCTAGGTGACTCTCCTTCAATTCAAATGGACATCTCTTTAGATGATTACTTGAATTGAATGAGAGCCCCCTTCTAGAGCCTTCTTCTTACCCATGTTAATAGCGTGGGTAGCCGCGTAACCTAGGGGTCATGGCCGGGGACTCTCGGCCGGCGGTTTTCGTCGTGTCGTTGAAAGTCGGTGGTTTCATAGAGTTTAATGCCACTAAAGACCCACTGTGTAGTCGGAGCCGATCTCGTTAAATCTATCAAGGCTCAAAGTCCTGCTAGCGTGATGTGGAAGTATGGAGAGGAGGTACCAGTTCAGATATCTTCCTCGTAACTTGACCAAGGCTCAATATTACGAGGTCCGTCACCAATAGCCCTAGTGTAGCTTCTCAGTGCGACGTTAATAAACAATCACAACCAAATAGAATGCGCAGCTCTTACATCTTCCACCATAATGCCCTGACCATCTCTCATGGCTTCCCTGCACTCAGATGCAGGGCATGATGGTTGCAAACTTCTACAATAAAATAATATAAATAAGTATAGTTCCCAAGTACAACGAATAAAACGCCAGTACTACTGCAACTTTTATACTCTCATTTATTTTGCCTATTATTCATAATTCTAATAAGGTTTTGCAATGGTATTCATTGATTTTATCATGAATTTCATAAATTACATGCGTTTGCAAGTTAAAATGGGCTTCATCTTTCACAATCCCAGATTCATTTTGAAAACGGATAATCTCGCATAGAAAAATTACTTTTCCCGAGGATTCTATAAAGACAAATAATTATGAAGGCATTTTTACTTTATTTATAGTCCCTTTCGTAATTAAAAAAATTATTGATTTTCCGAAATATTACGGAAAGAAATAGTTCCTGTCTTTTTTTATCTATAATATTTCTTAAAAAAGAGATCTTTTCAAAATGACCAATTCATCTGCATTCATATTGAATGAAATAAAAGCCCCCGAATGTGTAGGAGCTCTTCGGCGTTGAAAAAGTGATATGGTTATCCGACAAAACTTTGCCATAACATAAAAACGTTGGTTTTTACCTCGAATTATTTTTTGTTTGTTTCTCATGTTGCTTATACAATTCTTGATATCCTGCTACACAAAATTTAAGATTACGTTGAAATTTTAATGCACGCTTCATGTTTGAATCAGGAGAAAATATTGTTCCATAAATGTCAAGCCCTCGCAAATTAAATCAGCCGTTAATAGCTGAACTTCACCTTCGACTTCGTCACTTCTTCATCACCTTCGACTTCGCTCCCGTTACTTGAATTCTCAAAATGAAAAAAAATACATAGAAATGTGTAAGAAAAATACAGTACATGACAGAAATTAGGATTTTAAGGATATATTTCAAATTTAAAAAATGTTTATACAATTAAATTTTAACTAAATGAAAATGGTCGAAATAGTGACGTGATGGATTTCCAGTTTGGCTGGAAACCGAAATGCCGTATTTTAGTTGAAGTACAACGAAATAATATAAGTGATTATAAAATTCGGGTATTCCCCGTAACTCAAGACTACAAAGTAAAAAAGCCGTGAGATAGACCGAATCACTCACACATGTATGGGCATAAGCCGATCGCCTTCTGATTAAACTGTCAAAATTAGAATTTAAAAAAGTTTTTTTGGGGGGGAAGGGGGAATTCATGCTAGAACAAAAAATTCGTATAAAAAAGTATATTAATGAACCGTGTTATTTCAAAATCGTGTAAAAAAGATTGTGTAAAAAGAGTTGTGTGTGTGTGTTTGTAATTCAGAGAGAAGTGTCACTACATTTCATTCAAATATATATAATATGAACACATTTTTTTTTAGACCCATCTGAAACATAATGGTTAAATTATATATTATCACCATATTTGTTTTTGCTTAATTCTTTTCTCATGAGATTTGATTTTTTTTTTTGGAAGGGAAGGGAGGTGTTTTTGACATGTAAAGGTTTACATTTGGTTGCAATAAAAAATTTTATATGTCACTTGTATTTTACAACGTTTTTCTGAATTTCACTTGGTGTGTGTGTGTGTGAGTGTGTGTCATCAAATTTTCGATCGTTAATTTAACCAACTTCCCATCAAGCTAGAGCTTTGAAATTTTGGGAATAATTCGTACTCGCCTAACAATGCAATATTTAGACGTTTGCGACAAGTTTTAACTATTTAACTAATATTTCAATAATTTTAATAAGACAAAATATCCCATCCACTCAGCGCTTTGAGGAAAAAATTTCTTTCCCCCTCTGGGAGCACCGGGCACTCCCCACGCCGCATGAGGTATCGTAAAATTTTTGTACTCACAAAGGGGAGATACTATCTCCCCTTTACTATCTCCGAGATAGTAAGGGTTGTTGACTTTTAGTCAGTAATCATTCGCAAGACAGAAAAGTTTCCAATATTTTGCGCCATGTCTTATCACAATAATTTTTTTCTGAATTCTGGTTCCCATTCTTTTTTTAATAGAATGACTTACAAACTTTCAAATGCATGTTTTGATTTTATGAGTATTATGAATTTTTTAATACGCTCGCAAATGTCTCTTTTTAAGTAAATTTTAAAGTTAAAAATAACTAACAGTTTTAACTAATATTTCAATAATTTTCTCTAATAAATTTTGCCACCATATAAAAACGTAGCTTTTTATATCGAATTATTTAATATTATATATATATATATATAAAGTAAAAGAAGTTCATCATGAAAACTCTTTATACAGTACTGGCCATTAAAATTTCAACACCAGGAAAGAATTATCTGACAAACGTCAAAATCACATGGAAGGAAGAAGAGGTTGGGATATGCAAATGATTAATATTTTAGCGCATTTAGATGAAGCAGGAGGGAGAAACGACATCTGAAGAACTGCATGAAAGAAAAGTTGTGTACTGGATTTCTTATTCGAAAGTACTTTTTATGGTCGGAATTTGCTCAGAATATCGTGTTATGCCTCGAATAAGAAAAAGGAATGCTTACCAGCAAGTGTCGGAATCCGATAGAGACAGGATCGTTGTCTATAGAAGGTGTGGATTATCGTTCCGTAATATTGCCCGTCGCACTGGTCGAAATCTATTCACTGTCATGTGGGTGTGGAATCAATGGATCAATGAGGTTCATACTGAATGGCATGCAGGATATCCATGCCCTCCCATTACTACTGCTCGAGAGGACATACATATAATTAAATGCAAAACTGTACAACCACATCTTGTACTATTAGTCAGGAAATGTGCATTTTGCAGCACGCCCAGTATCCGCTCGTACGGTGCAACAACGTTTGTAGCAGGGTGGATTGTCAGCACGGCGACCATTACTTCGGCTTCCCTTTACAATGCAGCACAGAGAGAGACGGCGACTCTGGTGCGCCGAATGACAAGGCTGGATACAGGAGTGGTACAATGTCGTCTTTTCAGACGAGTCTTGGTTCCGCGTATAGTATTCTGATGGCCGTATCCGTGTCCGGATGCTCCTAGGATGAAGTGTGGCATAAACTTGAAGCAGCAGGGAGTGAGAGGCCCGTTTCTGTCTTCCAAGCCTAGTTCAACTCCTTGCCTAACTGAGTAAGGACCGTTTTAGCTGTCAGGTTTGGCAGCTGTTTCTACTAATTTCACACACTTGTCAGTCCTCCAAACTGCTTGCAAATTTAATAATTTTGTCTTCAGCCAAATTGTTTACGTACAATAAATATCTTTTTTGTATTTGCTTTCCTTCATGGTGTTGCAATTTTCATTGGCCAGGAAGGTATTAAAAAACTAGTAATAACATTGTGGTTCTGGCAATATACTGTACAGTGTCCAATGCTTTCTTTCCCCCTTTTCCCTCCAATCTTAACACGAAAGATTTAGCTGTTCGGACCCATATTTCTTGGCTTTTTTTTCCGATTGATGAAGAAAAAACATTACTTGCTGTATTACTATGTAACATTATGTCTTTGGGTAGATTGCGACGGCGAAATTACAATTTGTATCCCCACAGTATCGAAATATATAAATACCTTGAAACGTATACGTAGTTATTTAGATGCAGATTTGTGGAAGGAAACGAATAACAAGATGAACAATAATTAATATTTGACCTTAAAGAAAATAATGGAGTTTTTTTTTTTTTTTCCGCATACGTCATTTTCTACACAACATTCTTTTAACACGAAAAAATATTTAAGTTCTGCCTCAGTTTCATGTTAAATATTTTTTGCGGTATATGTATATGGCATAGATAACGAATGAACTTATATAGTTTTATTCAACTATGTTTGAATTTACAAATGTCATAATAAATTCCCTATTGCTTTTTTCATCCATGCTAATCTTCTTAGTACAGTTCGTTGACCTAAAAATAGTGAGTTGTGCTAACTTTAATTATAGTACTTATAGGGCGGGAAGGTTTTTGATTACCTAATAAATATTTGGTTTATATATATATATATATATATATATAGGAAGAAATCGGGCATCAACGTCATATCCATTTCCTGAAACCAAGCCAAGAGATTCCAAAACCCGATACTGAAATGGGATGGGACAACAGAGGGGTAAATTAATTTAAAAACATAACAGATTTTTTGGACATTGTTACACATTATCAAACTTTTTAGTTTTTTGTTTATTTTAATTTTAAAAGTGCTATAAAAGCAGTAAGTAATAATGTTATGAAATAATAATTAAGTGTTATTTCCCATCTGTTTTTAGAAATATTATGTGATTATATATACTTTGGTTCCTATTATTTCCGACAGTGGAATTTAAAGACAAACAGGCGAAAATGCACAATGAAGGAAAAATATTAGAATTTTTTTTCCTTTTATTTAATTCTTTAAATTTTGTTTCACAAGTTTCTAGAAAGTTTGAAGCTACATTATGAATTGCATATTGATAATTGATAAATTACTGAAATATATATTGATAAATTATTGAAATATATATTGATAAACTACTGAGTGTATACTTGATATATTACTGAAAAATACAAGTTTTTCTGCTTAACAATTCATTTTTTACGATATAAATCACTAAGTTTAAAGTATATTTAAAATATGGTATTTAACTTTGGAAATAAAGTCAGTTCGAATATATTTTCCCACTTTTTCAGAAATTTGTCACCTCACTATTTTCTTTTCTAATCTTTTGCAATAGTTCAGCTAAACAACGGGAAATATACCTTCAGCTCTATTCAAATTACATTATCACTTGAAAACAAGAACACAATATATATTTCCTTTTAAATTAGATTTACCTGAGAAGAGAAAACAGTCACGGATTCTCTTTTTTTTAGCTCAAATTTCCAAGTCGTCGCCGCGAGAGAAAAGAAAGGGTAATATTCTTTTCCCGAAACATCTGCTTTGACACGAGCCTGTTTTAAAATTCAAGTTGCTTTTTAAAATTATGCTGAGTACCTGTTGCTCCCCTCGTGAGGTGGGAGGGATGCAAGGGCGAAATCATTTGGTCGTCTGCTCTCCCTTCCCAAGGCCGAGCTGATTAGAAGGAAGTGAGACACCGCAACGAAAGAGAGAAAAAAATATACCTCTTACATATTATGGATACGGTACTAAGTTGCAGCAAGAATTTGTTAAAAAAGACTTCTCTTCTTAACAAATTCTTCTTGAAGCTCAAAAGAAAATCATATATTCAAAGAACCAAAAATCAGAAGTTCATTGAAAAATTCAATCTGAAATCGATCCGGTGGGGGTGAGATGGATTTTCAAGAAAGAGTTGTCACAATGAAGAAATAATTTTATAAAATACGGGTGTACAAACTGTTATCATGAATTTGAATTAAAACAGAGGGACACAAAAGAATGAGCATTAAATTTTTAATACCATATATATATATATATATATATATAAATTTAAAATAGAAAATTCGAAATAAATATAAACAATAAGAAAATTTTACCAACAATCTTAGCATTATCAATTTTTTGAAAAATCTCTATTTTTCTATCAATTTAAATTGTTCATAAAAGATGGCAAAATAAAGTAGAGATTTTTCAAAACGATTGATAATTTAGTCAAAAGATTGACAAAATTTTCAAAAACTCAACGGTATTTAATCGTCATTATATACCGATGTTGTAACGGAATATAATGACGATTACAAGTAATGTTCTCTGCTTTTAAATCGCTCGTTAAAAATGAAATTTAAGTAAGTTTCTTGATAATATAAAATCGAGTACACTCTTTATTTTTTCATCTTACGTACTACCAGGGTATAATCAATTTCCTTCCTGACTTAATTTGGTTACATCATAAATTAAGAGATGTTTTGGTTAGAGCAGATAAGCCTGTTTTGAAATGTGTGTTTGGAGTTTCTTACTGTTTTTCGAGCACTTTATTCATGAAATGATATATTTTGCTTTGAATAAATACGAATACCTTAAGGTAGAGACATCTTGAAATTCGTATAAACGTAAAGTTTATTCTATGTGAAGAAAGAAAAATGTTGCCTTCTTAAATCTAAACTATTGTATACTTGAAATATCATTGAAATATATTGTACATTGCATCTCAATCAGATGAAATTTATTAGATTCCAAAAAAACCTGCAATGCCAAATTTAAGGAGGTGAGAATTTTTCTATTTACATGCGATTAAATTCTCAGGTTTCTTTAACTGTTAGATTTAATTGGGTGTCATTTTAAAAATTATTATTTTTTTATATTTTTTTTTGGATCTCACATAAATCACTAAGAAATTAATTAAAATATTTATAAAATATTTTCCAAATTAAAAAGAAAGAGCAATTTTTATTCGATTATTTTTACTTTTTTTTTAAAATTCTTTCGGTTGATTGACTGTTAATTAACGTCACCTTAGATGCAATATGAGGGTTATTGTTAAGAGACCTTACAGTTCTGAGCTACGGTCAAGTGAACGGGCACCTCATTCTATTTCCACTCTACGCCAAGGGAGTCTTTCAAGGCCAGACAGTTTTAACGTGCGTCATTTCTGCTTCACAACGAGGTGGCAACGGTAGCCGAGTGATCATGGTCGTGAGTTCATGGCTAGAATTTTTTTCCTTCCGTCGAGTCGTGGGTTCGAGTCCTGATTCCTCTAAAGATCCGTCATGTCTTTTTTTTTCTTTCAAGATTCATGATTGTTAACTGCAATATCAAAGTCACATGAACCGTGTCATCATCAAAGTCATACGTTCAGGACCGTGATCACATATACGTGATCACACGATTCTCCCTTCACGCTCCACGGTATCTTATATGTTACAGGTGTTATCGTGCCATCGGGACCATAATCACACTGGTGTTATTTCAAATTGGGACGTTTTATTTGAATTTTTAGCAGCCATTAGATGGCGGTTGGTGTTCTTTTTTTTTTTTTTTTTTTCTAAGTATCGTTCCACAGAGTATTGACTTTCAATTCCCACTTTTGCTTTAGAAATTTTGTGTTTGTTTTTCCTGTTAGATCAGGGTAATTTGAAAATTTAAACAACTGCATTTGTTCGTTTCTTTTGGTCCGATTGCACATTTAAAAGGGCTGTGATTTACTGCACACTGCGAGGCCGCAGAATTCTAGTGGTCAGGGTTTCGGATTCGTGGCCGGCAGTTTTCGTTCAGTCCCGGGTTCGATCCTTTGCCGCTAAAGACCCGCCGTGTAGCCGGGGCTGATGCACGGTAAATCAGTCGGGGCCCAAAGTCCTCCCGTTAGCGTGGTGTAGAAGTTAGGAGAGGAGGTACCAGCTCTGGTATCGACCTCGTCACTTGACCGTGGTTCAAAATTACGAGGTCCGTCACCAATAGCCCCGCGCGCTGCCTTTTTCTTTATATTTTGATGGAGTGGGGGGAAATAATGAAATGTTTATTGGTTAGGATTGGGAGTAGACTTATCGTTCGCAAGATGGTATTTTGTATGCTTTTGAATCAGTTTTATCTTTGCTATCATAGCGGAAAGATTGAAATATCTGAGGGAAAATTCAAGGAGACAATGTGTTGTGTGCAAATAAGGCTCTCTAAAAGAAAGAAAATGCAGACTGACATATTATAAATGCAAAATTTTCAACGTAGGGCTGTGTCCTAAACAGTGTTTTGAAATGTATCATAAGCTTCAAAAATTTGAAGTATTATTTAGTAATTTTATTTCATTTATTTTATATATTCTCTTTTATATTCAGTTCACTAATATTTTACCTATATTTTAAATACTTGTAAATTTAAAAAAATTATCATTTATGTTGTTCTTTTTCTGGTAGCTATATAAATTTTTTTATCAAAATGATTATAATTTCTTTAAAATTCGCGATTATTTTTTTTTAAATATCACACAAATTTTACTACTGTATATTTAGACACTATAAATGATCTGTAAGGTACAGTGTCGCAGGGATGATTTTATGTGAAATTTAGCTTAAGGAGGAATATCGCCCTGTCCCGTGCGTGCGTACACTTTCAGAGCTCGCAGTCCTGGGGAGGCTGTTCTTTCTCCTTTCGCCGGTCTTTTAAACGAGTTAAGAAGCAATACGAGGACTATTAGGGACAGACATGATAATTTTGAGCCACGATCAAATGACCTGAGCTCTTTCACCCCCTTCTTCAAATTCCACATCATGTCAATGTGGAAACATCGTGCAAATCTGGAGCATCGTCAGATTTAGTCTGCATCACCTACCTATACAACAAGTTTTTTGAGGAATCAGTACTCTAACCCCTGACTCTGCGGAAATTACGCCAGCCATGAGCTCACGATCATTACCACTCCGTGACAACTTTCAAGGTTCAAAGTCCTCACATTTATCGTAGTGATTATGTTAGGAGAACGGGGTTCCAACTCAGATGTAGTCCTCGTAACTTGACCGAGATTCCTAATTTCAAGGTCCGTCGCCGATAGTTTTCAAGTCGCTTCCAAGTGCAATGTTAATAAACAGTAAACCAAGATATCGTAAATAAATAGACATTTCATAAATATTAAGATCTTGAAATCAAAATTCTTCATAGAAGAAAAGTAGATATTTCAAATAGAAATTATAATTATTACAGATACCCTCAAGGGTTTTATTTCTTGAGGTATATTCGGGCGTCATGGCTCCGAGACACCATGGTGATCGTTCTTTTCCATGGATGTTTATCGCCTTTGGTAAACATGGGTGACGCACTCCGGAAATACTTTAGGATTTCTTTTCTATATTTTTGACCCTCCTTTTTGTCAATCATTTTTTTTTTTTTTTTTCTTATTTTTTTCCCATTATTTCAAATGACACATTGTCTGGCTCTGTATAGCTGTATCTAGTCCTTGGGCCATTAAACTTCCCCTCCATCAAAATAATTATAGATACAGACTAAATATTATTAAAGTTACAGTCGTTAGTTATACTAGGACGCTCTGTTACATCAACATAAAGAACGCGCTCTTTGATATTCCAAAAAGGCACGATATGTTTACAACTTTTGAAAATAGGACCTAAAGCATAATAAAAGCACTCATGTTTGTTGAGGCTCATTTATAACATATAAACTGAACTTAAACAAATATTTTAGACTATTGTAATATTGCAATTCTTTCCAAATGAACTTCTATTTAAAATTCGTAAAAATTAATTCTGCTGTAATTTTTATGTTTTTCACTGTTTATGCTTTAATTACATGTAACGTTTCGGCTTATATAGATTCCAATCTTCGTTATCAAAAGCTTTTTTTGTATTAAGATCCTAACAACATATCAAAAAAGAAAACAGAATAGATTGCAATTCCCATTAGCAATACTAAGTTCTTTTAGTCATTTAAAATCAAATGAACATTTTTTGTCTCCAAAATTGTTATATATATATCATATTAATTGTTTATTAACTTCGCACTTAGAAGCAACATGAAGATTTTCGATGAAGGACCTCGTCATTTTAGCATCGGTCGGGGGACTGAACGACACCTGGGCTCGCGATTCTTTCTCCAAACTTCAAACTTCCACACCACGTTCGCGGAGTCCCGATATATTGAAAGTACATCAACAGCGCGTCTTTAATGTTATCAAGATTGGAACTCACAGAATCAACCTCACCAGTAAGCTCGCAACCATCACTACTAAACTACTACGGGCCATAATAAAACAATAAGCCTACAGATCATCCAACATGAGAGATTTAAAAGTTGTGATTTTTTTTCTCTCTCTCCTGCTATATATATCACTTGCTGTATCTGTTTCAACTCATTAGTATAAACCAAAGACTTAGAAATAAATCCTCATCTCACTATATGTTTTATAAATATTAATTTCGCCAGCTCTTCTTTTGTGTGAATAGGGCGTTCCTGTTCCACTGCGAAGGAGTTGAACGGTACAAAGTTTTATTTTCACACTCGAGGGGAAAAAATGGCATGAAAGAAAGAACTCCCCGCTGCTCTTTGCACTACTTTAAAAGCAACCAAGGCCGAATTTTGCCCATCTCGTATGTTTCGGCGCCAAAAATTCAAGAATAATAACACTATTAAGACGTCGTCTACGAAATAACGTCAAGACCTGTCCTATACCAACATCTGCGGAAGATTGAATCCAGACATTTCTAATACCAAAAAAAAAAAAAAAAAAAAAAAAAATACTGAGCTGATAAATTCGAAAAAATGAAACTCGAAGAAAACTATTGATCATTGTTTTCAAAATAAAAAAAAAAAATCGAGAATTATCCAATTAGAATTTTAATAAATATTGAATTCGAAAACAAATGACATAATAGTGATATGAACTTTTAACATAGTTATTTTGTAACGTCTTTGTTTCATTGTTTCCTTTTATTTTTTAGACCTTACATTTACCAGTAATTCTATCAAATCGTTGAGACAGATGAAAGCCCGCAGAAAGTTCAAGTGCCGCCCTTGTCTTCTGACTGAAGCTCGAATTGAAGAGAATCCTCAACGATATATTCTACATTGCAATGTTAATATTGATGATATTAATATAATGACTAGCAAAAAACGAATGCTATCAAAACATAGACAGAATAGGAATGAATAAATAATTAAAAATTAAATGAACACATAATTAAATCTAGAAATAGAATAAAATGCTGCAGAACTACATTTTACTAGGAAGGAGCTGAGATTTATGGAGTTGATAAAAAAAAAAGTATCATTTTAAAATAAATAAGCTGAAACTTGGCGAACCAAATGTTTTTTACCATCTTCACGAATTATAAAGTAACTTTTTTAACGAAACAATTTTGAATTATATGTTTGTAATAAAAAAAAATAGATATAGAGGGAACGATCAAACTTCTAGAATTATCAGTTTTATTCGAATTTGATCGATTCCATTCGGTATTGTAATAAAACGAATCTTTTATGGAACGAAAAATATCTCATTCATGGTAATAAAAATACTTTCTTACTTTTCACCAATGCTAGAAAAATAAAAATACCAAAAATATAATACCATAAGCTCTTCGAAACCTATCAGGTTACTTTTAGTTTAACAGTCGACCTATAGATGGCGTTTCACAATTAGGGAAACGTGTTATATTTATGAAAAATGTCCCCCCCCCCTTCCATTTACGTAAAATAAGAGCTATTATTATTTTTCAATATGCATTGCGATTCGTTTTAAAAGAAACAATTTTTCGAAATATAAATATAAGTTTTTAATCTCTGGCGCTACAAACTTGTCGTTTCCCAATAAAACAGTCACTCGTTATTTTTTGTGTCGAGATACAGTTGCAATTATTGAGAAAGATGCGACTCATTTCTTTTCAGTTTAAATTTTGAAGTAGAAAGGGATTTAAAGAGCATTTAGAAACTGTTTCATAAAAGTAATGAAAAAAAGATGTATTTCAAGACATGTTTTAAAATGCATTTAAAATGTTCCATTATATTTAAGTTTTTATGAGTACTATTAGTTACATTGCTGATGGTGAGAAAAATTCAACTGACAATTTTTGAATTTAAATTTTTTAAACGTGAGGCATTACTCCTCACTTTATGAAATGATTTTGAGTTTTTTTCGCATATCAACGATACCAGGAGCATAATATATTAAACGTATAATGAATCGTATTTTTGACAATGTTATATATCAGCTAATGCTGTACGAACTGTTTTTTAATCAAGTTTTTTAATCTTAAATAAGGAGTAACATAATAATTATAAAACAAATATCTCAGAATAGTTTGACAGATGCAGATTTGTTAGTTAGATATTTTTTGTTATAATGAAATTTAATACAGTTTCAACAAGTTGTGAAGTTTTCATTTTTTAAATAAAGATCCAAAAGAATGTATATTTTAAGTAAGGGTGGGTGTTTTTTTTCAGTGAGGTCATAAAGCAGTTTCAAAAAAATACTAAGGAACTTTAGGTAGATATTATGATTATTTACATAAAAGGAAAAGTATGAAATTCCGTTTCTATTCAAATACTTTTCTAAAGCAGATAAAAAATGAAATGCTAAATGAGAAATAAAGGAAATGCTCGGATTCATACAATGCTTAATGTACCTGTTTATGAAACAATACTGATGCCTATATTTATAATTATGGACTGAGATTCTTTTTTTTTTAACTTTTGAAAAAACTGATTCTTCTCTCTGGATTCTTCATTTAAGTAAAATCAGCAAAAGGGAAGTGCTGACCGTAGGGTAACGAATTCGTTATCGTACTTCCTAAGACCCTATGGGTGGAAAGAAAGATCACTGGGGTGGTAAATTCCGTATTCACCCAAACAAGTATGCCACCGAGGTTATTTACTTACTGTATTTATTCAACAAATGATAACAGAAATAAAAGGCCTTGATCAGAATTCACAATTCTACTCAACTACCAAGGAATAAATAAAAGGGCGCAAATTTTTTGTAATGATTAATTTAGCGTTTAGAGTCTTTGAATGTATGAAGATTTTCAGATAGAAACGAGATTTAATAAGACTATTTGGTTTATTTTTTGTTTACACTTTTTGATGTGGTAAGAAAATTGTATGGAAACTCGACGTGTTTTTTCAAATAGTAAAATGTTTAACAAAAAATTATCTGATTTTTAAATGAATAAGAAAACAGAACATTCAATCACAATCTGTTTAAGAAGTTAGAACATTCAATAAATACTATATTTTTTCTTTTCAATGTAAAAAAATCCGCATGGCTTCCGGATAACGTACACAAAATGTGAAATGTGTATAGTATTTTTGAAATAGAAAAAAAAAATGATTCAAATAAAAAGGAATAATCTAATTTTCCAAAGTCAAGCTTTAGATGACAATGAACTTAGGATATCATACCAATACATTACAAGCATTTGTTTTAAAACAGTATTCTGTGATTGATCTCCACATTCCTTAAATGAAGAATAAATAAGTTTAAATAGAAGGTATCTATATATGGCACAATGGTGCGAGTGATATTTGTAGTATTTATCTGTTTTTGTAGTTTGTTTTCTCTTACTGAGGTTTTTGAAACTGAGTGGAAAAAACTTCATATTTAGGGGGGGGGGGGATATATATATATAAAGGAATATGACGAAGAGAGAGGACGTGTTAAGTGAAAAGCAAGGAAATGAGCTATGGACTTTGATTCACCTAAGCATAGGTGACTGCGGAAGAATGTAGTCACGATCGCGAAGTCGCAACCGGCGTCGAGTCTTGGATTCGAGCTGGATACCGACGAAAACCCGCCGTGTAGTGGGGCTGATGCCCATTTGAAGCTCCAAGTTCTCCAGTTGGCAGGGTGTGGAAGTTTGAAAAATGGGGTGTCAGCTCAGGTGTCTGCCTTGCCACATGATTGTGGCTCAAAATTATGAGGTCCGTTGCCAATAGTATTCCCATTGCTTCTAAATGCGACGTTGATAAGCAATTTATCAATTGCCTAAGCTCAGCGAAATATTTCGAAACATTAATATAACAATTCAGTGTTCAAGGATGTTATACAACTATCCACAATTGGTGGAGATAAACAAGATGATCTTTAAAAAATATTTAAGACAAATTTTATGAATGTGACAATTAACTAAAAAAGTTACCGTAAATTGGAATTTTCTTAATGTACCTATCTCTGTCTTCAAAAAATGATTCTAAATGGCTATAAAATACTAAATGTTACAGATACTGTTACATGAGATCTGTCCAAACGTTGACTATTGCAGCAAGAATAACAATTGCTTCGAAGAATTAAAAATAGGGTAATTATTTAGCATCTGCAGCAAAAATACTTTTTAATGAAACCTTGTTAATTCCCTGTAATGCGTAAAATCTGTTCAGATTTACAATCCATAAAAAAACACCGCACGAAGAAGGAGTTTTTTGATGGAGACATAAATTGGCGGATAGGAAAATTATGTACAGAAATGAAAATTATTAAATTTCAGAAAAATTGAATGATTGATTTATTTCAGATTTACATAGTTACAAAGTAGCGAGCTCAATAAGGTGTTGACCCACCTCCAGCCAGGATGCAAGCTACCACACGATGTGGCATGGAGTAATAAAGCTCTCCGGTGGTCCTCCTGCGATATTTTTTGCCAAATCTGCTCCAATTGTTGGGCTAAGTCATCAACATTCCCTGGTAGATGCTGTCACCTTTCCATCATATCCCAGACATGCTCAATTGGAGAGAGATCTGGCTGAAGTGCTTGACAAGCTGTAAGACAGCTCATAACAACACGTGTCGTATGTGGTCTGACATTATCTTGCTGAAAAATAAGGTCAGGGTACTTCAAAAGTAACGGTAGCAAAATATGTCTCAGAATGCTGTCGACGTACCGCTGTGCTGAAAGTGTGCCTGTAATGACGACTAAAGGGGTCCGGCTATCAAGGGAAATGGCACCCTAGACCATAACTTCTGGTTGAGGGCCTATGTGAAAACATGATCGGCACGCTGCCCTTGGCGTCTCCAGACACGTCTTCGATCATCGTCAGGACACAGTTGGAAGCTGGATCCGTCGCTAAACACTCTAAGTCCTCAATGAGCATCATTCCAACCTGATAGAGCCAAGCACCACTAACATCTAGCTGGTTAGTGTGCAGGCGTGAGTGACAGGTGGCATAGCGGTCGGTAGATTTCGCTCAATCAGCCGTCTGTGAATGGTCATGGTGGACACTCGTGTGCAAGTCGCACGTCTGATGGTTGATAATGATGAATCAGGCTCTGTGACAGCTGATTTGACAATCACTCTGTCCTTCCGATCTGCTGTGGCCCTAGGTCGACCGCTACTATCATGACGCTGAAATCTGCCATTGTCCACCCATTCTTGCCAGCATCTTCTAATCGCCGTATCGCTTTGACCCCTATGACGAGCGATTATCCAATTTACCCAACCTGCCTCTTTCAATCAAATGATACGACCTCTTTCAAATTCTGACAGTTGCTTGTAATGAGCTCGTATCCCGTGGCGAGGCATTTTTTCAGTCGTTGAAAGGTATCCTAAATCGCAATGCAACAGAAAATTTTACCAACAGATCGAGAATCGCTTCTTATATACGCCTGCTGGGGCGCAGTTCCGATGCGCTGTAGCTCTCACTATTCGGTCATTGGACACCAAGTCTTAATAATTTGCATGTTCGGTTCAAATGTCTTTGCATACGAAATTTCATTACAATTGGGCAACTCCTTGGTGCGTCGTGTTTTTTTTTTTTTCTCGTTATAGTGTGTATAATCAATAGTTTTTCTTTTGTTACTGTTTGTTTGATTAGTAATAATAATACTTTAAAAGAAATATGTCAGACACATGCAATGAAATCTTACAGCTCGACCAGTAAGACTGTGTAATGAAAAATCTCGCAGCTGTAGTAATATATCTACAGTTTTCAATGGTATCTAATTATTGACAATAAATCGCAACATTCGTCATTGAAAAGGATTACAATAAACGATCTGGCTATGTGTGATTGTATTATTTGTGTGTTCTCTCTCTCTCTATTTTAATACTTTTTTTTCTGATATAAACTTATTTAAAAAAAAAAAAATCCCCAATTCACTTATGCACAAAAGCATTTTATTTGGTCTGCATCAATCTCTCACGCGATTGCTGTAGAACTGTGGAACACAGGATCACGTGTGCGCGGAAACCGAGTGATCATGGTCACGAGTTCGAGGGAAGCTTTGTTTCCGTCGAGTCGTGAGTTTGAATCTGATGCCATCAATGATCCGTTGTGTAGTGGGGCCTATGCACATTCAATCTCTTTCCAGTTCTTAAATATCCATGGTGCAGAAGTTTGAAGGGAATGGGACAGCTCGAGTGTAGCACTTGTTACTTGACTGATGTTCAAAATTGCGATGATAGCCCTCATGTTTTTCCAAGACACGCGTTAATAAACAATCAATTAATCAAAACCCTACAGGACTGGTTCCGTCCCTGATGAGCATTGAAGAGATCTGAAGGAGAGTCTTATGTTATTTAAATGACGGGGAGATTCAACTGCCACGATCCCCCTGGAAAATCTCGCAGGAATGCTCTGAAAAACTTGATTAATACTAAAAGTCATCTCGAATACATATTTGTACAACACATGTTCAAAATCATCGCCGCATTAAAAGTAGGTACTGGTACATTCTTTATTCTCGAAACTTCTTTGACTAGTGCGTAAACAAGTCACTGCACGAGCAATGTACCTAAAATGTATGCGCGCGTATGTTCCGGTTCAACCAAAAAATTTTATATCTACACAACAAGATTAAGGTTCCTGCCGACACACTATTACGGATTTCCGAGAATACTGTTAAGCATGCAGAATTTCCTTCTTTTCTTCTCAAAACTTGATTATTGCTTTTAATTAATTGTATGGAATATAATGCATTGGAAAGCGAGAAAAGGAAAAAAAAAGAAGAAGAAATGTTTGTGCGTGATTATCAGCTTTCTTTTTTTAAATTTTGGAAGTATTTTTAAATATTTATCAAAGATCTTAAGACTTAAGGATCAATTGCATTATTGATTTAAATAGTGACAGTTCATGTGTGTTATTTTCTGAAAAGGGAGTGATGACTTTTCGGGAGGGAAGAGGGGGGTACGCCATAAATGACTACGAACCTATGCTCTAGAAATACATGAAGGCTATTAAGGACGGATTTCATAAATTAAAATCGATGTCAAAATGACGTGAAACTCTCTCCTAGACAGGAAACGCCGTTACATATTACCAATAACATATACAGTGAGGATTTTAAGGCCCAGTTTCTTCTGACAAAACCCATTTTTTCTCATCCGTTGATTTGGTGAAAAAAAGATCTCAAACCCGTGACTCGACCTTAATATTGCCTATCATGGGATTCTTATTTATCACCATGGTGCAATTTCTAACCACCACAGCTCTGTACCGATTCTTGGAATTTCACATCACCGTATTGCTCTCTCTCTCGAAGATTTTTTTCTAATATTATTGAAACACTTTTTTTGATACTGCTCCGCACAGTTATTTTACAGGAAATATCGGAAATTTTGTAAATAAAACTAAATAATAAAGACTGGACCTTACAAATCAATGAAAAAACAGGATATGTCTAGCAAATGTCAAACTGATGTTAATCCCTAAATGCAACGGAAATAGGGACCTGTTCGCTTCTCCAGTGTGGCATGGGTTACTTTTATATATTTATATCGATGTCACTCAATCCGGTCCAACTAGAAATCAAGCTCGATGGGCATTCGATCTCAGCGGAAACGAGGCAGACAAAAACTCGGCCTTTGTCGTTCCGGGAACAACATCAATTTGCATGCTCCGCCACGCGCGTGATGGACGCCACGAACAAAAGGCAACGCGCGCGAGCGCCACGCGACTGTACGCCCCGGCGGTCCCTTTTGTTCTCGGGCGTGGTCATCGCCGGACATGCGCCGCTAATGAAGGGGCGTGACACTACGGTAAAGCGACACCTGGTGTCAGGGCAACGAGTGTCGGATGTTTTTTCACGAGTTAGTTGATGGGTGTGATTTCAATAAGGAGAGTAGACAATGCTCAGCGAAGAGATTAGACATCTTTATTCCGGAAATGAATGCCTTTTTGTTGGTTTTACATTTTCAGGAAGATCAAGCTAGGCATTTTATTGGGTTGGTGGAGACAAAAATTAAAGTTGACATACCCGTTATAGTGGGCTGAACGATTTTCGATGATTCCTTTGAAATTGACAGGAATATAAGGCATTTTTTTGCGAATGAACTTTGTAATTCTGAACCACGATTGAGTGATAGGGACGACATCTGTGAATCATACCTCATTCTATTCACGTCCACACCATGCTCGTTGTCTCTTTGAAGTTCAGTTCCACTTAACGATATTTCTTAATTGTTTAAGATGGATCTTTGATGGAATCAGATGACAACGATAGGTTTTCATCTTGGTTGCGAACTCGTGACCGTTAGTGGGGCTGAGGCACTTTAAACCTGTCTAGGCTCTAATTCCTCCCGTGGCGTAGAAAGTTTAGAGAGGGAAGCGCTCACTTGGATGTCGTCGACGCAACTTGACCGAGGTTCAGAATGACGATGTCCATCCCCAATAGTCTTTGTGTTGCTACTAAATGTACTTTAATTAACAATCAATTAATCAGTACCGCTGTAGCCAAGTGGCCATAATCACGAGTTCTTGGCCAGCGTTGTTTCTATCCAGACCGTGGGTTTGATAACTATCATTACTTCATTCGCGGATTCTTTTTCACTATTGTTTTAATACTGAAAAAACTACTTTGCTTAAGTCGTGGCCTAAGTTGTTTCATTCATGGCTCACAAAAAGGAAACTTCAGTTCGTTAAATTTTCATTTAGCTCACATTAGACACAAAAGCAGAGGAGAGGATAGATAAATACGTAGGAATAGCGGCGGATGCATGTCCACCAAAACAAGAACTCAAGAACGAAGTGACTAAAACTTTCCCTTGTTTGGTAGTTAATGTAAGGATTATTCAGGTTATATGGTTATAGATGTAGGAATCTTTAGATAATTTAAGTGGAGACAAATTATCTAGTAGGGAATATCCCTATTGGTTTGTAAGGTGGAAATTGTCGATCTATGCAGATTTCAAAATCATGAGATCAAGTAAATTAAATGCTTAAGAAGATCAGGAAATAAAGATGAAAGTACGACAAGGACTATATTTATGTATATATATATATATATATATATATATATATATATATATATATATATATATATATATATATATATATATAAAACAGGGGGAAATCTGTAGTGATCGAGTATGCACTTTCATCACTAACGGGATGTAATTTACACTATCAAAAATAGGAAATTTAGAGATGTATCATAACTTGACTCCTGTAAACGACATATGTGTAAGTGTAAGAATATAGATAGGTCGTAGAATGTTTTGCTTATTATCTTTATTTGAAAAAACATATTAGTGGAAACTTCTTGTTGAGTATTCATCAACTGAAACTCTGGTGCTGGGTAAAGTAACCGAAGTAGTGATGCGTGGATCATAAATCTTGGATTTGATTTGATTCGGTTTGTCAATTTCATGAGTCATCTCGGATAATTGATTTTAAGATTGTGTAAGGTCCAGAATATGTAGACTAAGTTTTCCTGATTCATGAACAAGTGGATTAGTTTGATTATCGGTTGGAAATGCATATGGTAGTTTACCATACATTAAATAAGAAGGTTGATACGATGTAACCGAAGGATCTTCTCTGAAAGCTTTGAATTTGCTTAGTAGTTTCATTAATCTTGCATTTTAAATGGGTTATGATAGACTGTTTCACTCTTACCTTTTCATTGGTTCGTGGATTATGAGAGGAAATTAATCTTTGTTTAACACTGTTGTTACGTAAGATTGTTTTAAATTTCGATTATGTGAAGGTAGTACTTTTTTCACTGGATAAAATGGTTGGAATCTGAATCTTGAAATCCAATTTAAACAGTTAGAGTACGTTTCAGTTACAACCTTTTTAAATGGAAAAGGCCATATGCGTGTTGATACGTGAGCAATGATAACATGCAAGTATTTTTCATGGAATCATAATAATTTAACCCACCTACGGTTTCAACAGAAAAGTTCTTCTTAGGAAGACAATATTTGTAAAAATCCAAACCTTTTTTTGATGAGAATTTATTTAATTAGAAAACTTCACAATGTTTTTCATAATTGCTAATTTCTTTAATTATGTCCTTCGAATAACATTGTATTCATTTTAAACTCATTTTTTTAATTCCCGGATGTCAGAAAGGGTTATGAAGGTTCAAGTAATTCTCTTTTTAAGGAAAATGGAGCAATAATTTCAAAGAGTTTACTGATAGTTCAGATATCATTAACTTTAATGTATTTGGGATCATTGATATTATCTAAATTTTGACGTTCGATTAATTTTCCCCTTTTCAATAAATGAGCCATTTGAATAGTGTGGTGGGAAATAGGATGTCTAGAAAGCTTGTCTGCTTCATAATGAAAACTTTTTGATTTTTCATTTTCCACCATATAGTTATAGTTTAAGTGACACCATTTAAGTAATTTTTCAATTAAATGTTTTACACTTTTAAGCCGTACGAGAATAGCATGTGATGTATGTGTTGTGAAATGGTTCCCGTGTAAATAATGATATTATTTGTCTAGTGCACCTTCTATTGAAAAGCATTCTAACTCTGTGATAGTATTATTTCTTTCATGAGAGCTGTCTAGAATGAAAAGAAATAGTTATGTTGTGAAACATCAGGATGGTCTTGTTTTAAAACAGCCACAACAGCTTCTTGTAACGCATCTACATGTAAATGACAACTATAGTAAATAAAAAAAGAGATAAATTGATTTTAAAGTTAAGAACTCTTTAAATTTAAGAAAGCTTGTTGATATTCATCTGACCATTCCCATACGGCATCTTTTTTTAAGCAATTTGTTTAGCGGTAATCTTCGTTTTACACAATTTCTAATGAACTTCTGATAAGCATTGATATTACCTAAAAATCTTTGTAGTTCATTTACATTTCTTGGAACATTCAACTGTTTTATAACTTCGATGTTAATATTACTCAGAGAACATTGTTCTATTTGAATTTCATATTAGTTTCTCCTAATAATAATTTAATTTCCTAATTTTTCTCATTCTCTCATTTAAAAGTAAAGCATTCATTTATACAATCACGCGCTCTTAAAATCTGTAATGTCAGCTGCTCCCATGACTTTAGACCTTCAGGTATGATCCTTACTAGACTTTATGTCTGCACTTAAAATCCTTCGAAATCCCTCCATTCTTCACACGTGTTTTATTACGTTTATTGGGAAAAATAACTGCTATATAACCTGTTGCATAGTGGAAAAGCCTTCTCTCTTGATCTTCTGAAATATATATGGTGTTTCGCTTCAGCCTTTGTGGCCGAAGCCTGGCTAAAGTCTTCAGAACGTAACGCTGTCTCTCTCTGTTCGAATCAATAAATAATCTGATTATGAAAAAAGGATTGTTCATTTCGGCCATGAATTTATAATGTTTCATTAATGTTGAACAAGCGTTTAATATCTAACACACACACATATATATAATATCCAAAAAATTTATTTATCGTTTTACCTAATAAGATTTAGAATTTTTTAAAAAGCTTTTATTTTCTTTTTCACACATACTAAAATTTTTTTGTTAGATGTTGGATATGATCTTCCCGACTATCAGATTATATTAAAATTTCATCACATTTAGAGCAAAATTTATTTGATACTTCTTTAAAAATTTTCTAATAGTTTTCTGGAAAAGATTGGCTGCATTTCTCCATTCAGATAATAGTCTCAGCCATTTACATAGTCCAAAATTTGTTGTGAAAGCTAATTTCTTAGTATCACTATCATTAATTTTAATGTTCCAATAACCTGACGTTAAATCTAATGTAGAAAAATATTGAGATTTTGTTAACTGATTTAATAAGGCATCTATTTTTAGAGCGGATTCTGAGTCTGTTTTAGAAATTTGATTTAATTTTTTGTAATCAATGTTGATTCGTGTCTTTCTACTTTCATCTTCCTTCTTAACTAATATTACAGGGGCAGTATAGGGGCTATGTGATGGTTTAATAAAGTTTGCTTGTAAAAAAGTCTTTTTTATCAGAGACTCAACTATTTTCATTATCTTGAGGGGAAGTACGATATAGGCGTTAGGACATTCGTAATTTTCAGAAGGGAGTACAACCTTCCGAGGATCGCGCCTAATTCAATCTACATCATAAAGATCATCTGAAAAATATATAAGTAATTTCCTAGCTTTGAAATGCCTACAGTATTTCATGGAGAATATGCTTTTTAACTGTTCTCATATATCTCTTATATCAAAATAATAAAACCAATAATTCTAAAGCTTTTACTAAAAGTTCAAACATTTCTAAAAAAGAAAACTTTCAAACATACAAAGAGCAAATTTAAAACATACTTTACTATTTATATATGACGCAATCATAATATTATTGCTAATAAATTCGAAAGATCACATTGAAAATTCCAAACATTTTTAAGTAGACACTATTAAATATATGTAACACGAATCTTAAATTTATCTTACATGAATTGTACAAAAATGAGATTTTAACAGATAAATATAAATTTCATACATTTTTTTTATTTTCCGTTTTACTCTTGCGTTGTTCTTTTGTCCATGTTCACAGTCCAAATTTAGAATAGTTTACTGAGGGTTTTATGATATGGAACAGAAAAAGAGGCATTCTTCATGCTTATATATTCAGGGTTCGTTTGGTAATAAAAGCTTGAAAAGGAACTGTCCTTTGGTCAATGAATTCTAATGGATTCTCTGTACTCAATTACGCAGAACCTCTTTTCTCATCGTAAGGTTTTTTGCAATCGTTTTTTCTTTAAAAGCAAATTGACTGTCCGTACTTCTAATTATTCATTTACGTCCGGTCGCTTCTGCACTCCAGCTAGAAATTTCGAATTCCTCTGCACAGCTTTTATGCTACCGATTTACATCATGGAAATAACCTGTAGCAATCGAGTATGCACTTTACCTACTCACTTCTTGCTGGTACAACTCAGGAAAGTTGAGACCGTATCCAATCTGGATATAATCCGTGTTAGGTTATGAGAACTACTGTCTCATATTTATACATAATGTCACCCCTACACACAGTTTAAGTATGATTAATCTAGGAAAACATTAATATGGTATTTGCAATGCGTTCATCCAAGAAGAACGTAATGTTATTCCTTTGAAGGACAGCATCAGTCGTTGTCTTTTAAAAAAAACAATGACTACCACATTCTACAGCATCGGCCAGTAGCGTTATAGTAAACAAGATTCTCAGATTTATGCTCAAGGCACTAGGAGGGGGAAAACACTGTTAAAAAAACTAGGAAGTAATCTCAATAATTAAAACAATATATAATATATCATAAAACTATGTATAATATATCAATATATAATATACTAATGAGAAAAAAGCTATGTACTGAACCATAAAAATAAACAGATAAAACACTGTAAACAAAGAAAAGTGAATAAAAAAAAGTATTCATGTATAACTAAAAAAGGAAAATATTGCATGTATTATAAAAAATATCAAAACAAAGTAAATTAAATGAAAAAATAAATTGACAACTACCAGAATTATTTAAAAATTGAAAGAAACCAAAATTTGAAAGAAAAAAAAGCAAAGCAATGGGTTATAATGTATTTAAAATTATAACAAACTGTAAACTGATAGGCTGAGTTATTCTATAATTAATGCCCAAGTTATCGTCACGAACAAAATATATTATTAAAAACGGTCATAAAATTAAGATACATTTGAAAAGCGCTCAAACGAAAATCAAATTCATTATAAAAACATTTACGAAAGAGACAACATTGCAAACCCAAATAAATCTTGTAATACCAAAAACTAGTGTAAAATTATACCAAATGTACACCAATATAAGAAAAATTTACACAAACATAGCAACATGTGAAGGAATTCAAAAACACGGTGTACAAAAATATACACAAAACTAAACTAACAGTTTGTTCATGAACTTTAAGATAAACGCAAAAGTTATAAATACTTGAAAATATTTATTATCTTACTTGACGAAAGCATAAGTAGAATAATATTTCACATAAAACACAGAAGTTAAAATACATAAATTCCACATAATTAAAATGAAGAACAAAGAAGCTAGTATGATGCCACTAAATTTCAAGCGATTCGAAGATATTTCTTATTTTTGATAACTTGCAAACCATTAAATTATAGAATCAATCAGACAAAAGTTTAAAGCAAAGTTTTAATTGGATCTTGAATAAAAAATTAAGAGTTTCTGTTAAATACACTAAAAGAACAAAAATATTATTAATAATAACAAATTTTTTTAAAAAAATCTTACAAGTTGATCACCTCATTTAATGAAATCCAAAAAAAAAAAAAAAAATCATAAACTGATTACCAACTATAAATATAAAATGAAAAGGCAAAAGATAGCGATAACAACGTCATCCAACAAACTGTGTTAGAAGTATATATATATATATATATATATGTATGTATATGTATATAAATTTACAATTAGTTGACGACAGATGGTGTTTCTAAGGTAAAGTGATGTTTCTATTTTGCAATTTCATATGCTCAAAGGTGCCGAAAGAAATCTAACACTGATTCATATACTAGTTTTGATTGCTGCTATGTGGAGTTGTCGTCGTCATTTTGCGTCGAATTTTCACCATCGATGAGACCTGGATTCCTAATTATACATTGTTTTTTAAATAACAATCGAACAAATAACTTGCTTCCGATTATTAATTCATTACAAAGAAGGCAAAAATGATCTCATCAAGTGCAAAGTTAAGATGACGATTTTTTATCGAGTGAAGGGCGTCATACTCTTGGACAGGAGAAGCGATTAAAGGTCGATGAGTTACCCTTCCTAAAAATAATACTTTTTGACTCTTATCCTGCATATATATATATATATATATATATATATATATATATATATATATATATTCTTCTATAAGTCTTCGCATCCGCCTTCGATTAGAAAGGCGGAAGAAACGAACCGCTGAAGAAACTTGCAAAAAATGTTAATTTTGTTCTCCTAAGAAAATTTCTAGAAATTAATAAAATTAACTGTAAATCTATCAACATTAATGAGACTTTTGAAATGTGATTGCTGAACGTTACAATTGGGAAGGATGAAAAGCCAACAGAGTTAATGCGAGGGTTGACAGTTCTATTAGTAGGTAGGTAAGGAAGAATAATGACTGCGTAGAGTAATGAAATGAGGAAGTAGGAAGTAATAATTATTATTATGGTTAATTATTAAGTAATAATTATTATTATGGATATTATGGTGGTTAATTATCCAGTCCAGGTTAATTATAATTAACATTTCGTTTTGTAGTACGTCTAAAACTGCATTCGTAATGAGGAATGTCTTCTAAAATGGTGCTGCTACTTTCAGAATTTCTTTAAAAAAGGAATTTTACTCGCCAGTTCATGCACGTTCTTCTTTTCATAAAATACCGAAGGATGTCTCTCATCACATTCCTGTCTACTAATCACCCCCCGGAATTGTTGAACTGGGGTCGAAGGTCCTAACTCGCGATACGAGACATCGTTTGCACGCGACAGCGCGTGTCACGGAGGAGGGTTGATCGTGAACGTGACTGGGCTCTATCTTTCCTTAAATTACTCCAGCCACTCGGAAGGTTTCCAGAGATAGCGATAGGAACCTGTTTGGTAGTGAGGTGAGTGTCTCTCTTATCGAGTGTGGATGTAATGCCTCAGAGTGAATGATTTCAATGGCTACAATGTTGCGCAAGGGACGTCCGTTGGTAAAGAACTTTATGGGCTCTCTTCTTCCGCTTAGCAATTCAAAACTTGCTTGTCCGGAAGGAATCTCTGACAACTCAGGTGAGAGGTACCAAACATTATGACTCTCAAATTTTTAGAAATATTGAATGCGTTTCATATAGATAGATCTGATGCTTCAGTAAACAACGAACCAAAATCATAGCTGAAACTCTAAGATTTTATTCACTCGTGTTTTGCACCATATGTCCCATACCCTTGTGCCATGAATTTGTACAATCAATCAATCTTAAATTTTTAACTACATGTTCGGTTTTAATCTTAAAGATTGTGTTGCCATGGCTACAAAGGAGTCTGATCGGATAAATTACAGTATTTTATGGTTTTCTCAGGCGTTTTGAAATTTATATCACTCTTTTAAATTAGTATATGAAGGTTGCACTTAAAGGACCTTGTAACATACAGCCTCCGTCAGAGGATGAGGACAGTATCCAAGCTGGTATCTATCTCTTCTAACTGTCCCGCCACGACATGGAAGAACTTGAGAGTCCAAATTTAATTTAATATCCAGTAGTCTCTAATATTCCTACAAAGGTATTTATTGGAATCAGGATTCGAACCCACGACTTCATTCGAGTATTGTTTGTCACAAAGAGCGTCACCATAACCACTTTTTTGCCTCCTCCCCCCCCCCCTCTGGATCAACTGATTCGATGCGTTATAACAACAAAATAAGATAGACGTTCAAATTTTGTTCACTTAAATTGCATGATCACTTTTAATGATATCAGCTAAGTTACCATACAAATGGAAAAAAGATGAGAAATAAATGTAATTTATTCAAGAAAAAATTCTTAAGACTTAGTAATTTATTTAAGAAAAAAAAAGCAATATTGGATAATTTTATAATCGTCATTTAATTAATTTTTCAAAAAAACAGATTTGTGAGAGCACTTAGTTTTATTGTTGCAATTTTTTTAATTAAAAAGTCAAATTTGAAAGAAAAAAAACAATCTATACTTGCAATATATAAAATATATAATCACAGTAATGGTGTTTTTTTTTTTATGAAAAAGCTCAGTATTGACTCCTATGAAATCCAATGGACATTTCTCCATAACTCACCCAAAGAGCCAACCAGTGGATGTTGGAACCATCCAACCATTTCCTCTCAGCATTCTGAAGAAAACCACATTCGCCAATTCGATTAAAAGTCGAGTCACTTTTTCGAATTCTCGTCCTTTCACACACAATCGTGTGAAACAATAGGGTGCTACTGCATGCTGTTGAACCTCAAAGTTGATGTGTGAGTAGTATTTCATGTGTTATTCTCGTATTTTCAACATCAGGTCAGAATTTCGATATTACCAGGACAATCGCCAAATGCCGTGTTCTAGTTTTCAATGTGATATTTATACCGCGATTAACCAATCATGCCTAATTTCTGTCAACAGTTATGATTCTCTATTGCTTTAAAAAATGTTATAATAAAGTGTAATAGTGTAGAGTGTCATCAAGCATGTTAATTGATAAGTGCATGTGCTAATTAGCCATGTTCGAAAATGCGATCCTCCCCCAAACAATACCGATGCTACAGAATTTTGAAACTATATACAGTGCTACTACTAATAATATAAAAAGCAACATTTTAATTTCGTACTTTATAAAAAAGAAATATATATTAATGGATAATTAATTTTACCATTGCATCCTTTTCAGTTATAAAGTAGCTGATTGAAAGAAGTATGAAATGCGCCTCTGTATATTTTATGTATCTGATACATAATTTCAATGACTCTTATTTTACAAGACTGACTTTTAAATGTGTAATAATGCATTTTGAGATGTAAAGCAAAACATTCATGGAGACCAAATACTCACATCTTCAGACAACATATATATGTTTAGTTGTACGGTATATCATCACAAATACATCATCAGGGCTACTTTAAATATACATAAACAGTCCTATGACTACGATAAGTGAAAATAGCGCTATAACACACCAGTGAAACAAACATGGTGTGTCTCGATTATTATACCTAATTGCTTGTAGGGTAACTCAGCAAACTCCCGTTTTAGGAATAGAAACTGGGGAGAATAAGGAAAGAGAAATGGGATCGGGGTGACTCAATATAGTATTGTTCAATGATCATTTTTTCTCTTTTCTAACAAGTTGTGACATATTCAATTTTTAAAAACAAACGATTTAATCTTAATGTGATACTTTTTTTAAAATATTATCTGTTCAACTTTTAAAAGCAAACGATTTAAACTTAAAGCGATACCTTTTTCAATATACTTTATTAAGATATATTTTTTTGGCAACACCAGATCATAGTTTTGATTTTAGATAATTTACTGGCAAAGCATATGAAAAATTGAATAGAGTTTGGTTCCGAGAGGTAAAGACGAACGTTGAAAAATAGTGCTTGTGTAAAATTGTGTATCTAATTTATTTTGGAAAAGATGTGTGCAAATAAATGTGATATCCAGAAAACAAGTCATCTTTATTAATAGTCTGCAATACAGTACAGACTATTATTTGGAGGTTCCACCGAAGATAGTTGAAATTCAGATGTGCTTATTCGAATGGCGGTAGTGCTGGTCTCCACAAGAAGAATTGGAGTGCGTACCTCAATCAAATAATGCTGGTCTTCTGAGTTTCTAAATTAGAAATGAAGATATTTGGAATTGCCTGAAGAAGTTGTTTAGTAAAATTACCTGATGCTGAATTTGTTTTTTTTTTTTTTTCCTTTTGCCCGAAGGATTATCTGGTAGTGAAAGTTATTCGATTTCAAGCGCCATTTTTTTTTCTTCTTCTGCGGACTGTTTTCTGTGCTGTTCAGACATCATATGTTGCATTTACTTATTCAAGAATTAGTATCATCCAAGTGGCAACCAAGTGGCTTAGTTATTAATTTTTGTATTTGATTATTATGTGTATGAATTTGTTTGTGGAAATGGTTTTCTTCGTAGCCAACCAGGCATAATATATTTTTATTGGCTTGCCAAACTGGTAACGTTTTGTTAGTTCTAGCCAACCAGGTTTAATATAATTTTATGGCGTTGACAAACTGGTAACGTTTTTCTTTGTAGCCAACCAGGCTTAATATAATTTATAGGGTTGCCAAACTGGTAACGTTTTGTTTATAATTCTCGCCAACCAGGCATAGTATAATTTTTTTTCTCACACCTTTGTAGATTTGTAAATTTTATATTAAAATAGTGCATTACGAAATTTGTGAGTTATTTATGGTAGTAGATAATATTTTACGTATTTCTTTAAGTCTATTTAAGAGTTTTTACTGACTGGGTAAAACATTGGTGAGTTTCTTGAAGGTTATTCTGATTTGTTATTTTCTCTATTAATACTACTTGATGCATATTTAAGATATTTTGAATTATTTAATTTTACTTGTTCTTATTGTGTATTCTTGAAGATAATTGTATTTAGAGCATTTTGAGACACACAAAAATAGATTGTTTGAGAAGTGACAATTCAGTTCTTTAAAATTATAGTTATTGATATATGCACAATTTTTGATAGAGAACATTTTTAATTTGTACTTAAGGTTCTCCAAAATGGAATTCTTAGCTAGAAGTAGGAAACAAGATTTACAAGTGTTAGCTGAAGAATTGGGTTTGAATGTAAAACCTGAATTTAAAATTATTCATTTATATAAACTGATTGTTGAAAATCCTGATTATAATGAGGAATTTACACTTCAATTACTTGATGCCATTAAAGAAGAACGGGAAAAAAAAGGAAAAACTAAAAAAAAAAAAAGAAGAAGAAGAAAGGGAGGAAAAACTGGATAAAGAATGGGAAGAGAGAGCACGAGTTAGAGCCTTTGAGCTGAAAAAACTGAAACTGAAAGTAAGAGCTGCAGGTATACAACCCGGAAATTCCATGCAGTTATTTGATCAACCTGTGAAAATCAAAATTCATGATGTCGTGCCACGTTTTAATCCTAAAGAAGAAATTCCAGATTCCAAAATTGATGAAGAGATTTTACCACCATCTAGTGAAGATTTTGCAATCAAAGAATTAATCAAAGTTAATTTGAAGGAATTCTGTAAAGAACCAGGTGTAGTCCCACCAGTAATTGTCCATGCAGAAAGCGTTGAACCTGAAAACAGGATTGAAAATATTGAACAAGTTCCAGAAAATCATATTCAGCTTGAACTGAATGAAGATTATTTTGTTGAAATGAATGAAAATCCTGAACTGAACAATAAGGCAGATCAGAATATCTCTTTTGCTAGATCTGAAACATCAAATTCAGATGAAGAAAATAATCAAGTTAACACTTGTTATTCAAAAAGAAAAAAATGCTGTAAAGAAATGCATTCTTCTAAGAAAATTTGTTCAAAATATTTCGTATACTTCCCCAAATATGATGAAAGTGTAACTATCGATAATGACAAGGTATATGAGACTAGTAAAAATGAAGATAATGAATTAAATTGTAAGAAAAAGAGAAATTCTTTTAAGAAAAAGTTTCTTTCTGATATTTTCAGAAATAAGTTTTCAGGAACCGAGAAGCGAAATTCTGTTACAGAGAAAGAGTGTACTGCCAATGAAATTGCTGTGAAGAAACTACAATGTTATTTGGATGAGCCAAAAAAAATTCATCACCATGATGGACCATAATATTTTAGTTTGGCTTAAAAATAATGTAAAACTGAATCCACAACTTATGAGATGGGCAATGACTTTACAGTCTTATAATTATACGGAAGTTCTTGGCATTGGCAAGAGTCATAAACATGCAGATACTTTAAGACTCATTCCATGGCCTGATTAGAGGAAATATATTTAAAATAATATACTTTCAGACTTTGAGTCTTGGCATTTACTATTTTACAATTTGGCTTATTGTTTGTATTGTTTCAGCAACTTTCTTCATCACAAATTGTATGTAATTCATACTCTTTGTACATTTTTAAAAGCTGTATGCCAGTGAAAATTTGGGTTTTCTATTGTCCTATTCGTTTTAGTTTTTTTTTTTTTTTTTCATTATAAAATATATACTCATTGTACATTTTCAAAAGCTGCATACCAGTGAAAAATATGAGCTTTCTAATGTTTTATTTGTTTCAGTATTTTTTTTCATTATAAATTATTGCTTTGTCTAATGCAGGGGTCGCCAAACTTTTTTGATCATCGCCCCCTATATAATTTTTCGAAATCTCCATAGACCCCCACAAAGGTAATTTTCAGGTAATTAAAATAAAACTATATATTAGTCTAAATATTTAATAAATCAGAAACAGTAAGTAAAGTAGCTACAGATTTTTTACTTCTTAATGAGATGAGTGTGCCTGGTGTTTCTTGGCAAGGTTCGCTATATTGGGTTCGAAATTAGTCAATTTTAACCGTAAATCCCCTCGAAGCTCCACATTTAATTTATTTCTGTTTTTAGTTAAAATTAAATTAACGTGACTGAAACCGGCTTCAACCATATACGAACTTGGAAACAGCATAAATGGCTGAGCCATTTCGTAAAGTTTCACATATTTTTGCTTTATATTTATATTTGTCCAAAATTTATGTATTGTCAAATTTTTAATAAGCGTTTTTGCTTCAAGATCGGACAATAGTTCAGCAAGCTCATCTTGTATGTTGATGTCGACGTTATCAATTTGCGCCGAAAATGGCGCAATAATCCAAT
>BMAW01118769.1:91215-154710 GCA_019974015.1 Nephila pilipes
TGTCGATGTCGACGTTATCAATTTGCGCCGAAAATGGCGCAATAATCCAATCAGGGATGTCGATGTTTTCCAAATCAACAAAGCGAAGTTTAAAATCGTCGCTTAATTTTTGAAGATGATTTGTATATATTTCCAAGTCTTCTTCTTTTATTTTTAATTGTTGCAGATTTGAAAAATACTTATAATCCTTACGTAGCAATGAAGATCTAAATAAATTTAATTTTACTTGGAAGTCTAACAGTATTGTCCGAGCTTGGATAATTGTTACATCTTTTCCTTGCAGTTTTGTTTGAACGTCATTAAATTTTCCAAATAAGTCTGCTAAAGAAAAATTATGGTTCTTATTGTTTTGGAGTTCATTGCTTAGAACAAGATTTATTTCGTTCAGAAATTCTGTCGTGGAGTCAAATAAATTGACGAGCCGTTGCAAGCATACACCTCTAGACAACCATCTAACCTCGGTGTGCAGAAGTAATTGGTTAAATAACTCATTGTTTTCCTCACAAAGTTTGGCATTTAATCTTGATTTAAGAGGTTGAGCTTTAATTTGATTAAAGCTCAACACGGATAAGCCTCAATCGCTCTTCTGGCTACATACTATGAGTCGTGCAAATTACAAACTGGTCACAAGGTCAAGTTGTGACGTCACGGTATACATACGAAAACACATAAGGAAAAAAGGGGCAGATTGTTTTCTGATTTATTATTTTATTTTCTATAAAGAATATAATATTAAGTCAATTATAAAAATATTTTAAATTTTTACGTACGCAATTAGATATGTGTGATTTGCGTATTAAGAACTGTTTTTCCTTCGAGTTCGATAGACCCCCTACTGTTGTTAAATAGACCCCTAGGGGTCTATATAGACCACTTTGGCGACCCCTGGTCTAATGTGATGATTATAGATATTACTTTTAATATGTATTCTATTTTATGTCATAACAACTTTTTGTATAGATTTTTATAAAAGGGTTTTAATTAGTAGTATCTGCTACAGACTAACAATTCCATTCAACACCTAGTGGAATTAAAAATATAAAAAAATAGTATTTAGAATTATATTGTGATTTTCAGTTCATATTCTGTTTGTTATTTATTGTATTTTAAAAAAAAATGCTTTTGAATTTTTGTTACGTCAATTATTTTGGAAGAAAGTTATATACCTGTATGTATTTATGTAAGAGATATCCTTCTTATTATTTATGTATGTTTATTATTGATTTTTTATGTAATTTGAGGAATTTAAGCTTAGCATATGAAATGGTGTTATAAGAGAACTATTTTATAAAAAATTAAGTTGCTAAGCAAATCAATTTCCTGAAATAGGAAGAAACAATAATTTAAATCTTAAGAAACTTTAATCTAAAAAATTTATTAAAGTTTGTTTCGGAGGGGGGAGAGGTTGTGACATATTCAATTTTTAAAAACAAACGATTTAATCTTAATGTGATACTTTTTTAAGATATTATCTGTTCAACTTTTAAAAGCAAACGATTCAAACTTAAAGCGATACCTTTTTCAATATTATTTATTAAGATATATTTTTTTGGCAACACCAAATCATAGTTTTGATTTTAGATAATTTACTGGCAAAGGATGTGAAAAATTGAATAGAGTTTGGTTCTAAGAGGTAAAGACGAACGTTGAAAAATGGTGCTTGAGTAAAATTGTGTATCTAATTTATGTTGGAAAAGATGTGTGCAAATAAATGTGATGTCCAGAAAACAAGTCATCTTTATTAATAGTCTGCAATACAGTACAAAGTCTATGAGTATGAAGCCTTTCGCATTCCAAAAGCTCATCGCTATACTTTTCTCACTGTTTCGAACATTGCTTGTTTTCCAGTGTATAATGTGGAATCCTGATCTCATCGGGGTGATATAGAATGAATGAAATATGAGGTTATTGCGCAGGAGCCCAACTTGGCGATGCTACGCCAAACAATGTGTATCTGTGATCTAGACGTTAAAAATGGACGATTTACCTTCTACGACTAAATTTAACTTTCAAATACAATCCGAAATGTTTACTCGAGGATTGCTCAGAAGTTGTACACGAAAGCCGAGGAATGCATTTACCCATCGTTTTTTTTTGGGGGGGGGGGGGGGGGAAAAAATATATAGGGTAGTATGTGTATTTCACCATTAGAAACTTATAAAAAAAAAAAAAAAAGAATTGAGCATAAGTGAAGAGACCCATCTAGGATTAAAAGCATCTAAGAATAGAGAAGAGGGGCTGAGAATTTTCGAGGCTCCCCCTCCCCATCTGTCGCACCATCTTCGAATCAGCCACCACGCATGCCCAGTTACCCGAGGAGAGTAAACACCATAATAGAAAAAGTTCGAGAGGAGTTAGAGTAAAAAAGGAGTCCCTTTTCTCTCTGTTCTTTGCAAGGGGCTGAGAGAGGGGGGATAGAAGACTAAAGTAAAGAAAAGAAATCCCTTCCGGAGCCCTCCCCCTTTCTGAAATTCGATGCTCTTAAGTCAATATTGAGAATGGCATCTCTTCATTTTCTCGTACACATCCGTTCCGCCGCAGAAATAATAACGTCCAAGGTAACCTAGAAAATCGGCTTGGAGGGGTCAAGGACTGTTTTCATATCCATCGATTCCAAAATCCTGGAAAAGTGCGAAGGTGAGAGAATCCCTATCGCATGCCGGAGAAGTAGAAATGGGATTTCGTCGTAAAACTTCATTTTTGCTTATGCTTGCCCTCACCACAGTAATGAAATTAATTTTCAAAATTATATTATAGCAAAGAAAAATTATACCTTTAGTTCTTAAAGTATTACAGAAAAACACTCAAAAAATTAAATATTATTTTGAATATACCGATCCATAAAGAAGGAATTTCATAAGATATCCATGTTAGGTGGGGATGATTCACTGTAGTACTGTCCAGTGAGCCTTTTCTTAAGAAATCCTCCAAGTTGTTCATTTTCTTAAGAAATCCTCCACATCCTCCTCAACGCCCCTCCCCCCAAAAACCCGTCATCACAGTTTTTCTTTTAAGTGATGAAAACGTCTTTACCATTTTTGTAACAAACCATAATGGAGTATATTCACCGTAAGTACCCAATTGTTTTGAGAGATACTGGTTTTCGGTGCAAAATGATGAATCATATCTTGTCGACGTAGAAAACTCATCGTGGAAGCAATCAATATTAACCTATGAATCAATGTCAAATTTGTTTGGACTCCGTTTAAAGGATGGCCGCACATAATGGTACTCCTGCTTGCCTTACCAACGTCGTCAAAAACAAGTAATTTCGAACCATCCTCGTAATTTGCAATCATTTCTGTCTTGTTAAACTCAATTTATATTTTCATTGTTTGGTTTCCTTTTCGATACGTTTTGGTCCTAAATGATATTGGGATATGACTGTGAATTACCATTACTTTACTTTTTATTTCTATTATTTCTTGCCTTTTCTCTTAAGAATCTAAAAATGATTTTTTTTTTACCGAATACCTTTTATATTAAATTTAAACATTTTGATTTAACAGTTCACGTTACATGTGCACGAAAATTCTTCGAATTTTGAATATTTTATTCCACTTGCAATACATTTGATTCGGTTAAAAACAACTGCAATTATTAAAAAAATTATCATAAAGTTAGTTTATAGAGCTAAGAAATAAATATTAACTTATCATAGTTAAGTTACAAGTATTAACTTCTATTATGTACATTTTAAACGAAAAACCAAATCTTTACTTAAAAGCCTTTTAACTAACTCACTCGCCACACAGTTGTCTCAGATAATACAGCGTGATTGACACAGTGTTATATATATATATATATATATATATATATATATATATATAAAATTCATTCACAAGAAACCAATTCTTAAACAATAGCTCATAATTACTTCTGAATATATAAAAATTTTCAAGTACAATTTCAGTTCCTGTAAGCATGTCAACGTTAGGATTCTCCTCGTTTCTCCTTAGATACGATTTTTGATAACATATGCAAGTACAATACAACTAGTAACTTAAAGTTTACAATTAAAATAGAGGTGGAGTGTCTTGTTGAAAGACTAAAGAAAAAAAAATAATATCTAATTTCTAATAACTTCACTTAAAAACAATAACTAACGATTTCTTTTTATTTAAACTCCCGGAAGTTTTGAAAACCTTATCTTATACTAAGTTTAACACATCGTTAGAGTTGAATTGAGAGGTCTTACTAACAAAACTAGTTGTAATGAATTACTTATTTATTTGACAGTTATAAATTACTGTTAGATTTGGAATACATCAAAGCTGGATTCTCTCTCGGACTTTGTGCAATGTGAAAATTTTTGAAAATTATGTTATACTCGAAATGCACCAATGCTCGCCGTTTCAAATGGCTACCATTTGTGAAACCAAATCTCTAATCCTTCGGTTATGAAGCTCCGCCGTAGCCTTGGAATGTGAAATTATTTTCGTGGCAAAAGCACCTTCTGAAAAGCTAGTATTTTCGAGGAGCTACATATTCGAACAGTAAATACACACACACCAATCTGGAGTTTTTACTTTGTAAATATCTATTCCTAAACAAACTCTCTCAAAAAACTCGAATGAAAATACGCACTACAGATATTTTTAAATTCAAAAATATCAGTTGATTATTATTGTATAATTTTGCACTTAGAAGCAACTCGAAAAGTTTGGCGATGAACCTCGTCATTTTGAACCTCAGTCAAGTGACGAGGACGACACTTGAGCAGTCACTTCTCTCTACAAACTTTTACACCACAACTTGGAATCTCAACAGTTTTAATATGAATCATCCCCATTTCGAGGCTGGTGTTTAATGGAATATGAGGATTCCAACTCGCGACTCGACCATGATTATTCGTCTTCCTCAGGCACCAAAAATATCTAGAGCAACACTACATTATCAGAAAGCCATTGCGATTGGAGAATAGGGTCATTTCCCAATGACCAATATTACAAGTTTGTCACGTTTTCTTGATGTTATATATGTATTCATTTTATTTATATAACAAAATAAAGGTAATTTTTGAGTTTGAAACGATTTAATATGCTCAAAGATTATAATGCAGTTGTTTAAAATAGAAATTTTAACTATTTTTCGAATTACTGATATGTCACCAACTTAGCCTTCCCTTATTGTATGCAAAACATTTTTGTTGGTTATATATCATAAATTGAATAAAAATGACTAACATTAAATCAAAAACTATATTGTAAACACAAACACATTGTAATCTTCGAACATTATTTTTTTAAAAAAAAAATTATTTTTGCTCATCAATTTTTGAATAGAATGATGTATAAACAGCAGAAAGTCCTCTTAGAATATTTACGATAAAATTATACTACGTGGAATCATACTATATATTACATACAGAATTATACTATAAATCCCTAATCACTTTCAAAGTTAATATCAAGGAGAAAGGAAAATATGTAGGTTTATACTATAGAATAAGAAAGAGAAGAATGTTCAATAACATGAAATATTTGACGGGGAAACGGGACATAAAACTAACTTATACAAAGGTCCTTTTTTTTTCGGAAAAGGTTTAAGCCAAAACTGTTGTTTTATGTCTTAAAAATGCATTATTAGCTGATATTAAAATTCTAAGTATAACTAATTATCGAGCAGAGGTTCTCAATCTTTTGGGTAATCGTACCCTTAGGCTGGAGAATCACCAAAATAAGACTTTGTAGTATAATACGTACTTTTGCATAGGTGTCTTTGATTATAGTCACTTCTGCTTTTCAGGATGGAACACGAAACCCTCGAAGGCCTCCGCGCTCTCGCATGGGTTCGTTTGCCGCAGTTTGAAAACCACTAACTTAGAAGCATCTTTAATGATCCCGACACGATTCAATCATTTTTTTAATAAATAGGTGGCGTCAGTTATGCCACATTATGCATAGGGCATAACTGGTATTACTTGGCACTTAGTATTTCAAGAGCTTTCAAAACGTTCTGCACCATAATGAACCTGCAAAGGGTATTCTTCAATCTTCCACGGCTGTTAGATGTGTCAGAGAGGTTAGACATATCGAAGAAAGTTTTTTCTTGAAAGAATCAGCTTTTGGATTGTTTTCAAGATAACAGTCTCTTTATTAAGATTCAAAAGTTCTTTTTTAAAATTGATATGAATGATGCTTTGGGAAAGTAAGCAGAGTAAATAAATGACTATGATTTGAATACTAAACATCTGATCAAATTGCAGAAAATGTATAATGAATTGTATTCTTCTGCAAAAAATATTTTCAACTACGAGACGGAAAATGCCTTGAGACGTATTGCGTTTACACAAAAATTAATAATTTAGAATTAAATGAATATATTTATGAGGATTACTGAATAAAAAAAAGTACAAAAATATTCGATTGCTACTTGTACATTAATAAATATCGTGATTATTTTAAAAAAAATTCCATGCATTGGTTTTCTTAAAAATCTTTACACATTTAGTAATAAATCGTCCAACGGGAGAATGGGGGGAAGCAGCATTATATAAGTAATATATGTCTGTATATGTGTTTGTATGCGTGTCTTTCTGGTTTATACGTTATGTTAGAAACTATGTTAATATCTCAGGATAAACGTAACAAATTCCCCGAGAAGACGTTGTGTGTGTTTTTGAAGAAAAGTTACACATTTGCTGAGAGAGGGCACCCAAGTTCAAGTAAAAAATTCCCCTCTGTTACTCGATTTGTTTATTGTGCGTGTTTGGTTGCTCTCGCTATTGATACACCTCGCTCATGACGCTAGGTCTTAACAAGTGAACCTTACCGCGTCCTTGAAAAGTTCCACCACGAATAAGCAATGCAGATTTCCTTTCAGCAAGTTGTACATTTGGGAATGTTCTCACAGGAGAGACCACCCTTTCGTCTTCCCCTTCTTCTGTGGCGCATTTTAAACGATTCCGCTGTTTTTCCAGCTTTACCATATCCTCTCGCTCTTTTTTCTTAATCTGGCTCCGACATCTCCTTCGGCAACAATTTGTAGCCGAGGGTGCTCGCCCCTTTGTTCCAGGGTCCGCCTTTGTTCCGCCCAGGACCGATTCTGATCAAATGTCAATCAGGCGACTCGAAGCACTCTGACATAGTCAACTGCGACGACAAAGGAGCCCTTTGTTGGAGGAAGATTATTCACAAGTCCATGCTGATACGCGAGGATTAACCTTTTTTCAGCTGTGACGGTCAAAATACGGTCTGTCAAATGAACCGTGACAGGAAACGGGCCCGAGACGTCAATCGCTTGATAATCGGAATTATGCAGGGGCCAAACAGTTATTATCATGTGCGAAGGGTCCCATTCTTTTTAGATGGACTTTTTTTCCTGTTCTCTTTCGACTTTTAAATATAAATAGAGTGAACCGATGACTGACTGACAAAAGAGAAATTACATATGCTTCGTTTGGTTTTTCATGTAATTGATGTATAAATTACATGAAAAACCAAACGAAGCAGATGTAAATAAAAAGCTCTGTCTTGATTTCCTCAACAAAACAGAACCGAACATTATCAGTTAGAACGCCATTCACAGTGAATGGAACAATAAACGAAAGATAAATTACTCAACAGTGATTAGATAAACGTAATAAGCTGAAAGCATACAAAGCTCAAACATTCAAAATATACAAAAATAAAAATTGACTTTTTCCCATTTAGAATTATTACTACAAACGTAGCAACTGCTTCCTTCCTTCCGTATAGGATATATATATTGTTTTTTAGAAATTTCGAAATAAAGGGCAGCAAAATTGTGGAATTATATTAGAAAAACCTCTAAGTATTGAAACATATACACATAAGAATACATAGGATTGCATTGTATGAAATTGAATTAATGTAAGAAATTAACAACAGAACGTTATTTTTTCCACGAATATTTCGCAACGCCAGAATTAAAAATGAAGTTTTAAGTATTAATTGATAACGTCACTCTAACCCCACTTTTTTTTTCAGTTCCCTGTATGTGTTTTTTCTTTTCTGCTTTGTGTCTAAAATTACAAAATTTTAAAAATGTTCACAAAATAAAATGAAGTTTTTCTCCTTCATTTTAACTAAATCAAGACACAGATTTAAAAGCATTATTGTTTTTATTACTATAGATAATTATGGATATTTTCTGGAAATACTGGTATATACAGGGTGGGTAGAAAAGTAATTTTACAATTTAAGAAGTGAATAACTTTGTAATTTTTTTTTTTTTTTTTTTTTTTGGGGGGGGGGAGAGTTGTTCTCAGACTCTGGAATATAAAGCTCAGTTATTTTTATTTTACAAGTCAAAATATATAATAAAAAAAAGGTAGAAATAATATCGCTGACGACCTCTCAAAAGCCTTCTTTTGCACAATCGATAAACTCCATAAAACTATATAGGAGAAATGTGATAAAATTCTATATAAGTATACACATAATTTTTTTTAAGTAAAATTCCTTTTTAATGTAAATTTAAGCCTATACATCCTTTCTCTTATCAAAGTTTTACTAGTAAGAACAAACATTAAGTTATAATTTTCAGGCATAGAGGGCTTAGCTACTACCGATTTCTTATGACAATGGCATTAAATTCTGAATCTTCGTTAAAATCGTATCAAAATTACATGACGTGATATTTTGACTTTTCTGATTTTATCCAGTTCTTTTTAAGATTATTTACTGTAACGTGATTGAGATTTTTATTAGTGTCGCACTGAGAAACAAACGAGGGCAACTGGCGACAGATCTCATAATTTTGAGCCTCGATTAAGTGGCGAGGATGAAACTTAAGCTGCCCTCCACCTTTCTCCAAACTTCCTCGCCACTCTAATGGAAAAATCTGGGACCTTGACCAGAAGAAACGGGATGCCTATAAATGATGTGACCGCTGATCCCGCTAAAGTTCCGTTACACGGCGAGTTTTCAGTGGCATCTAGACTCGAGAACAACTTTATTAATATAATATTATTCGCGACTCGACGATAAAAACGCTTGCCTCAAGTCTGTGACCATGATTACTAGGCTATCGCGGCAACCAATTTACTGTAATAACGCAATTGCTTAATATTATGGATAGAATTTTGTTTAGGTTTTGTTGACCAAATATCATGATCTATCATTTGAACTACATTAAGAAACTGGTCCTTATTTTTCATTAATTTTAATCATATTATGCCAATCCTAAAATGAGGAAATTTTTTGACTTTTTTTTTACATGACTCATAGTGATCAAATGTATAAAATATTAGATAAATAACGTATATATCTATTTATATAAATTTTTTTTAAATTTCAAAAGACTCGGTTCTCATTTAAATCATTTAAGCTAAATTCAATAAATCAGGGCGATTTCTATATTTCTATTTTTCCTGGTAATCAAATCTGAATTCGTAATTTTTTTTTTGTGTGATTTTTAACAGATATCTTCATATACTTTATAACATATGAGGAAATTTTCTGATGAAACATTTATGTGTATACTTATCACCAGGAATTCACTTCTGTGACGATCAAACTGCCACTAATTTATATTGTTGTAATGAACGTTTCAGATGGCTGCTTCTCCATGACACAAAGATTCTCGAATCACAGTCAAAACGCATCGTCATCCATGGTCAAATGATGAAGGTGGCGACTGGCCTGGCACCCTGCTTTCTGTATCCACACCATACTACTTTGAGTAAGCACCGATAGATTTAAAGTGAATCTTTCCTTTAGAAAGTGAAAAGAGTCTTCAGTAGCAGAATCAGGATTCAAATACAATCCAATTTATTTTACTTTTTTATAATGGGCTAAGTTTGCTGGAGTACTTAGCCCGGTTGGGCTTTGACTTCCTATCGGAATGGACCTTGTGAACTAGCTTTTCGTTGGTTTCCATGTTTGCCCAGAATTTAGAAAAAATAGTGGCATTTAGTTCTCTTTTGTAATGAGATAGCAGTATTATCCCCAAGTACTTGTTTCTGCCTTTGAATTGCATTATTATGATTTGATTTAGAGTATGAAGTTCATTAGATTGACTGCTGGGATAAATTTCTTATAATTCTATGGACAATTAGTTTGCTCTTTATCAAACTTCATCTTAAGAAAAATTTGTTACGAATATATAAAGTTAGGACTCTATCAATTGATTGGATTCTAAAGTAAAAAAAAAACTTGGTATGGCTTGGGAAAGGCTCATAGATTCCATTACTATAACCATGATGCAGTAAAAAAGAGAAAGAAAAAAAGTTTGCTCTAAAATGGTCGATTTAAAGAATCTCAATTTAAAGATTTCCCAAGAAGAAAATTTGTCTGATTGTTTCTTTACTTGCACTTAGAAGCCCCCTCAAGGATTTATCTTCTTTCGTTAAGGGTGAAATGACAATCCCCGATTACCCTAGTGATATTTTTCATTCCCTTGGCATTTACTGTCTTTCGTAAACCTGGGTGACACACATCTGTCAATTTTTCTCTATTTTCGAACCACTTTCTTGTCAACCATTTCTTAACTTATTTTCAATTTTCCCTCCGGTCTCTGAATCCTAGTTTCTTCTTGTTCGGCGCAGCTTGGACACATCTGGCTCTTGCGCCATTAAACTCCAGCATCACTGACTGTGCAATTAGAAGCAACACGAGGATTACGGACTCCCGATTTCGTAACTTTGACGAGGACGACACCTTAACTGTCATCCTACTTTACAAATTTATGCACCCACATGAGACTTTAAGCTCCGATAGATAGAACTGCATCAGCTCCTCTATATGACGGGTCTTCAGTGATATCAAGAATTGAACTAGCCACTCGACGAAATCAATGCAAATGCCAACTCATGACCGTCACTACTCGGCTGCCGCCGCAAGCTAGAAATTTCAACCCTATGCAAGTGTCTCTTGTATCTTGTCGGATTCGAAACGTTTTATCCCCCAAAGTAAGCTTTCAACGAAGAGCGGCAAAAAGGGGATGAATCTGAAAATAATTATTTACAGGTACAGGTATTTTAGGATGTACAATAGAACTTTTATTCATGACCATTAAAAAAAAGTTATAAAATTAGAAGCAAATTTAAGAACCATTGATTTCAACCACTGCGAAAAACTGGTATTCAAAATCGAGTACAACGTACTCACTTTTGAAAACTTCACATACTCAAAATAGCTCCGATTCCAACGTTACTCCTTTCAAATCAACAACATTTTGTCAAGTTACTAATTACGAGTGACAATGCTTTTGAAACAGTGCTGTTTCAAATAAGTATGTTATTTATGCATCGTTATTATGTAGACAGTTCTTTAATTTTTCGAAAGAGAGGCAAGTCATCTGCACAACCAATTAATACAGCTATATTTTTCGGATATACTGAACCATTATAGTATAAACTATTGCATGTAAGAATTTCTGCTTGGTCTGTTAAAGTTTTTTTTGTTTAGAAATATCACAAGTGTTTTCAATAAAGCAAAGCAGTATGGTCGTATGAAAGTATAGTTTTTTGCATTACGTATTATACAATAACATAAAACTAATTTAAACAATTGGTTCATAATTCAGACAAAATATACATTATGCATTAGTTTGTAAACACATTTAGTTTTTATACATAATGTCGCATATTGTAAAGAAATTTTGGTATATAGAATAATAAAAAGTATTGAAACTGATTAAGATGTTTCATTTTGCCAATTAATTTTCTTCATTTTGTAATTTCTGATTTAAAGAAAGTATTATAAAATTTACATGAAATTACTTTCTTAGAAAGATTATTGCCTACAAAAATCTTTTGTAAACTTGCCTATTTCAAGACAGGAAAGTCATTTTATTGGTTAGCCACCTTTAAAAGCGGAATTTTAAATAATGTGATTTTAACATTTAGATTTGTGTCATGATATACATAAACTTTTTCAATTTTGTTTTGACCTATATTAAGTTCTACTGAAACAGCCACTGCCATAATGTTTTGGTGTTTGCACATGTTGCTTAAAGTTGAGTTAATTTTTGATCTGAATGAATCATATAGTATCACTTATTAGGTATCTAAGTAAATACGTAAAACTTACAACGCAATATCTTTTAAATAATGTGCCAAAATAAGGTGAACATTTATTACATTCACCATATAATTAAATTGGTCGTAAATGATACATAGCAAAAAATTGATAATTTTACCAACATATATGTCAACCAAAACAAACCTTTGTGGTATGCGTTAATATCGGATTTCTGTATGAGCAAGTTTATTACATTTGGTTCCAAAATACGCATAACATTTGTGTTTAAATTAAAACCATGTTATTTAAAAAATATATATTCTGAAATAAATTACTCCTGTCATAAAGCATCTGAAATTTACTTCAATTCTTAAAAGAATGATCAGGAAAAAATCTTATTTATGCCAACAGTTTTTTCTGTATGTATAATTTCTAATTTTATCACATTACCACACAGTATTATTTGAACGAAAAACTGATGTACAACAATTCTTCGTAAATAGTAAAACCTTAGCACCTTAAAAACAAATGTATATCTTAAAACAAGATAAAAATATATACTAATTTCTCTGTTAATTAAAAAAGACAATTTTATTACACACTTATGAAGAGAAAAAAAAAAATGGAGTTCTTGTCGAGCATCATTGCTGTATTGTCACGATAAAAAAAAGTGTAGCAACGTGTCTCAAAACTTTTAAAATTTTACAACACTGCTTTTTTTTTTTGTACTATAATGTTTTTTCTGTAAAATATAAGCATCATACACAAATATTTACATTTATGAAAATAATTTTCAACACTGATCTATGCAAATGAAAGTCAAGAAGTCACTAAAGATACGGTTACAATGTAATTTTATGGATAGTCTGTAACAGACAAATAATTACTCACAGGAAATCATTTTAAAACTGATCAATTACAATTCTCAAGATATAATAAAATCTTTCTGAAGATATCAATAATAAAAAAAAAAATGTAAAGAGATTGTGTGATTGGTAGTACTTACTCATTTTAATATTCATGTGTTCTTCCGCGTGTAGCGCGGTAAATACGAAATATGTTTCGAAATATTTAAGCAAACCATATTTGTTTTTGAGCCCCAATTTTTAAAATACGTTGTATGTAAAAGAAATTTTTGTAGTCCTTATATTTGTAATAATTTTTTGAGAGTTGATTTTCCACTTTTTTTTTTTTTTTTTGGGGGGGGGGCGGTGATTGCATGTAATGTTTTACATTCGATGAAGATATACGTTCAAATCTAATACAAACATACTCATTTCATTATGAGTACGTCTGGGTATTCCTTTTTGAGTATTTCTTTCTTCGTGTTTTCATTTCATTTATCAATAAATCTTAATCCTTTTCAAAATTAATTATCGGACTGCATCCTGTTCTAGCGGAATGACTTCTGCATTGGGGGGAGGAAATGATACATCCTAATTCTCTATATTCCCAAATATACTAAGAGTGTCATTGCAGTTATTTCAAAGTGTTCGGACAATGTGAACTATATTTTCGAAATTTTTGTATTTTTCGGAAGCTTTATTCGATAAAGCAAGCAAAGTATTTGAAAGACTAGCGAATAAAAACAAATTATTTTCTTCGTTCATAAACACTATTCAACGAAGAAAATTTTACAGAGAGGAAAATTTTCGTCGTTTACAGATTTCAGATTTCGGGATACTAAAATTGACTCTTGATTCAAATTCATTTTCCTGTTTACTAGAGATACTATGACAGCTCGAATATTTGTTAACAAACTATTTTTTTAACACACGCTTTTTGTCTTTCTGTCTGTGGAGAATGTCCGGTAAGTAAGTGAGTGATAGCGAAATTTAATTGCGCCAGATATGGCAATGTTGCGCCAAACAAGGTAAACCAATGAAAAAAATACTGAATCAAAATTATACGAGATGTGGATATCAAATAACTAGATTAATACTTTTGCAGAAGAAGTACACATTCGCCAAACGCCAGCGACCGACAGCTGTATAGCACGAAGCTTTCTCTTTCGAATGCACTGGCTCTCGCTTCCGTAAACAAATCCGTATTGACGTAGCCATTGTTTGCATTACTGTTATTATTATTTTTTTTGTTTCGCCGGGAAAATGATAAGTATACTATAGAGCAACGTATTGTTGTGAAATTTCAATTGAATCTTGGAGAAGCCGCTGTTGAAATTTACAATTTCCTAAAAGAAATATATGGCACTGAATCTTTATCGCGTGCGCGTGTTATTGGGTGGTTTAAGCGTTTTCAAGATGGCCACGAAGACATTGAAAATTATTTACACCCAGGTCGCCCTTCTAAGTCAAAAGCGGGTGACAGTATCGGTAAAAATTTGTAATATGATTCGATCTGACCGTTGATTAAGTATCCGTGCGATTGCTGAGACTATTGGAATTGTCAAAGAATCTGTAAGGCAAATTTTAACATGTAAAATGTAGTGCCGAAAGAGTGCTTAAAATTCTCATGTTTGAGCAACAAGAAGCTCTCAAAAAGGTTTTTATTGACTGAGTGTCATTGAAAATCACCCATATTTATTGGAAATTGTAATAACGTGACGAATCATTGATTTTAAATTAAGATCCTGAAACAAAGCACCTATCCTTGCACTGGAAGGGTCTATTTTCACTGAGAACCAAAAAAAATTTCAAATGAGCAAATCAAAATTCAAAGCATTGATTAGTTGGTTTTTTTTTTTTTTTTCGATATTCAAGGGATTGTGTACCTTCACAGGGTTCCTAAAAGTCAAAATATTAATCAACATTATTACCTTCACGTTCTTGTTGAACTCCGGGAAATAATGAGGGGGAAATGACTCGAATTGTGGAAGGACAAGTCGTTCTTCATTGTCTATCAAGGGAATTCTAGGCCCAGTATTGCATCCCAGTGTTAGACCATCCCCTTTATTCTCTGGATCTTGCGCCATTCTCTGGATCTTGCGCCATGCTATCTGTTTTTTTAAGGTGAAATCTATTAAAAGGGACAAGATGTAAGTCCCTTGAAGCTGTGCAAAGAAAAAGTGACACGCGTCCTGAAGGAGTTGACAGAAGAAGATTTCCAGCATTGTGTCGAACAGTGCATGATTTGCTTGGAGTGTTATAGGATAGAGTAGGGGTGTATATTGAAGGTGATAATAAGTAAATATGTATGCAATCAAAATAAAATGCTTTACAGTGTTATTCTACGTTATTTAATAGCCACATCTTGTATTTCCATATGGTAAAAAAATAATAAAAAATTTAAGTCGTGCTGACTGAAGTAACAAATTGCCTCAAAGGAGGAGTGTCCACTAGGCGCGACCATAACCATTAGGTTACCGCGGGCGACACGATTCGTTGAAAGGACGGCAGCATGTGAATGCAGAGGGTGCATTTTTAGTGACATGTTCCATCCAATTTTCTTGTAGACAGATTGTTTCCCCACGTATGACAATGTTGTTATGATGTTCCAAAGCTTTATATTAAGTCGAGTCAAAGTTGCGGTTTCAGGCGATAGAGCCAAATCTGGCTATATTGCTTAACTGTGATCGAAATGTTTAAAAGAAATTGAAAAAAAAAAATTGATTAACAAGAAGTGTCGAAAATAGAGAAGATTCCCAAGGATATCCCGGGAGTATAAAATGTAAACAGTGAAATCAAAAACTGAATTGTAAGACTGATATTCTTATTGAGCGACCCAAATTTATGAAAAGGGGCTAATTTTGGTGACAAACAAAAAGTGAAAATTTTCTGTAATATCTTAATTTGCATGAATGGAGTAGTTTTATTCTTGAAAGACATCTCCAATGGGGGGAGAGCAAAGTTCGTATTTTACTGCGACGAAAAAAGTGCGTCCTATAAGGAAAATTCATATTTTAAATATCAGAATTCATAAACAAAATTGCTCAAGGTTTCATTTCCAATCTAGGACAAGTGTTTTTTCCCTCGATATTGAATATATTTACGGTAGACTTGACATGTAAGGAATGCATTCAATGGCATTCGAAGTTGAAGATCTCTTGAGACATCACCTTTCACGGCAAATTCAAGTTGAGTTATTTCGCCGAATCTGTTGTCAACCCATACAATTTTAAAATGATGCAGGCACCGATGACAACAATGTATCACCGTTCCCTCCCTTCCAGAATTCCTCATGCTTGATTTGCCGGGGGACGCACGCATGCGTAAATCTTTCCGCCTCCCCACACATGATTTATGCAAGTGTTTACACTGCGCCACTGGTCTTGAGCAGATTCGTAAATCACCGTTCCCCGCCCCTATCCGTGCCCAGGGAAGTAGTAAACTGCATTTCTGCGCAAGCACCTAACATTTTTATTTTTCAGCATGTTTAGTTATGTATTTTAAAAATTGTCAATAAGAAAATAACTAAATTTTGAAAATTGTGTCTCTCAGAAAATCTGTATATTTTAATTTCTATTCACGTAACCAAAACACAATTTTGTCTGTAAGAAAATATGTGATTAAATAAATAAATTCCTTTATTTTTTTCTATATCAATGCTTTTTTTCCCCCAACTCCTAAATTTTATGCGAAAGACTCATTTCAATATTTGTTAATCAAAAATATTTTGGAATTTTGAAGAAGAATTGCATATTTATACTTTCTTTCGTTTAAAAACTTTCTTTTTAAAATTTTGGTGAATTCTTAAATATTTACTTTTGAAAACTTTTTTTACACTTACTCTACTTAAAGAAACTAAGCTTTGAGTGGATCACTTTAATAATCAAAGTATTAATATTGTTAATATTTTAATTAAAATAATACGTATAAATGTGCGTGTGTCTCAACAATTAAAAAAAAATCACATAATGATTTAGAGATATTGATAATAAAATAAAATAGATCGAAAGGAAAATGAAAAGAAGGTAGAGGATACTGACTCGCTGACACAGATTTATAATTTGATTTGCAACTCTGTAATAAAATCGTAGATTGACAAGACATTTTATTTGAAGTATTAACATAATATGCGAGCGAACTGGTAAGCTAAGAATTTATTGGTTGATCCTAAGCATATTAGAATGAGATACGATAAAGAGCAACTTTAGCTATCCATCAGTGACTAGTAATAAAGCATTTTTGGTTTCTTGTGTGTCTTCCATAGGGCATTCAGTATTTATTGCTTGATATCTACAACTAAGATATGGCGCAAGAACAGAACGCAGTCGTTACTGACTTCACATACATTATGGACCCTGTCAACAAAACCTTAGTTGCACCTCTTATCACTCAAGCACATGACATACGGTGTTACAGTCTAATTGAAAAATCAAATAAAAAATTTTTTAAAGCGCTCTTGTATTATTCCCAGAATAGACGCCTTTATCATCTGTGAATAGGATTCATGCTCGATTTGTTCAATATAAAAATGATTTTCTATTAGTATTTTACATTTTCTTTAATTTTTTTCCATTCTCATATAAACCCGGATCAATATCCCAGATTGACACTTGTCCCAAATACTGAACATCAGCCAAAAACAGTTTCGAAAATATAATTTATCCGCGCCGTTGAATGTGTAGCTCTTACTCTCTCGATCGTGAACGAGTTGTCAAGTGTAAGAACTAGAAAGAAAGAAGGGGAAAAAAGGTCTCACTGGCATTTCTTTCATTCACAGTCCCAGTGCTTATTGTCCCATTGGTCCTAGTTCCTATGGGAAGTCGGAGTCACTCTCCATTGGTTTCTCTCAATGTGTTCGACAAAGCCTCTTTTACACGCGATAGAATCGACTGTGTAATGTACTCGTGTAAACACTGTGATTATGGGAAACTCTGTCTCTCGGATCGAAGCGTTCCTTGGAGTAAATATCTCATTCAGATGAAACCTACGACCGGTACTCGAACACAGTGATAGATAAAGAGTGTAAATGTAGGCCCTAAGGGCGATTACCTTATTTTAGCCACCAATACGATATACATTTTAAGTTTAAATAAACTGAGGTTTGGAGATTCGAAATTTTTGAATGTGAATCATTGTGGGATGTATTGTGTCAAACATGTGGCAAAGAAAATCCAATTAGTAAATAAAAATTTGAAATCACGAGTGTTTTGTAATACTCAAAGCAGAAAAATAACATCGAAACCCAAAAAAGTGTTTTATGATAAAATAGTTACACAAATTGAACATCACATTAAAAAGTATATAGATTTCATTAAAATCAAAGTTAACCATTAGACAATATAAAAAAACGTGTATAAAGCAAAATGTTACAATGAAAAAGTGTTCATATAATGACTTGGGAAATAAGAGCAGAGAAAACTTTGTAAACAATATCTAATATGAAAATGACAAACATCAAAAATAGAACTTTCGCTCTTATACGTACTAAGTATCAATAATAGGAGGTGAGTGGTAACTTAGTGGTCATGGTCGCGGACGCTCGGCCGTCGGTTTCTGTCAAGTTGTGGGTTCGAACCTTCTTGCCTCTAAAGACTCGCCGTGTAGCCGTTCCTGATGCACGTTAAATCTATCGAGGCTCAAAGTCCTCCAGCTAATATGGTGAGGAAGTTTGGAGAGGAAGGTGCCAGCTAAGATGACGTTCTCGTCACTTGACCGAAGCTCAAAATTACGAGGTCTGTCTCCCATTGCGCCCACGTTGCTTCTCAGTGCAACGTTTTCAACCATCACATAAATAATAAACGACAGTGTTTCTTATTTGTCCACTGTGCATGGATTCGTTCTCTTCTTACTTAATCATATCACCCTCAGGGGCTTACCTTCTTTCAGTAGGAAGAGAAATCAAGATCCCGAGGGACCCTAGTGATCTTTTTCTTTCTCGTGGGGTTTGCAATATTTGGTAAATACGAGTGGAGTGTCCCCAGGATACCCTAACGATCCTTCTGTATTTTCAACCTTCCTTCTTGACAACCATTTTTTTTTTCCAATTTTTCCAACGTCTAGATCCCAGCTTTACGTTGTTTGGTGCAATCTGGCTCTTGCGCCATTAAACTACTTTGAATCATATCACCTACTCAATCATATCATAGTTCTCTGAGCTATTTGGTATAGGAGTAGTTTTCTTCGGTTAATGGAATTTTTGTCAATATTCTTTGAGAAGGGTTCGTTGTATTTTTGAAAGAATCTTTTACACATTTTTTTTCGAGCTACTCTGCAGAATTTGTCAAATGTATCTGTTCTTTTCTTTATTACAAATAAAAAGCTGTAAGCATAGGAGATCAACATCTGATGAAAGTTCTTATGCATTAAGCTAAAGCTTACTTTTGAAGTACACCCCGCCAAATATGTGGCTTAAAATAGTAATACTAATTAACTTGGAGAATGTGGCTTAAAATATTTAAGAAATATATACATTAATTCACAATATCGAAAAAGGTCTATCCAATTCTTCTATATTCATAGAGAATAATTTAATCGAAGATTTAAATGTAAATAAAATAATGAAAAATTTTGATGAAATAAAGTCAAGCAAAATGAAGTTACATGAATGTCGGTTTTCTTTTGTATTTATATTATAGCATTCGTTAAAATAACAAGTTTGAATTTAATAATTGTATTTTCCCTTTTTCATATTAAAGTATTTTAAAAGATTTTATATATTTATTATTTTTGTTATTACAGAGGCTTTACATTTGCGCCTGGAACTCCATAATACTCGGGGTATTCTTAAAATAAGAAATTTCAGGACAATTGGTTCGATAAACATCGAATAAATCCAAACACTTAGCTCCATTGATTGTTTTGTTTACATTCCATTTAGAAGCAAAACGATGGCTGTTGACTACAGAATTCGTCATTTTGAAGCTCAGTCAAGTGTTGAGGGTGACATCCGAGTTTGCACATACCTTACGAATTTCCGCGAACAAATTTTCGAGCCCATGATTCGACCGAAGCTCAATGCAATGACCACTCGGCCTCCATTTTGTTCGATCAACTTTCAATTAAAGTTATGAGATGGACACCGATCTGCACAATTGTTATTTGGATAACGAGGACATCTAATTAGATCTGATAATTTTGAGGTTCATTTAATTAAGTTTGCAGAAATACTTATTCTTTCAAATAACTTCCTTTAGAGAAATCACTTTCGAAGGCCCTACACGCGCAATAACTTATTCAAAAAGGAGAGTACTAAGAATCCAAACACATCTTACAATAGCCATTTCTTAAATATTTTTATAAGTAGTATAAATTGTGCGTTTATGCATTAAAATTAGTAACGGATTCATTGAAAAATTTCCTCCATGTAACTAAAGATACATAGTTACTGTGGTACAAGTTTGAAAATTTACAAAGAATTTTCTTAATTGTTTTTAATCTTTAATTTTCTTTTTACATTATCGCGATATTTTTGAATAATTAATAATTTTTTTTTGCATGTAAGGGCAGTTACTTATTGGACCCTCCTTATTTGTACACCAAGACTTGACAACCTTGTAGCTGTAGAGTGAAAAACCATTCTAAAATATGATTCTGGATGCCGCGCAGCAAGAAACATTTGAAACATTTCGATTCCCGGGGCAATGCATGCAGATTTAGGGAATAGAGGACATGTATACAGACTTAGAGTTTTATTATTTTCTAACTGTGCATCATTTAAAGGTATTTATGAACATAAAACTATACAACATAAAATAAAATTATTCCCTCTACATAAATAAAAAAAAGTTAAAATTGTGCATATATTATGTATTCTTATTAAAATAAAAAATAAACAACATAAATATATATATATATATATATATATATATACTGCACAGACCATGTCCCTGTACCACTTTAACTTAATATCGCACTATTAGAGGTAAAATATGTGACTTTAAATTTGACGCATGATTTTGAATATTCAGTTGTTAAACAACTTCTTTGTGGACTCAAAACATTTTTTGTAAGAAAACATTTGTGAACATGTAGAGTAAAAAGCGGAAAGCAGAGCACATGACATTTTTTTTAAACAATTAAATCTCTCCGGCGATGACACCCAGCAATTTAAAATAGCTGTCGATTTATCGTTAGGGATATCTTACAGAATTTTTCGTAATTCCGTAAATTTTGCTTTCCATAATTCCAGAGATGTTAGTTCAATAAGTTCCATTTCAAAATTATCAACTTCCGTGAGCTCAAAAATTGACAAATCGAATAGGATTATTAATGGGTCTATTAAATCTGCTTTTATTAGAAAGGAAATGTGGGCTTACAAATTTCAAAGTCCTTGCAACTTTTGGAAAATTCCTTTCACCGTAGGTTTGAAGTTATCTTTGTCTATGGTCAATGTATTTGCAAGTGTTTAACATTTTGGAAGTATTTGTAAGCATTAGTAGTAATATCACGAAAAAATAAACTTCATTTTGGAGCAAAGCTTTTTCAATATTCAAACCGTTCAAACACTGTTTTGCCTTTTCCTAGCACCGCTAAGTTTAGTTCATTGAGTTGTTAAATTATTTCAGTCAGAAACATTAATTAAACATTAACATAAACAATTCTTTATCGTTCAATTCGGGGAAATGTTGTTCCTTCTCATTTTAAGAAAAACTTTAATGTGTTCCATATATTACACAAACTTATTCAAAACATTGCCACGACTAAGCCAACGGCTTTACAAGGGGAGATCCACGTATTCACTTTTCATTTAATTACCTTTGTACCAATGAAAAATGAGACTCTATGAAATTAACTATTTTAACAACTGTGATTATTATATAAATTAAGCGCTGTAACGAAATTTTGGCAACTAAACTTTTCTGATGAATTACGTAATGGAAGTTGAATACCTTATGTTCCATATGTTTTGTAAGAAGTTTGACAAATCCTCTTTCCTTGCCAACCATTGCAGAAGCACCATCCGAGAGTTACACAAAATGTTTCATTTATATTAATGTTTTTACTTTCAAAATAATTTATAAATGAAAAAAGAATATCTTACCCCTTAGTTATCCCAGACAGAGGAAAAAACTTCATGAACTCGATCTTTATCACAATATCGTGCAGTTCCTGCAAGGGGAATTGTTATCAAAGCAACATTATTCATATCGGTACTTGCATCAAGAACTGCTCTAAAGACAACAGTTTCTTGTAAACCACAATTCTGTTTTGCTGTTATATTTATATCATTCGATTTATTTATTTTTCAATAGATCGCGTAGAAGACGGTGTTTCTTGAATTCGGGATAATATTGTTTGCAGATTTGGTAAATCACAATAAGTAATTCAACACTTTTTAAAAATATGTCCTTTATATATTCACTATCTGTGAAAGGTTTGCCTTCGGCGGCAATTGAGCAATTACGAAAATACATTCGGTCGCCTTAGGTTTGGTTTCAGTTGTTTGACAAAAAATATAACTTGTTTCTAAAATCCAGGAATAGCTTTTTTAATAACTTCAAATTTTTCATCGGAATCATTAAATGAAGACAGATTTTTTTTAAAAAATCTTTCTAACTGTTGGAGCATTTACTAAAGTTCTCATATGGGCATAAGGACAACTTCAGGTCTTTAATAATAATAATGTTTTATTTACATCTCTGAGCTCATTTTCGCCTCTACTTCTTACAAGCAAGTGCACGGGTTGCGTCTCCAAATACAATAACAATTCCTCTCTTATACAAAGGAGGGGTTACCACAATTCTTTCTCACCCACAGGCGTCATATATATATTACATCATTCTCCTAAGATAAAAGGTTGGGGGAGAATAAAATGACACTATCTATCTATCCATAACGTGTGTGTTGAATTGGATTTGCATTCCCGCATCCCCCTTTCATTAATTGGTTCCATCCAGAGTTACGTAACTGCAAACAGACAGTGACATTTGTTTTGCTGAGCCGAGATGATGCGATGTAATGATGTGTAGTTTTAAGTCTAAAATATCTGTATAATTAACTTAAACCCATCCATTGTAAATATTTGCCACTTAATAAAGATATGTTTAACTTAAGGTGGCTGCTATCACTTTCTGCATAGGGGATCAGCTTTTTCCCCCAACCACCTAAGCCCATCCGACATATGCGACAAACGACTCTCGCTAAGTTTCAGTTTCGTTTTACTATGGACTGGACAATGAAATACGATTAAAAAATCTTCATTCTTTTCCTGGAATATATTCATTCTTTCAACATTCATAATTTTTTTTTCCACGAAGCATTGTGCTTCAAGTTCATTTAATATAGACGCTATTTTTTTTCTTCCACTTGAAAATCTAAAAGTATTTAAATCCCGTTTGATAACATTACACAAAGGCGTTACGAGTACGTTATGCAAACACAATCTTCAAAACTTCTGTGTTTCAATACTCCTTCATTATTTTTATAACATTTTTATGTATTTCACTTGGTGTGTGTCTGTCTGTGTATCAATGTGTCATCAAATTTTTGATCGTTAATTTAACCAACTTCCCATCAAGCTAGAGCTCTGAAACTTTGAGAATCGTTGCCTAGAAATGCAATATTTAGACAATTTCTTGCATTTGCACAAGTTTTAACTAATATTACATAATTTTTTAATATGAGTTAACCTAACCACTTGGCGCGATTTCAAAAATTGCCAAACTTAGCGATTTTTTTTTTTTTTTTGGCTGAATGTTAAGTTTGCAAAGCGGACCAGGGTAGCCACATTTAGCAAAATACCACCAAATAATTCCAGTTGCCAAGGGTGGTTGGACTAAACTGCAATCAACCATTTAATTACTGGATGAATTAATTAATTTTAGTTAGTTTTAAAGTTTTAATGTATTTCACTTAACGTGTGTCTGTCTGTGCGTGTATCAGTGTGTCATCAAATTTTCGATCGTTAATTTAATCAACTTCCCATCAAGCTAGAGCTCTGAAACTTTTGGAATCGTTCTTACTCGCCTAACAATGCAATATTTAGACATTTGCGACAAGTTTTAGCTAATATTTCAATAATCTTTTAATAAACTTTGCCAATGTATAAAAACGTTTTCTTTAAAAAAGTTGGTGTTTATCTCGAATTATTTTTGTGTTGTGATTTCTTTCGTACGTTCAACAACAGAAGAAAGCCTTCATTGCCAAGAGATCCTGAGTGACTGTTACTGAGCGTTCATTTTACATTATATTTTCTCCATTTTTTGCCGAATTTAAGCTGCTATTTTTTTTAAAAAATTTCATTGTTATAAGGGGACCAAAACGCAATCAAAATTTCTCCGATGAGCTCATTCACAGTTAGTTTGTGTCGAGACATTGTCCCTCAAACACGGAAATTTTATTATTACGTTCAAGCTCGGTTGTAAATTTTTTATTCCACAAGAAGGAAAGATGTCAAGAAAAACAATAGAAGAAGCATGCTTACGTAATTGTTCGCTAATTTTATTCGATCAAGAAATAAACGCAAACGAAGCATTGGAAAAAAAATTACCGATAAGTATCGGTACGGGGATGTTGTGAAACTAAGAAATGTCATAGATAGTTATATGAAAAGTTTAAAAATGAAAATATGAATCTCAAAGATGCGGCACGAAAACGACTACCCCAAAAATTAGATTATGTTATCCTGAAAGCTATGGTGGATTCAGATTATCATCAAGCAATTGAGGAATTATCGGTGAAGATCGTCTGTCCAGGATCATCTTCGTCGCATATGAAAATTGTACAGGCAAGGATTTTAGATTCCTCAAAAATTGGTGGGGACGGCGCTCGATCAATGGCGTACCATTTGCACGTCTCTTTTGTCTCGGTATAAAGCCAATCCATTTTTGCAATGATTTGTAACTGGAGCTGAAAGAATACTGGTATAAAAACGAGTTTTCAGAATATGGGTTTTCTTTCTAACTTCATACTTTGCGTAACATAATTTTTCACCTTAGTGACGGATTTGGCGACCATTTGGCGACCTGGCGAGAAACTTGGCGTAAAATTTAATTATTTAAATAATTAGTTTTTATCTATAATTTTTTAATTATAATTAAATAATCGTATTGTCATCCAAAACAATCGTGTATGAAAAATTTCAATTAAATTGAGCGCTTTAAAATGTGAGAAAAAAGCTTTTAAAGTTTTGGCCCAAACAAAGTTACAATGCGAGTTAAAGAAAGTCCATTAAAAAAGTATCCCTCAACACGATAACGCGAGATCTCACTCTTTAAAAAGTAAGACAGGAAAAAATAAGGGAGCTTGGATTGGAACTTTTACCTCATCCTCACCAGATCTCGCGCCGTCGGATAAACACCTTTTCAGATCGTTAGAGCATACATTCAGAGGTAAAGAATTTAACAATGTTGGAGAAGTGAAACGCGCTTGAAAAAGTTTTTCAATGAAAAATCGATGGACTTTTTTAAAAGGGAACCGAACAACTGCCTTAGGCTGGCAAAAAGTGTTACAAAATTATGGAAATTATTTTGTTGATTGTATTTTCTAATAAATAAATGTTTTTCGTATGCAAAAAAAAAAAAAAAAAAATGTTACCTTTTGGTCCCCCTTTTACACGCTTGTGATGTTGATTTTGTTCTAAACTGTGCTTTTCGTTTTAAACTCACTTTTAAAAATCATAATACTTCATGCATATATCGATATAAGTGTTCAGAAACTTCCTATATATCACGGATATTCAACCTTTTACAATTTGAAAAATCTATTGAACTCTATTTCTAGAAGGAACCTCTTGACTAAAGAGCAGAAAAAATAGAATATCAAAGCTTTATCCTGCTCAAATTTACAAAATTATTATTGCATCTTTATTTTATCATAATACAAACACTTAATCAGATAATTAATTGAAAGCTAATTAATGACGATTTTTTGTTTTCTTAAATATATTCTATGAATAATAAACAAAAGCAACAATATTTTAAAATACAACAAATTAGTAAAAATAAAATTTTTTAGTGACTTAGCTGTAATTGTTTTTTATTGCACAGTATTCTTACGTCTGGAATAATTATTTTAGCATCCGATCTGTTTCTGTCTTTTGTTTCTGTTGCAGCGTACAAAAAGAAAGATACATAAGTTAAAACAAATGACACCAGATGCTTCACTGCTTTTTTGGTGGTTTTCGGATATTCTTTTCTGATGCCAATCGAAAAATTCACAATATCAACTTGACTAAATTTCAGTTTCAACTAAGTGTCGGTCGATGTATCAATTTAAGATATATCGGCTGAGCCAAAGAACGGAGACTAATATGTGACCTAATGTGTCTCAATTAATGTATTTGAATCACGTGACCTTTACGAAATTTAAGATTTTATTTTATCGATAAAATATGTATTTATATTTATTTTTACAAGCAAACAGCCATTAAGAATTCGATCTTTTATAAAAATTAATATTTAATTAACATTTCAGCTCTTTGATTAGGCAAATAGAGCTCATTTGCGGAACCTTTGTCAAAGTTCCAGGGGTTGAAGACCTTTGCTATATTATATATTTTAACTTTGTTGAAATTTTATATGTATAGAACGGATCCATTAAAGTCGAATGACATTCCAGCCACAGCTCACGCATTGAAGTTTGGTAGCACTGAAAATGTCAAATTGTTCAGTAATGTTGTCTTTCTCGATTAAATATTTGAAGAACTTCAAGAGAGCGGCTGGGAAATTTTAAGGATTTCATCCTAGATCTTGACATAGAGAACCATTCCGATATTATTTTAAAGAAATTAAATCTACATAATTTTATCTGTCTGGCAATTTTGTTACAATTAAATGTAAATAGAACTGCAGAACTTTGTAAAAATATTTTGAGTTCACTTGCCGATTTATGAGCTTTTAAAAATTAACTAAGCTGTCATACTTTCCCCCATAATATTCATTACCCCCCCCCCTCCCTTTGTAGACGCACCTTGCCAATTCTACTTCTTCCCCTGCACTAAAGGAGCCAATCATCTCAATTGTAAATGGGTCAGCAATTTGCCCTGCACCAATACATGATTTGTCATGGATCATAGCAAAAGATTTCCTCTTAACACTTCGCTGTTTTAACAGAAATTATTCATATACAATTGAACATTTTTTGACAAAAGTTTTCCACTTTGTTCTTTCACGGAACAGCAAAAGATCATTTTTGTTAAGCGATTCTTCATTGGCTATGCCAAACATTTTACTCAATCGCAGCGCGTTATCTGTTCTAGCAATGACATCAAAACATATTTTACTTAGATATTTGGGGGGGAGGGAATTTAAGCGCTTTTTACAGAGGGAACTGCAAAATAGAAAAATGCAACCAAATCAAACTGTATTCTATACAGCGGATAACCGATCTATAGCCAAATGACTAAGATTACATCTTATTCTCCAAATTTTCCAAGTGATGATTTTGCCTGAAAATAAAACTACTATAATGACACTATATCAAGAAAAATTATAACAAAGCCCGACTCAAAAAATTCTAACAATACGTCCTCCAACGAAGGTAAAGACCTTTCAATCTTAAAATAAGTTTTATCTTTGCTTCATAGAAAATCCGATCCATTTTATATTTTTATTATCCAGATAACGATCATTACTGGTTATCGTTACGTTCCTATGAATTCCTTTCTGAATTACATACTTAATTTGCTCCTAATTTAGTTACCTAAAAACACAAGCATTGTATCAAATACTTTAAATATTATTAGACTAATGCCATTTACTTTACCATTAGCTCTGAATTCATTCTTAAAATTTATTGTGAGATAATTTCTGTTAGAAACGAGTTTCTGCAATGCACAATTTTAAAAATTCAAAAGGAACAAGTTCCATTCAATGCTGTGAAGTTGAATAAATGCATAAAAGCCTAAGAATTTCTCTAAATTATTAAGAAGAAAATATTTATGGATTATTTTTGAAAGATAATTCTTAGAGATAATTCTAATTAATCTCGGGTTCTTCTTTAACTGTTTTTGTTTCATTAAAATTTATTTCAGAAATCTACATTCAATAATTTGGTAAAACAAAATTTGCGGCAAATTTTCACTTGAAAAAATACGTATGTTAATATTTTATTTAATACAAAAACTGTTCAGAAATATTCAGAAGAATTTTAATTCGTGTTATCCCCAAAAGACCACCAATCCTTTCGTGTATCCTAAAATTTGCGAAAAATTCTAATCAGAATACATCTTTCGCCGATAGAACGATTTACAACAATAAATTCCGCACAATATCACTTTGTGTTATAAAATTGTGCGACGCCAATCCTTCCGATCATTGTTTTTCGGACATAACTGTCCGTTTTCTGTAAAAAAGAAGGAAATGACAACTGCTACGACCTTCAGATCACAAAAATTTACACAGATCCCGAATCACAATATCGCGTGTCTTGTGAATCCGCCACCAAATATCACAACTCCGGATCGGTGCGGTCTCGCACGCATTCCTTTCGATTCTCTGTTGTGAAATGCGCACCTGCGGACAGCACTTGGCACAGTCAACAATAAGCAAACAGCAATGTACAACACAATGATACAAATAATGTTATGCTGCCTTTCTTTTCCTGAGTGTTATAAATAGATGGAAAGATTTCTTTTCTTTATTTTTCTTATATATATATATATATATAATGAATTTACTGAGTACAATTAAGCATCCTGTCGACTAGAAATGTAATACCTTTCTTTTAAATATTACTATTCAATTAAGTTTCAAAAAACAGTCAAAGCCAATTTCATGTTTAAGGTACACGAACACGTTCGGAGTACTTTTTTTAAAAAACATTATTTAGAGAAAAATTTATACCCCTTTTAACTTCAGTTTCAATGTAAATAAGGTATGTTAAACTGATATTTGCAATAAATTACTTAAGTTTCACAAAATTAGCAAATTTATAGAGAATTTTGAAGAAATTTTAGAAAATTTTCAAAAATGCTACATGAAAATGTATTCACCTAATTTATGTAAATTTAGTATCAAAATAAACCTTATACATGTACCTAGGGCTGGGTCTAAAATATTATGGCTATTTAAATAAATAAAAATTTCAGAGCCAGTCGAAGAGCTATTACAAGAAATTTACCATATTTTACAACGTTGTTATACGAATAATAGGCCATAATTTTAAAAATATTCTTATTATGAACATTATTTTAGACCAAACTTTAGACAACATTATGAAAAAAGGTAATACCAAGTTTCAAAGAAATTTATCAGTAATATTTTGAGTTATCATTTTTGGAATTTTCAAAATATGCGAAAAAACTGATTTTGAGAAAAATGCATTTTTAGTACAATTTATCATATATTTTCTATATACACACAATCACTTACTTAAAATTCACCAGTTTTATAGCTGACACCTTCTCTTTGCTCATTTTTAACCATTTTTTTCTTTTTAGCTAACCTATTTTTTTTTTCTGGCAAATTTTACCGTTGAAAAAGAATGTCGTTTAGATTCTGTGACTCGAACTTCATCTAGTTCTGCAAAACCTTTTAATGTAAATGCACCAATAGGCACATTGAAAAGTTTCAATACATCCAATAATCCTTGAAATCCCTTATTAAATTGAATTACTGCCATATATCCTCCTAATCGCAGTGTTGGTAATGCAACAAAGACGTCTTTTGGAATGAATTTCCACAAAATTCCATTGAAGCACTCATTTGCATTTTGAGTTTTTCCTGGTAAGCATTTCTCCAATAGGCTTTTGTCGCATAATTTCATATATATTGGTTTTATAATGTTAACCAGATTTTGTGGAAGTCCTTTAGACTTGTCCTTATAGATTTGTTTATTGAGTGATACAGCTCGTTGATATTTGCACCAGCTATCCGGTCCAACAGGGCATTGGCCGTGCATTGGTTGTTTTGCATTTGAACAACAGTGAAAAAATGCTGCAATTACTGCACGTTGCATACCTTCTAAATTATTCACATTGTCACGGATAGCTATGCCATAATAATTTTGCAACTTATCGATGAAGGCATCTGTCAGTTTTCCCCGTCCTCCAAGCCCTTTTCGTGTTGATTTCGATTTTCTTAATCTTGTTCCAACACGTTTTTGTATATGTCCTAAACATTCATATTTTGTAACGGTATTCTGGCCATAAATATTTTTCACAGCATCATACGCTTTGGAGTCACCATCTCCAAAAAAGCTTACGTATTGTAATTTCCTCATTTCAACCGAACGTTCAAAAAGGCGATATACGCCAACAGGTTCCATAGCACCAGATGATCCTGTATGCTTTGCACAGTTATGAATGGTGTTTAATCCTTCATTTTTTGAATCGCAAAGTCTACATACTTTAGACATGAATTCAATGTCTAATACCTTCCCTGTATCTATTGAAATAACAGAGACACATCCATTCAAGGATGAATATCCTCTGCTTTGCCAAGTTCCATCAACCGACACACCACATTGAGATAATTCAGTATCATTTTCATTACCTCTAATTCCCAAAGCAGCTTCATTCATAGTATTACACGCTACGTAGCTAGCAGCAACTTCAAGTTTTTTCTCAAGGAAACCAAATGCTGTCTTTGAAGGAACATTTATATTGATGGAGGAACAAAGTTTTTTGGCCGCAGAATATCCTTTGCCAATGACTCTCATACCAAAAACAAATGCAAGATTAATATTATGCAATTTGTTTATTTTATCAGATGAACAAAAAGAAAAGGAATAGTCACAGTTTTCACATTTTAAAGTCATGTTCATGGCTAATCCAAAAACAGATTCTTGCATTACATTAATACTTCTTTTAAAACATACAGGACAACATAATAAAGAAATTACATGACTGAAAATTCCTAAGTTAAAAATAACATTTTTTTCATCATTTTCAGTAACATCTGAAGGTTTGAAAGAATTCATCAATTTTGTTTCACTGGCAGTTGAAATATCTACATCTTTACTAATTTTTTCATTCTCTGGAACTGGAACATTATTAGAGTACCTATTTCCTTTGAACTATCTTTTACGAGAATAACTTTTATTTCTGTTATTTCCCATAGCTGTAAAAATACTAATACCAGAAAGAAAATTCAGTATTGTTTCAAATAAAAAGTAATAAGTTTTGTTATGCAACTACACACGCACAGTTGTCAACAAATCAAGCTGTATGTAAATAAAACAATTATTGCCAGATTTCCTTAAATTCTACGTCGTCAGACACTAGCACAATGCTTAATTATTTTAAATATTGCATCAAATGTTTTCTAAATTTATATTAAAAATAAATATGGTATTTTAATTCTGTTTGACACCTTTAAAGGGCATTTAAATGCTGACTTCCGGTCATTTAAATACCCACATCCGGTTTTTTGAGCTTTACTAATTCTTTAATATCTTGGCTTTTAAGTGACGTAGAAACAAAATAAAAACAGTTTTATAAAGCTAAATAAATGCTTTATTCAAGAAAACAAAAAACTGAAAATGTGATTTTTTTTCGAAAATTGACCATTTCAACGTGTTCGTATACCTTAACTTATTTTATTGTAGCGGAGAGAGAGACCATTTCCACACTGTGGGGATTCAACAACTTCACCTTTGGATAAAGGGTAAGAGAACAGTAAGAGCAAAGAGAAAGTGTTTTTCGCAGCTCAACAAGTTATATATCAGGGATATTTCACAACAAACGTCATAGAACACGTGATGAATAGAGGGATTTCGCAGGATTTTAGGTGCAGACAGAAAGTCCGGTAGGGATCATCCCTACAGGTCTGAAGTCGTGTGAATTGCATTGTCAGCGATTTTTTAAGAAAGCGTGATTGCATAAATTAAGTTAAAAAGAAATAGTATTAGGAAATAAGAATTAACGTTTTACTTTTAAATGAGATAATGGGAAAAATTAGGAAATTGAATTATTATTATGAGAAACATCTTGGAATTAAAATTAAATCTTTACACACGCACGCACACACACATATATATATATATATTGTGTGTGTAGTATAAACATTTTTACTGCGGTTACTACAGTAGTCAAAGGAAAAGATTTCACAAAATATAACTTTCACTATTGCATCGTAATTGGAAAAAATTCATGTAAACGTTAATAGCTCAAAAATGAATTAAATGATAATGTTAATGGATTAATTAGTCAATTTAATTAACTTCTAAAATAAGCATAAATGTAAACGAAGGCCGTTGAAGTGATTGATGTAATTTCGAGCTGTGCTCAAGTCTTAAGGAAGACATCTGGCTGGCACTTTCCTCTCCTACTTCTACACCACGCTAACGTGAATAGTTTCATCCCCAACAGACTCAACGTACATCATATCCGATCATGGTAAGTCTTTGACTTTTTCTTTATCTCGAACACATGACCCTAAACTTAAAACAATGACCATTCGGCTACCACAGCTGCTAACACATGTGTGAAGTTCATTGATCGATTATTTACTAGCCAATGAATGAAATTTGAAGCAACACGTGGGCTATTGGTAACAGACGTCGGTCAATAGCACCCGAAATGACATTCCGCTGTCCGAAGCGTATGAAGTAGAAGATTAGACAGATGGAGGATAGATCAGAGCACCTGTCGAATCCAATTCGCCTGACAATGATTTAGGGGGACGGGGCTCGTTTCTAGAATTTCGTTCTCTGATGCAACTAAATTATATAAATTTACTATTCATTATTACTTTTTATGTGGCCCCGGTAGCCTAGTAGTCGCAGAAGCTGTTTTCGTAGGTTCAAGCCCTGATGCCACTAAAAGTCCACCGTGTTACGGGGCTGATATGTCGGGTTCTAAGATCCCTTTTAAATATGTCATTCAAAAGCTACAAGAAATGTAATTTGAAACTTGTAGAAAGTACACGAAATTTCCGGTATGCAGTGTAAAATTTTAACAATAAACTGTAAATAAATAGCCAGTCATTTTTAATGAAAAACTTCAAAGTATTTTTTTACTTTATATAGGTATAATTTGAATATTTCTTTAAACTTATAACTCTTAATATTATCAACCCCTTACTTGGCTTATTTTTTCACAGATTCAATGCAAAAAACATAATATTTTTATTCTATATTTTTGTTCATTTCACATTTGCAAGCTGAAAAATATTATTAAAATTACTACATTTAATCATTTTAAGTATTTAGAACAAACCTTTCTGGAAGAAGTCTTTTCATTTTATTATGTCGCCTAACAGAAAAGCTGAATTTACAGTTGTGAATAAGAAATGCAATTAATTTACAATTATTTTCCATTATATAATTACTAATAAAATTATTTACCTTTATTATTATTTATTTACCGTATAAGACTAAACTGATAATAAAGTGAAAGAATTTTGTGTAGCAAAAACTAATAATTTTGGCGTATAAAAAAATGAAAAGATTGTAACAGTGATACAGACGAAAGAAAGGGAAAAAAGCATATTTTATGACATGATTGAGTGTCGAAAATACTGAAGACCGCTAGAGTTTTCAAGGGGGCTTATCATAGACAGTAAACCCCATAAGAAAGAAAAAGATTTCTAGACTGCCTCGGAGTCTTGATGTCCACATTTACCTGTAGAAGGTAAGCCACTAAGAGGAATTCCATAGATGAGTAAAAAAATTGAGAATGAAACCGAGGAATCGTCACATGGTTTCCATTGTAGCACTTTTAAACTTTCTAAAAAAAGAAAAAAAAATGGATAAATCTCCTTATTCAAATATTTACGAGATAGTTGAAAATAATACGCTTTTTTTTTATTTGATACCGTAATACAAAAAGGTTAAGTATCAAAAAATTAGAGCGTTTGAATTTTGAACGTACTATAAGAAATAATTTTCATAGCCATATTCTGAAAACTTGATCGAATCGCGAAGAAATTTTATCTAATAATATACCCTAAAACAGCAGACTTGTAAATGTTCATTTAAAAATTCGCCTTGAAACCAAAAATCTACTTCATGCTTGCGTTTTATCTGTTTAGAAGACTCCATCTCACATAAGATTTGTTTTGTTTCGTTTAAAGTGGTTGGGGTATCGGTGACAGCAGATCCATCCCGTTTCATGTCGGATCTGTTCTCCGGATGCGTGACTTTTTCACCTTTCCAACCCATTACACTCGGACATCCGTCGTCGGGTCCACGTGTGTTAGCACGCGCGTATTGTTCTGCGTTTGCACATAACGGAACGTTACAATGACAAAAAGTGTCCGAACGGAGGGTGGAAATGAACTAGCGATACGGATTCTTTCATTTTTTTCCCCTCTATCTCCATTCTTTCTCCCCCTTCTTTCAAAAAATCTCTCTTTACAAAGATGCCTTCTCCAAAGGCAAGACAATGCTTCCTTTTTTTATGCGCACACAAAATGACGAAAAAAAGAAAAATATGACCAAAAAAAATGGGAAAAAAAAGAATAGAAGTGAAGAAAGAATGACGGAGTAGAGAGCGTGCGCGCGTTCTGATATCGACGAATCAAAGCGCGCAACAGGCGACAGATGGTGCGCGTAGTCGCGCGACCTCTCACGGTGTATTGTTGTGAAGGATGTGCCTCCCCCCTCCCTCTTTTTGTCTACCCCATGACTAACTGTATGTCATTCTAACCGTAAGCTATTGAAATTGAAAATTCTTACGTAAAAAAAAATGTCTCCCGAATTTCTGTGGATCCACCGTTTGAAGATCAGAGTTGCTCCTAATTCTGTTCAAAATAATATTTTAAAAATGCTGTCTTAAATTAACTTATTTCATTCCTAGTATTCTGGGAAAGCCACAAAAGGATTTTACTTTTAGGACTGACTTTTCACGTATAGTCTAATTGTGACGCCTTATTTAAAGAGGTAAAATTTATTCTAACCATAAAAATTGACCACGCTTTCAGAATAGTCCTGGAATCGAACTTATGAGCAACGATGTCGTGAAAAAATATCGATGTATTGAAAAACGTAAAAGGAAAAGCTGCTTTGAAGATGAAAGTTATTATTGCGATCGTAGTCTACCTAAGCAGACTTACTGACTAGGGGGGGAGGAGTTCTAAGCCAGAGCCAGGGATGTTTCAATCGAGTAGTATTACCGTGTCTTATTTCCCCATCAGGCCCTGTTGTATATAGGTCCTGATGATGAGATGCTAATTTAGTCTGCTGAGACTCCAAAACCTCACTTCAGGGTGGCGAACATGGAGCATCAGCTCGACCTCTTCATATAACGGTAGTTCACATTTATGAGGCTCTATTGCCTGTGTTTAACGGACAAAGTGTTCCGAACAGAAATAAAAGGTAGGAAAAATGTTCAGTAAACAAACAAATTGCAAAATTCTGGGTCAGTTTCTTTCTATAATACTTAATATAAAATAACATATAATACACATAATATATCTGACTCTTGCGCCATTCAATTCGACCGTCAAAAGTTCGGTTGAAGCGAAATATGTGAAAACAGTGTTTTGAAAGCTTTTACAGATAAATTGTTCAAGTTCCTTTAAAAAAAATTGTGTTTCTTTTTTGTTTTGTTCTTAGCCTACAAAGACTGAGGTATCGACTTTTTTAATTACACAAGTATTACGGTAAGATTACCTTTTATGTAATTCTTTTTTTTTCCCGTAACGAATAGATCCAATCTGGGTCATTCCTAATTTTGTGACTTAAGATATGGACGAACAGTTGTCGCCTCCTATGGAGACCATGATAGACACTGGAAATATTAAATACTTTAAAACATCATTGAGTGATAAAGAACTTGTAGCACGAACAGAAAAAAAAATAAAATAACCGAAATAAATATTCTTTTGGAGCTTAATCAAGGGCATTTTCATATTCCAAAGGCTAATCCCCTATTATTAAACGCAGAAATGAAAGGCAAAATTCCAAGACATGCGAAAATTCTAAAAATATGTCCTTTACCAAAAATAGTAAAAGCAAATTTTCTACAGAAGACCCTGTGTGTGCAAGACAGATCTTATTGTTAGAAAAACTATTAACTGTCTCAATTAAGATTAACGTCATATGGGAAGGCTAACGTCATAAATATAAGCAATATTCAAGCAAGCTCAAATTTAACAGCCCATAACAAATTTCATAATTCACATAACAAATTTTACAAGTTCAAATTTCACAAAGGCAAAGAGATTATATTGGAACACAATATATAACAGTACTTCTAACCCAATAACCTTCTATAACACCCTGAAGATATTTTCTGTTTATAAAAATCTCATGAATCAAGCATAAATATTCTTCAAGTTAATAACAGATTTATCACACAACCTCAACTTCAGGCCAATATATTTCCCAATTTTTTTACATCTAACAATACTTCCATGAACCGCTACCTCAACAACGAAAACAATACACTAATAAACCATTCCATATCTCGGAATTAAATAGGTCTATACAAGCATCCAAAAACACAACTCCAGGTGTAGATCATATACAATTCTTTTCCTCAAAAATTTGAATAACAGTCAACGTGCCACTGTTCTAAATTATTTTCAACATTTATTTGAAAATTCAATCGTATCTAAGTCTTGGAAATATGCAATCATTCTTTCGATTTCAATACCTTGCAAAGATAAAACTAAAACATCCTCATGTAGAACAATACCTCTAACGTCTGTTTTCTCCAAAACTCTTGAAAGAATTTTAGCTGGGAGCATCTCTCATTTTCTGATAATGAAGAAAGGAAACTTCATTCTCAACATTATGGATTTCTTCCATTTAAAGATAGTAGAAAAGCTACATATCGTATACTCAAAGCAATAGTAGATGCCAAAAAGCAAAAGAAATTTTTTGTGGGAATTAGCTTGGACATCAAGAGTGCTTATGATTCCGTGTATTTAGATGGCCTTATTTATAGATGTCTACAACTAGGTATCACAGGAAAAAAGAAATTTGGATATCAATTTTCTTTCATATAGATCATTTCAAACCCGATGGAGAGGTAGCCTTTCATTAAGGAAGACAATTTTGAAAGCGGTCCCTCAGGGTAGTGTTCTCTCTCCCATATTGTTCACAATATACATAAAAAATTGCAAGATACTCTGGAAAGAATCACAAAATGGCGCAAATACTGAAACTTACATTAAGTCATGACAGATGTTCAATAGCAGAGCTTTCAAATAAGAGAATTCAAATATATCCTAATATTATGTTGGCTGGATACCCACTTCCATGGCAATCCTCTATTAAATATTTGGGATTACATTTTTTTAAAACGCAAACAAAATATTTTTATAATGAATCAAATGAAAAATAACGCTTTAAAAAATTAAGGCCATTAAGAGTATGGCATATAAGGAATACGAGCCGAGAGCTGAATAAAAATGCAGTACTTTTTATTTCACCTGTCATATTGTAAATAAATGGTCTAATTACTAGCTTAAACCTTTGAATATTATACAAACAAAAGCTATCAGAATTAATTGCCACATATTTTTCACAATGGACTTCAAATATCGGGCTTTTAAAAATGCCTAAACAAGAAATTCTCTCAGAAAAATAAGATGATTGGCAAATAAATTTCTTATATCTTTAATATCAAATAAAACTTTTCTCTTACGCACAGCAATAGCAGAAATCTAATAATCCTGGATGGTGACATCTTGAACATTTTTCATATTTTAGACATTAATGGTACAACAAATTATATCAATATCTAGATTGATTTCTTACACGGATCTTCCTTGTAAGATTCATATATCATCTTATTTTACACCTGATTTCGAAGAAGTTGGATTTTATAGTAAAAATTTGCCAACTCATGTAATAAAAGAACTGTTTGGTGAAATACTGAATCATAGATTCAGAGATTTTTTCATAATAGCGACGAATGCGTTAATAAAATTAAGTATGACATCAATAGCAGGTATCACAAAAAATGCATCTTTCGCCTATAGAGTAAATCATATCAATTCTATATTTACAACAGAGTAGCACTTGCTATATTTCAAGCTCTAGATGACTTAACTCTAGCTTTAGATGACTGAATTAAATACAAATCTGTTAATTCTCTCCGACAGCTATTCTGTGCTATCTGCATTAAGGCTACACGGTACCCTTTTTCAAAAAAATTTTTTGGAGACATTAATATTAAAAGTAACTTATGTATTGTTTTCATACTATATTATTAAACTGATTCTGAAAATAAAAAGTCAATTTAACTAGCCCTTATTTTAAAATTTAAAAAAATTTAAAAATTTTGAAGTTTTTTTAAACCCTTATAAAATACACAATTTTTAAAATTTTTTAATTATTTTGAGTGATTTATATTTCATACATTATTGCAAACAAAAGTTAGTAGGGATTTGAAAATCTGTTCCCTTGTTGATTTTTAATAATTATTTTTCTAGCTAAACCTGGAAAAAACACGAAAATTTTTAAAATATTAACTTTAACATTTTTTAAAAAAATAACTAGGGATCCCAGACCTAAATCCATACTAACTTTTATAGAACACATATATCTCAGTATGTATAAAAAATTTCAAGACTCTATCTTGAACAGAAAAAAAGCCTTAGGGATTAGAAAACACTTACATCTTCAAAAATAAAAGTCTGAGAAAAATGCATTTAAAGTTTTTAAAGGCATAAAACAAAAACTAATAATACTTGCAAAGATCTAAATTTTTAATATATTATTTAACTACTTATATAATATATAAAAACACTACTTTAATTATATGTTATGGCAAATATTTTTATTTATTCAAAATATGTTTTTGCAAAATATCGATATAGCATTTGTTACGATGACAGATTTTTCAGCTTAAAGTTAACATAATAATTTCACAAAAGTTTTGAAACCCAATACACTTATAAAAAATAATAATGATATAAATAAAAGTTTAAAAAAAGTTAAAAACTACCAGGTTTGTACATAGCACCTAATTTTTTCTGAATTTTAAGTCGACGCAATTTAACAAGTTTTATTTTTTTCTGCGCGACTTTAAAATTTGCAAATTTTCTTTTATTTTTGAAATAGGTTCTCCTACAATCAGTAAAGTACACTAAATCTTCTGATGACAAACTTGTTACAAATTCAATTAGCATCCTGAAATGTTTTTAAAGCTTTTAATGTTCCATCATTAAATTCAGGTATTAGCACTCGACATGGCAATCAACACACGACTCCTAGATGCTGTATTTTCTTTGGAATATTTGTTCCATATCATCGAATGTAATGCTTCATTAGAATTTTGTGTCAAACCTCTGACACATGTGCTTAATAATTCAGTTGATGCTAATCGCTGATAAATAGGCAAATATTCTTCGTTGATTGTTATTTTTACCCAATCTTTGTGAATACTTGATTTCTTTCCACGTGCTAATGTTGACTGGTAAAAACACCAAGAGTCAAAGAGCAAGATTGTGTCCTGGAAGACAATACTCTCAGATCTTTCCCATAATTTCACAGCTGCATTTACTTCCATTGCACCATATGATCCGACATATGTTGTACTTCAAACATCTTGTGGTCTTTTTACGAAATACAAAATTCAGTACTGTCTTCTCCAAGCTCACATTTAGTCTGTTCACATTCTCCACACCGCTTTGACATTACTTCGTAGTCTATCAGAAAGCCAGTCAGCAAGTCGATAACATATCCTATTCCGATATTTGACGTTGACATATGTCCTCTTGTCAACCAGCTTCCATCATATGACACTCCAATATCTTTATCATTCCTTGAGCCATACGCCTCAATGACATCTTTACGAATATCAAGCAACGACTGATTTGACCCAACGAGATGTCCAATCAGAACTTTTGGCTTATAATGTCTTTTAAAAATTTTACTAGACATTATATTTCAATTCATATGCATGCAGAATTTTTCCCACGCCGAGTAGCCAAGTCACAAACTTAACATACCTTGCACTAATCTCATATTTACATCAAATGGAACATTAAAAAATTGATGCTTGATAACATTTGATATTTGATGTAATACAGCATCAATCAATTGTTATGAATATGTTTCACTTTAGGTTTGGTCACAATTAACACATACAACATTCATTTTATATGCAAATCCATTTCTGTGACCATAGCAAAGTTTTAAAGATGCACTATGACAAATATTGCTTACATTATCTGTAAACAAATATTCAGTATCCACTATAATGTAATTTGAAACGTACTTTTATCAAATATCTTTTTTTTTTTTTATGTATTCAAAACATTTGTGATCTGAAGTTTTGAAGCAGGTTTTTAGAATTGTCATTTTCAGCAGTACCTCATCTGTTAGAAATGTTGCTTCTCTTCTCAAGCTGCGAAAGTTTTGTCCGTGGCATTTTCTCAACAGAAAAAAATTAACTTAAACAATTTAAAAAAAGCTTTTAAGTTATATAAATTATATGCAGAATAAATATTGGTCTCGAGAAAGACCTTTTCTTGTGAATTTTAGCTAAGTAACTATAAGCACATCAAAAACTCAAAATATAAACAAACATAATCGATTTTAGTAGTGAAAGTTGAAGTTAATATCCACTTCTCTGCAAGTATCGATTTTATTTAAAAAATATTAGTAATTAATTAAATTTAAGAATGGAAAAATGCTTTAAAATGAAACCGAAACTAACCACGCCCCCCTCAGCTGTCAAAAATAGTGACTGACAATGCTCAGAAAACTTCAAATATCTTAAAAACTAATTGGTTATTCGATCTAAAATTTGGGGCCAAGCTTCCCAAATGTATGGGCTACAGGAAAATGCAAAAAAAAAAATTTCGATAAATTTGTCATTTTTAGGGTATTGTGTAGCCTTAAAATATTATAGTATTAAATTCCCAAAAGTCATTCATAAATTAGCCAGTAAGATCTTCTTACATATGCATTTTCATATTCAGATGATTCTGCTTTGGATTCCGGACATTCGAAAAACTTTTGGTATGAATAGGCGGCTTGGATTATCTTGCAAAATGGGTAACAGAATCCAATGTATATATTGATTGGATAGTTCTAAAAGACATCAATGACGATATTTTCCACGACAAAATGAAAAGAATTAATGAAAACTTTTATTCAAAAAAATATTTCGAAATATTATGAAACATCCCCAGCATAGTTATAATATCCATATGGATCAAAAATAGAAGAGAGGAAATACTAAGTGCTCGAATCATCAACAAAATGAACATAATCTCAGGACTTTTGCACAAATTCAATTTAAATGATAATGCACAATGTATTTATTACCTATAATCGTGTCAATTATTTGGAACATATTCTTTTTATTTGCAATAAATACGCGTCTCGCAGAAATCTTCGCTGGAAAGTACTTAAGACACCCAAAGTACAATATTACTTTCAAAATTTTTTTGGAAAGAAGTAACTAATAAACAAGTTTTTAGAGGAATCTTGTAGTTGAAATTCTTTGACATTTATTGAATTAAAAGAATCTGTGATAGTTATAATAGCCTTTGTTGCTCTGTATCCCACATAACACCAATCAATAAATCAACCAGCCATATAGATTTTGTGAGCGTAACCTTAATCCTATGAAATATCTACTACCGTCCTCAAACCTATTCTATATTAACTATTTGAATGGAAAAAAGCTCATCCGAAAGAGCAGAAAATAATGGTTTCCGTAGCATAAAAGTTTCTCCCTGATTTTTCAAATATTTTAGATTATTTTTTTAATACCAGAAAACTTTGCAAACAAATCATCAAAATAGTGGTGAAATTTTTTTTTTTAAATAAAGTCAAAGAAAAGTGTAATTCTTCGTTAATTTTAGTTCTTCCAGAAGAATTTTTTTTGCATTCAAATAAATAAAATAGTATAGATTTGAGGACGGTAGTAGACATTCTATAGGATTAACATTACGTTTATAAAATCAAAATGAATGGCAGATGAGAGCCTTAATAAAGACTAAAATTTACAATCAAGTAAAACAGTCCTCGTGTGTGAAATTCATTTAGGCCAATGAGTCTCCTTTCTGAAGTAATTTAGTCTGAGGAGGGGAAGAATTTTTTTTCTACGAATTGTTCTTCAAATTTCGACGCCGAGCATAATTCTGTCAAGGAGTTTGGAAAAAAATATTTGTTGTGGAACGAGTACACCTATTGGTAACAAAATGAGAATACAGCTTTATCGAGTGAAATTATGGTTAAGTTTTATGACGCAAAAGTCAGATATAGTAATGCTGCCACAAAATAAGGTGTAACTATGATCTAGACGTTGGGAAAAAAGAAGGCGGGTCGAAAATATAAAAAGAATTGCTAGGGAATTCCCGGGAGAAGTGCGAGTCATGCATGTTTACTTAAGACGTAAACCCCATAGAAAAACATTACAAAATCATACATACAATCAATTTAATCAGATATGAACATTTGCAATTGACAGATATTTAAATATATCCAAAAAAACCGCTACAAATGTTCTATTAGTAAGCAATATCTATTTTAGATTATGTCTTACTTTCAAGCCGAATTTTGAACTTAGTTGCAAATATAAAATACAGAAATCAAACAATTGTGATTTTATCTGCACTGAGGGGTATTCATATTTAGAATTTTATTATAAAATAAAGCAAGGAAATAGAAATATTATTGGCTTATATCCCTACGTAGTCTTACATAAGAATAAATCCTACGAAAATAGCAGAACCGATTCTCGACACTTTCAGATCTGACGATATTCAAATAAAATCATCCTAGATAAAGAATGCCTAATCATTAAGTTAGCTTGTGTTATGGTCTGCAACATATGATAAATCAGACTTCTGACGAATTCTAGTGACCACGGTTAGCCTAGTGGTTATGGTCACGAAGACACGGGCGGCCTTTTTTCCACAGTTAGTGTGTTCTGTTACCACTAAAGAGAGGTTGATACACGTTAAATCTGTCAAGGCTCCAAGTTCTTCCAATGGTATAGTGAGTGTGTAAGTCTGGAGAGAGAGGTGCTAGCTCAGGTGTCACCCTCGTCCCTTAATCGAGGTTCAAAATTAGGAGGTCCGTCGCCGATAACCCTCCTGTTGCTTCTTAGTTTGAATCAACAAAAAATCAGTCAACGAAATCCTAACAATTCCAAAAAGTTTATTCACTCTCTGGAATTACTGACAAATACGGCGATATGAACTTCTCGCGAGCAGTTCGGTTCACAGATATATATGCATCAAGCGAACTGCTAGAAAATCACTTACAGGAATCCATCTCCGGTAGTTTTCTCGAGGAGCAGAAAGAGAATCGACAATTTAGGTAGTGTCAGCGACGTAGGTTTCTATCTGCTCACGCACATCCAAGCATCATAGGCTATTTTATCTAGTGACCTTGCGGTTCGCAGTTGGTTTGTCCTTTCGCGTGGAAAACTCGTCCTAAAAATCCTTCGCAAGCAACACGCGAGCTGATCGCGAGCGGCTTGATTCGCCAGTGCATACACCTCATAATAAGATATTAATCATACTAAACAAAAACTATCTTCCGCAGCAACATTTCTACCTTCACAAGTAAAAAAATTTTACTTCTATTATAGACCTCCCCTTAAAAAAAGTAGTTTTAATTAACTAATGAGAGAAACCAACAATTATGCAGTGTTACATGAATGGTGTAGGGGAAACTTAGACATCTCCATCAGATAAAAACCCATTCAAGTCGCATAATGAGAGCTGTCTGCAGAAGATGGAAGACAAGAATCGGCTCATTACCAGATTTGGGAATAACCAGCAATCAAGGCGGTGCAAATTTCATAGAACTCGAAGACGTTCATTACTGATGTTACGGAACATTGATTTCGAGCAGAAAAGTGTTTGTTATACGGGATGCGGATACTTGATACAAAGTTTCTTTTCTATTTGAAATGCATCGTTTCCTTTCTCGTTCTATTCCTACTATGCTTAATGCTTCGGCTCATTAAAGTGAAATGTGTTGGTTTTTTGAAAGACTACCTGCTGTGGTTTACCTGTTTTTGTTCCTGCAACGTATTTGTATCGCAATTCAAATGATTATTCAAATGAAAGTTATTTTAACGTTTATTAAAAAATAAATAAAAAGTAATACGGGGTAGTGAAAGTCGTGTCGTGAAAAAGAACAAGCTCACGGGAAGAATTTTAAAAACTTTTTTTTTTCCATGGAGTTTTTAAAGTAATGTATGTTTCAAAATCCATCGATTCTCAATGATTAAAAAATCGTTTTTTTATCATTGAGAATTTTTTTTACTTATATAAAAACATAATTATGAAAATGTAATTTGTCTCCAAAAAGGGATAATAACATGAAAATTTCTTTTATTTTTAAAGCTTAATAACATTTATTTATTTATTTTACTTTTAAGATTTTTTTGCAAATAATGACGTATTAGCATTAACTTCATTCGAAAACGTCCAGGTTTCCAAACAGCAATTAAAAAAACAATTTCAGTACAAAATCTCCACCCCCCCCCTCCAGTTTTTAAATCTAACAGTAGTTTAAAAAGAATTTTCTAAGAGAAAAAAAGTGTAATTGCGCGTATGATGGATTTTATGCAATATATATAATTAAGCTTACCATACTTTTATGTAACATAGGTTTGGCAAAACTGGAATTTCCAGTATTCGTAGAAGTATTTTTAAATATAAATATTAATTTTGAAATCCTTTTCTTGAAGTTTATAATTTTGTCATATATTTTATAATAATTTAATAATAAAATCAGTAAACTAAATAATTTTTATTTCAATCTAAAATTAGCCAACTATATATTGGGGAAAAAAAAGAAAAAAAGAAAAGCACTTGATCTAATTTTTTTATAAATAATAATAATGATAAATGAAATAAACTAAAAATATATTTTTTTCCTTCATGCTTTCTGACATACATTTCCCATTATAAAAAAATAAAAAATAAAAAAAAATAAAGGGGGAAAAAACTTTACTTCATTAGTTTTCTAAATCATTTACCACCAAGAAAATCAAATAAATTTTCTCAGTTTTACAATTGAATATATTGAATACACACACACGCATATTTATATATATATAACTTTACTTTACTTATTTATTTGATATTTTAAGTAACATTACCGGTTTTAAATGGCTGCCAATTTCTGATGGCTTAAAATTGGGGAAGAGAGAGAGAAAAAAGGATGTCACTCTATTGGGCATTTCCCCCCTCTTTCTTTCCTGAGCAGTAAAAGAGCGTTTATGACCCGTCTAACCCCACCAATAAGTGGCAATTGAATGGTAGTGAACAATCGGGACCAAAATGTCTACAATTAAGGAAAAGGAGAGTGGCAACTGTCATTACCGCGAAAGCCATCTGTTGGCATTTTTTAGGACTCAAGGTAAAAAAGGGATTCTTCCCTGATAAGCAGTCCAATCAGAGAAGCCCGAGCGCCGGACCATCTGTTGTGACATCAGAAACGGTATACACTCGCTGAAGGTCGCGAATACATTAACAGGATTGTCTCTTCAAAATGCTCTAGGGGTTGATATCGGTTTCATCAGAACTCGTATCCATTTGTTTTTTAAAGTTTTGCAAATTTCATCAAAAAGCGTAAAATAAAAAAATTTCCCCCAATATCCTTTATAGATTTGTGGTTTTGGGATTGTTCGAGTAACGAATAAAAACGTTCAGTTTATTTTTCCTTTTCCCACAGATATTGTAATAATAGTTTTCGATTAAAATTCTTGATAACTCTTAGGGATAAAGCATTTTAAAAATGTTTTAAAGTAAGTAATTCATAATTTCCAGAGTCATTGAATGAAATTAAGAAGGTCTTTTATTGGAGGTTAGATTAAGAAAGAAAGGGGTTAGATACTGAGATTAAAAGGTCTTATATTTGCTCATTTAAATTATAATTCTACATTATATTCGTGATACTCTAATCGAAATTCTCTTCGAATATAGTCAAATTCAAGCTATTGTGATTGTTTATTAGCTGAAAAGAATCAGGCGGGCTATTGGTGCCGGACTTCGTAATTTCGAGCCTCGTTCAAGTAATAAGAATGACAGCTGAACGCGTCCCTCCCTTTCCAAAATTCGTAACGTTACGCCAAAAGGATATGGTAGGTTGTTTGGTTTTATTAAAAACGCACTGAAGCAACACAAGGGCTATTGGCGACGAACCTCGTTAGCCTGAGTCTCGGTCAAGTGACAAGGACGATACTTGAGCTGGAACCCCCTCTCCAAACTTCCACACCACGCCACAGAAAGACTTTGAGCCACTACAGATTGAACGTACATCAGCCCCGGTTACACGGCGGGTCTCTTGTGGCATCAAGGTTTGAACCCCCGACTCGACGAAAACCACCGGCAGCGAAGAAGCGACTCGAAGGCCATTGGCGACGGACCTCGTCATTCTGAACCTAGGTCAAGTGACATCTGAACTAGGACCTCCTTCTCCAAACTTACACACCATAGCAACGGGAGGACTTAAAGCTACGACAGATTTAAAATGCGTCAGCTACGTTGCACGGTGGGTCTACAGTGGCGCTAGCATTCGAACCCACTACTCGTCGGAAAGAACGCCGGCCGCGAGTGCGGGACCATGACCTCTAAGTTACCGGGACCTAAAGGAGTCAAGATATTGTATTAAATGTGAGGCATCTTCTTTTTGAAAAAAAAAAAAAAAAAAAAAAGAGAGTGTGTGTGTGTGCGAGCTGAGTTTGAGTCCTATCTTTCAGCATAACGTGGAAGAAAAAATAATTTTAAATAACTTACGAAAATAAAATGAAGTATTCTGATATTTCTCACAAATTTTAAATTAGCATAAATTCCATGAAATATTTCCTTAGAACCAGGGTGTGTCGAACGTCAAACTCACTTCCGATTGACGGCCGTTATCTGATTTGCGAAATTCTCACCAGCCGATATGTGTATAATAATGGTGCTTCGTATTCGAAATCCTAGGGATGCTATAAAAATGAATTTTATATGCTTACAATGTACAAATGAATGTACAAATTGCTTAGTAATTAAATAATTGTAATTGTTTGTGTGCAAATTAAAATGTAATTACTTACCGATTAACAATATATTATATCTTATTAAATAACAGAAATGAAAAAAGATATTCGACCTATTGTGATACGTAAAACGTTTAAAAAAGGCTGCATCGAAATCGAAAGTTATTGAGCTCATAATCTATTTCAATTCAATGTCTGACCTTGTCATGGTAGCCAGCTCGTCTCCGAGAATATCTCAATCCAGCCGCGAATTTGAGTCACATTTCCACTATAGTCCCATCAGATAGTGGGGATGCCTTGGCTCAAATTCCTCAAATTGGCGTCAAATTCTTCAGTGACGACGTCATCATCTGATCTTAGTTCAATATTTTTTTCATTGATTGCATATTAACGTTTAAGGCAACACGAGGGCTAATGATGACGGACCTCGTAATGTTGAACCTCGGTCAAGTGACGAGGACGATATTTGAAGTCCCTCTCCAAACTTTCACTCCACACCAGAGGGAACATTTGGGATCCGGACAAGATTTAACGTGTAACAAACAGCCGAACTACACAACGGGTCTTTAGTGGCACTAGGACTCGAAATCACGACTTGTTGAAAACAATGCCCGACCACAAAGATACCATGGCCGTGTAAGAAATTGAAAATTGAAGATTATAGAGCAAGAGTCAAATTTGGCTATTCTGCAATAAACAGTGCATTTGTAATGTGGGTGTTAGAAAAATACTAAAAATTGGTTGACACAAGAAGGGGCGGAGAAACAAAGATGTCTAATTTAACAGGAGGGCGCTTCTCCTATGTTTACCAAAGACAGTATACCCCCATGGGAAAGAAAAATATTATTTAGGTTCCTCAGATCCAGATGTCTGCACCTACCTAAAAAAGGTAAGCCCGAAGGTTGTGTCATTGATTTGAATCTACGAAGCTTTATAGGTTGTGGATAGCGCAGTTTTGAGTCGGGTAGAAACAAACAGTCAAAAACGTTTATTATAGCAAACAATGGATAAATTGATCGAGGAGACACGTAAAGAGGGGGAAAGTACTGCCTTAGCACTGATTGTTGTTTCAGTCTCAATTATAAAAAAAAATATTTACCTCGAAAGAAAAAATTTATATTACTCCCGCTTCCAATTAAAAATGATCCAATATTTGGTAGCTCTTATGATATTCCGTTTGTATGTCTATGCGTACGGCCTTGAATTTATCTAAGAACTTAATTAATGTGTGCTTATCTATATCTATATATACATATATATAAGCGAAATACCACTGACTGACTCATCACGAGATCTCAAAGACTATCCAACCGATTGACTTGAAATTTAGCGTAGTTACTCATTTTGCGATGTAGACGCTCACTAAGGACGGATTTTACGGACTCTTATTCAAAATGTAATTTTCATCCGTTAATCTACTCTTATCCATCGTTATGTAATTTTGGCGACTTTATCGCCAAAAATGATATGACCGACGCCAAACGGAAAATATTTTTTTATATGTATACTGTGTATTGTCACCAATTAAGTTTACTTGGTGAGATTTGCGCGTGCGGAATAGAAAAACACCAAATAATTTTATATTGAAGCTCTAAAGGAGCATTGGCAAGATTTTGGCGAAGGGGCTCTTTATGTGAAATTTCGTACATGTCGAAAATAGAAAAAGTACATATTTAGCGATAGAAATAAATGAGTTTGGAATATATTGAGTTTCTGAATTTGGAATGTAGTTTAACTCCAAAACTTAACGGGATTTTGAAAAATACTAAAACGGCGATTTCTTAAGGAGTAAAGCATACGCAACAGTGGTTAGTATTTCCAGATACAGATCCATCCTTGTCATGTCGGATCTGTTCTCCGGATAAGGTGATTACCTTCCAACCCATACCTTGACTGTCGTCGGTCCACAAGAATAAATGCTGCATGAAACAGTTTGCATGATAATTGAACGTTACAATGTGACAAAAGTGTCCTGAACGGAGGTAGAACTAGCGATACGATTCTTTCATTTTTCCTCAGACCACTTTTCTCCTTCTTCAAAAATTTTCTTACAAAGATGCCTTCTCCAAGAAAATGCTCTTTTTATGTGCACAAATGAAAAAGAAAATATGACCAAAAATGGGAAAAAGACAGAAGTGAAGAAGAACGACGAGAGCTGTGCTGCCCTGATATCGATGAATCAAGCAACAGGCGATAGATGGTGCGCTGTAGTCGCGCCAGGACTCTCACGGTGTATTGTTGTGGTATTTCAGCCCCTCCTTTTGTTCACCCATGACTAACTGTATGTCATCTCAACTGTAAGCTATTGGAAACTGAAAATTACAAAAACTCGAATGTGCCATGATCCACCAAGCTTGAAGATCTAGAGTTGCCTCAATTCGTTCTAAAATACTAAAATGCCCTAAATTGAACATTTCACCTCGGGTATTCTGGGAAAGCCAAAGATTTTACTTTAGACTGACTTTTCAATGTGATAGCCCATCAGACGCCTTACGAAGAGGTAAAACTTCTGAGTCTAACCTGGACTACGTCAGAATAATAGTCCTGAATCGAACTATGAGCACCGATGTCGAAAAATATCGATGGGCTGAAAACGTAAAAGGAAAGCTGCTTTGAAGTGATATTATGATCGTGAGCCCAAGCAGACTTGCACGACTAGGGGAGGAGTTCTGGCCAGAGCCAGGATGCTCTGAACCTGAGTGGTCAGAAATGATACCACCAGGTCTGCTGTATAGGTCCCTGATGATGAGGATGCTAATTTAGTCTGTTGAGACTCAAAACCACCAGGTGTATGGAAGGAGCATCAGCTCGACTCATAACGGGGTAGTTCATTTTAGGCTCCTATTACCAGTTTAATGGGAGGTGTTCAACAGAAATAAAGTAGGAAAATGTTCACCAAAACAAATTGTAAAATTTGGGTCAGTTTCTTTCATGTAATACTAATATAAAATACATATAATACACATAATATCTGACTTTTGCACACCTGACCGTCAAAAGTTCGGTTTATTAAAATATGCAAATGGCAATGAAAGCTTCTACAGATAATTGTTATTCGTTCCTTTAAAAACAGTTTCTTTCTTTGTCTTTGAAATTAAAACACGAGGTGTATCGACTTCATCAATAAGCACATAGTTTATGTAAGATCACTTTATGTAATTTTTCCAAACACATCCAATCTGGGTCAGTTCCACTTCCAGGACTTAAGATAATTGAACAGTTGTCGCCCTATGAGACTGCCAGATAATACACTGGAAATATTAAATACTTTAAAACACTGAGTGATGTTCAGCACGAATGAAAAATAAATAACTGAAATAACATCTTTGCTTGAATCATGTATTTTCATATCCCAAAGCACATCCTCATTATTGCAGAATGAAGGTACCTAAGAGATGCGAAAATTTAAAATATGTCCCACGTCAAAATAAAAGCAATTCTTTGCCAGAAGACCCTGTGTAAGATAGATCTTGCATTGTTAGAAAACTGGCTTATCCGTTCTTAATTAAGATTAATTGCCCATGGGATGTTGTCATAATATAAGCAATATTCAAGCCTGGGGAATTTAATAGCCCATAACAATCACTTCATAATTCATATTAAACAACTTTACAAGTTCAAATTTCAAAGGCAAAGATTTATATTGGAAACACAATATATAATACCAGTACTTAACCTAATAACTATAACACCCTGAAGATATTTTCATTTATAAAATCTCATGAATCAAGCATAAATATTCTTCAAGTTAATAACAGACGAGATTTGAATAACCTCAACTTCAGCCAATATATTCTTAATTCTTACATCTGAATAATTTATGAACCACCTCAACAAACAAAACAATACACTAATAAACCATTCATACTGGAATTAAATAGGTTCATAAGCAGTAAAACAATAACTCCAGTGTAGATCATGGTACAATTCTTTTCCTCAAAATTTGACACAAATAACGTGCTACTTCCAGCCCTAAATTATTTCAAGATTTCTGATGAAAATTCAATCGACCTGTCTGGGAAATATGCAAATAGTTCTTTCGATTTCACACTCAGGAAAGAAACCAAAAATATCCTCATGTGGAACAATTTAATGTCTTTGTTTTCTCCAAAACTCTTGAAAGAACTTTAGCTGGAAGCATCTTCATTTGATAATGAAGAAGAAACTTACTCAATGATTATGATTCTTCCATTTGAAGATAGCAGGAGGCTACATACTCACACTCAAAGCAATAGTAGATGCCAAAAGGTGAAATTTTGGACTTAGCTTGACATCAAGAGTGCTTAAGATCCCTGGCATTGATGGCCTTATTTATAGATGTTCTACAACTAGGTCATAAAAAGAAATTGATATCAATTTTCAGGATCATTCAAACCACGAGAGGTGGCCTTCACATGGAAGACACCTTTTGAAAGCGGTCCCCAGGTGGGGTAGCCTCCACATTGTCTTCAATAGCATAAAAATTGCAAGATATCCTGAAGAATCACAAAATGGAAAATACTGGTAAAACTTACTTAAGTCATGACAGATGTTCAATAGCAGAGCTAAATAAGAGACCAAATATATCCTTAATATGTTACGGATACCCACTCTACAAGTAACTTATTAAATATTTGATTTTAAAATGCAACAAAATATTTTATAATGAATGAAAATAATTCAGCTTTAAAATGAAGGTTATTAAGAGTACATATGAATGATGAGTCATATTGAATAAAAACAGCATTTTATCGTCACATTGTAAATAAATTATTCATCACTAGCTTAAACCTTGAATATTATAAACAAAAGCTTTACTAGAATTAATTGCCAAATATTTTCACAATGACTCTCAAATATCGGGTTTTAAAAATAACAAGAAATTTCTCTCAGAAAATAAGATGAAATAAATTTCTACACCTTACATCACAATAAAATTTTCTTTACGCACAGCACATAGAATCACAATCCTGGATGGGTGTATTATCTCGAATATTTTCATATTTTAAGACATTAATGGTACAACAAATATATCAATATTCAGATTGATTTCACACGCGATTCTTGCAAGAGACCATATATCTACTTATATCTATGATTGTACAGTTGGATTTTATGAAAATTTTGCCAACTCATGTATTAAAAGAACTGTTTGAGAAATACTGAATCTAGATCCAGAGATTTTTCTATATGACGAACAAAAGACAAAATTAAGCAAGGATGGTCAATAGCAGGTATCACAAAAATGCATCTTCGCCTAGAGTAAACTATATCAATTTATATTTACAACAGAGTAGCACTTGCTGTATTTCAAGCTCTAGATGACTAATCTAGCTTTGAGACTGAATTAAATACAAATCTGTTAATTTCTTCCGACAGCTATTCAGTTAGCATTAAGGCTACATTGCACCTTTTCAAAAATTTTTGGGAGATTATTAAAGTGAATCTTATGTATTATTATACTATATTATTGAACTGATCTGGCAAAAGTCAATTTAACTAGTCTTTATTTGTAATTTAAAAATTTTAAAATTTGAAGTTTTAAACCTTATAAAATACACAATTTCTTTAAAATTTTTAATTATTTTGAGTGATTTATATTTCATACATTGATAAATAAAAGTAGGGATTTAAAAATCTAAGTTCCTTGTTGATTTTAGCAATTATTTTCTAGCTGAAAACACAAAATTTTAAAATATTAACTTTAACATTTTTAAAAATCTTAGGGAATCCTGAAACCCTAAACTACTTAACTTTCTTTAAGTAGAAATTCACACCTCAGCATGGCAAAAATTTCACACTTATCTGAACAGAAAAAGCCTGTGGATTAAAACACTTGACTTTCAAAATAAAGTCTATCGCATTTAAAGCTTTTAAAGGCATAAACAAAAACTACGGACATTTGAGAAGATCTAAATTTAATAGGCGAGACAACTACTATATAATATAAAACACCTTCATTTTAATTATATACACGGCAAGAGCTATTTATTCAAAATATGTTTTAAACATTTGATATAGTATTTGTTATTGACAGATTTTTCAGCTTAAAGTTAACAATAATTTCACAAAGTTTGAAACCAATACACTTCATAAAATAATAATGATAGAGTAAATAAAGTTTAAAAGCAAACTACCAGGTTTGAAGAACTCTAATTTTTCGAATTTTAACATCAATTTAACATCAAGTTTATTTTCTGCGCTGACTTTGTAATTTCTGCAATCTTTTATTTTTAAATAGGTTCTCCTACACCAGTAAAGCAAGCACCAATCTTCTGATGACAAATTTGTTACAAATCAACAATTAGCATCCTGAAATGCTTTTAAAGCTTTAATGTTCCGAATTAACTATATTAGCACCGACATGGCAATCAACACATGACCTCCTAGATGCTGTATTTTCAATATTGTTCCATCAGAATGTAATGTTTCATTAATTTGAAGTCAAACCCTGACACAAGCTTAATATCCAGCGATGCCAATCGGCCAAATAAAATATTCTTCGTTGATTGTTATTTTTACCTCCAATCTTTGTGAATACTTGATTTCTTTCCACGTTAAATGTTGACTAAAACACCAAGAGTCAAAGAGCAAGATCAGGTCCTGGAAGACAATACCCTGTGATCTTTCCCCATAATTCTTCGCCATTGCATTACTCCATTGCACCATATGATCCTCCGACATGTTGTACTTCAAAAACATCTGTGGCCCTTTTACGAAATACAAAATTCAGTAACGTCTCCACATTTAGTCTGTTCAATATTCCACACCGCTTGATATCATCGTAGTCTATCAGAAAGCCAGTCAGCAAGTCGATAATATATCCTATCTGATATTTGACGCCATATGTCCTCTCGTCAACCAGCTTCCACCATATGACACCTTAACATCTTTATCATTCCTTGAGCCACGCCTCACCGACATCTGAATATCATAAACGACCGATTTCCATCCAAATGAGATGTCCAATAGAACTTTCAAGTTTATAATGTCTTTTGGCAATTTTACTAGACATTATATCATCCATATGCATGAATTTTCCACGCCGAGCAGCTGTCACAAACTTAGATACCTTTGCACTAATCTTACATTTGGTGTAGCATCAAAATAAAATTGATGTTGATAACATTTGACATTTGATGTAATATTGTTATCAATCAATTGTTGCGAATATAAACACTTTAGGTTTGGTCACAATCAATTACACAAATATTCATTTTATATGCAAATCCATTTCTGTGACTATAGCAAAGTTTTAAAGATGCACTATATGACAAATATTACATTATCTGTAAATATTCAGTATCCACTATAATAATTTGAAATGCAATATCAACATCTTTTTATATTCAAACATTTCAGGATCTAAAGCTTTGTTATGTTTTGAATTGTCATTTACAGTATCTCATCTGAAAAGAAATGTTGGGTTTCTTCAAGCTGCGAAAGTTTTGTCCGTGGCATTTTCTCAACAGAAAATTAATCATCAATTTAAAAAGCTTTTAAGTTATATAAATTATATGCAGAATAAATATTATCTCTGAGAAAGACCTTTTCTTGTGAATTTAGCTAAGTAACTATAAGCACAAAACTAAATATAAATAAAAATATAATGATTTTATAGTGAAAGTTGAAGTTAATATCCATCACTTCTTATAGTATCGATTTTATTTAAAAATATAATTAAATTAAATTTAAGAATGGAAATACTTAAAATGAAACCGAAACTAACCACGCCCCCAGCTGTCAAAAATAGTGACTGACACTCAGAAAATCAAATATCTTAAAACTAATTGGTTATTCGATCTAAAATTTGGGGCCAAGCTTCCCAAATGTATACAAGGTGGAAAATGAAAAATTTCTGATAAATTTGTCATTTTAGGTAATGTGATGGCCTTAAATATAATATAGTATTAAATTCAAAAGTCATTCATAATTAGCCAGGCAAGATCTTCTTACATATGCATTTTTATCTGATTCTGTTTTGACCGGGATTATCGAAAACTTCTTAAGAAGGACAGGTGCATTTGATTATCTTGCAAAATAAGAACCAATGTATATTGATTGAGGTTCTAAAAGACATCAATGACGATATTTTCCACGACAAATGAAAAGAATTAATGAAAACTTTATTCAAAAATATTGAAATATAGAAAACATCCTCAGCATAGTTATAATATCCATATGGATCAAAAATAGAAGAGAGGAAATAAGTTCGAATCATCAACAAAGAACATGACCAGGACTTTGCAATAACTAATTTAAATGATATGACAATGTAAATTATTACCTATACCGTGTCAATTATTTGAACATCTTTTATTTGGTAATAAATACGCGTCTCAGAAATCTTCGCTGAAAGTACTTAAGACACCTAAAGTAATATTTCAAAATTTTTGGAAAGAAGTAACTGTCAAAATGTTTTGAGGAATCTTGTAGTTAAAATTCTTTGATATTTATTGAATAAATTAAAAGAATCTGTGATAAGCTATAATAGCCTGCTCTGTATCCCACATACACCAATCACAATCAACCAGCCATATAGATTTGTGATAACTAATCCCATGAAATATCTACTACCGTCCTCAAAGTATTCTATATTATTAACTATTTGAATGGAAAAGCTCATCCGAAAAGAGCAGAAAATAATGGTTTCCGCAGAAAGCAAAGTTTCTCCTGATTTTCGGGATATTTTAGATTATTTTAATAACAGAAAACTTTGCAAACAAATCATCAAAATAGTGTGAAATTTTTAAATAAATGTATGAAAAGTAATTTTCACCTTATGTTCTTCCCAGAAGAATTTTTGTATTCAAATAAATAAATAGTATAGATTTGAGGGACGGTAGTGACATTCTATAGGATTGACATTGCTGTTTATAATCAAATGAATGGCAGATGAGAGTTCTTAATAAAGACTAAAATTTACAATCAAGTAAAACAAATCCTCGTGTGAAAATTCATTTTAGGCCACTCTTCAGTTAACACTTAGTCTGAGGAGAGGGGAAGAATTTTTCTACAGGAATTGTTCTTCACCCCGACGCTGAGCAATTCTAAGGAGTTTGGAAAAATATTGTTGTGGAACGAGTGCTGACCTATTGGCACAAAAATGAGAATACAGCTTTATCAGAGGAAATTATGGTTAAGTTTTATGACGCAAAAGTCAGATATGGGTAATGCCACAAAATAAGCAAAATTATGATCAGACGTTAGAAAAGAAGGCGGTCGAAAATATAAAAAGAATTGCTAGAATTCCTGGGAGAAGTGAGGTCATGCATGTTTACTAAGACGTAACCCCACAGAAAAACATTACAAAATCATACATAACTGACTTAATCAGATATGGCCTGGTAATTGACAGAGTATTTAAATATATCCAAAACCGGCTAATAAATGTTCTATTAGTAAGCAATAGATTCATTTTAGATTGTCTACTTTCAAGCCGAATTTTCCTAGTTGCAAATATAAAATACAGAACTAAACAATTGTGATTTATCTGCAATTGAGGGCATTATCTATATTTAGAATTTATTATAAAATAAAGCAAGCTAGAAATATTATTGGTTTATATCCTACGCAGTCTATAAGAATAACTTCAATGAAAATAGTATAAGAAACTGATTCTCGACACCTTCAGATCTGATTCAAATAAAATCATCCTGACAAAGAATGCCTAATCATTGGTTAGCTTTGTGTCATGGTCTGCAACATGATAAATCAGACTGACGAATTCTAGTGACCACGGTTAGCCTAGTGTTATGGTCACGTGACACGGGCTATGGCCTTTTCCACAGCAGTGTGTTCTGCCACTACTAAAGAGTTGATACACGTTGTCCAATAAGGCTCCAAGTTCTTCCAATGGTATAGTGAGTGTAAGTCTTGGGAGAGGTGCTAGCTCAGGTGCTCACCCTCGTCCCTTAACGAGGTTCAAAATTAGAGGTCCGTCGCCGATAACCCCTCCTGCTAAGCCTTAGTCGAATCAACAAAAATCAGTCAACGAACTTAACACCCAAAAGTTTGGTTCACTCTGAGGCCTACTGACAACAAGCTTATGATATGAACTTCTCGCGAGCAGTCTGGTTCACAGATATATACACTGCTGAACTGCTGCAGTGGCTCATGGGAATCCATCTCCGGTAGTTTTCCTCGAGGAGGTGAAAGAGAATCGACAATTAGTAGTGCCACGTAGGTTTATCTGCTCACGTACACCAAGCATCAGGTTATTTGATCAGTGACTTGCGGTCTGCAGTTATTTGTCCTTTCTTTCTCAAGTGGAAAACTCGTCCTAAAATCCTTCAGCAACACGCGAGCTGATCAGCAGTGAGCGGCTTGATCTGCCAGTGCATACACCTCATAATAAGATATTAATCATACTAAACAAAAAGACGGCAGCAACATTTACTCACAAGTAAAAATTTTACTTCTATTATGATCCTCCCTTAAAAAAGTAGTTTTTTTAAATTAACTAATGAGAGAACCTAACCAATTATGAAGTTATAATGGTGTAGGGAAACGAATCTCCATCAGAATAAAACCATCTCAATCGCTAATAATGAGAGCACTGTCTGCAGAAGATGAGAACAAGAATCGGCTCATTACCGATTTGGGAATAACGCAATCAAGGTCGGATGAAATTTCATAGAACTCGAAGACGTTCATTAACTGATGTTACGGAACATTGATTTCGAGCAGAAAAGTGTTTGTTATACGGGATGCGATCTTGATACAAGCTTTTTTCTATTTAAATGCATCAAGTTTCCTTCTGTTCTATCTACTTGTTAATGCTTCAGCTCATTAAGTGAAATGTGTTGGTTTTTGAAGACTACCTGCGTAGTTTACCATTGTTCTGCAACGTATTTGTATCCGCACATCAAAATGATTATTAAATGAGATTATTTCTCGTTCTATTAAAAATAAATAAAAGTAATAAGAGACAGTGAAAGTCAGTAGTGAAAGAAAATAGCTCACGGGAAGAATTTTAAAAACTTTTTTCCATGGAGTTTTAAAGTAAGTGTATGTTTCAGAAATCTGATTCTCAACAGTTAAAAAAAATCGTTTTTTATCATTGAGAATTTCTATATAAAAACATAATTATGAAAATGTAATTTACGTCTACCAAGGGATAATAATACGAAAATTTCTTTATTTTTAAAGCTAATAAGCATTTATTTATTTATTTTACTTTTAAGATTTTTTTGCAAAGATTTTATTAGCATTAACTTCAGAAAACGTCCAGGTTTCCAAACAGCAATTTAAAAAACTTTCAGTACAAATCTCCACCTCCAGTTTTAAATCTAACAGAAGTTTAAAAGAATTTTCTAAGAGAAAAAACGTGTATGCGTATGATGGATTTATGCTAATATAATTGTTACCATACTTTTATGTAACATAGGTTTCAAAAACTGAATTTCCAGTATTCGTAGAAGATTTTTAACATAAATATTAATTTTGAAATCCTTTTCTTGAAGTTTATAATTTATATATTTTATAATAATTTAATAATAAAATCAGTAAACTAAATAATTTTATTTAACTAAATTAGCCAACTACTATATTGGGAAAAAGAAAAGAAAAGCACTTCTGATCTAATTTTTATAAATAATAATGATAAATGAAATAAACTAAAAATATATTTTTTCTTCCATGCTTTCTGACATACATTTCCCATTAAAAAAAATAAAAAATAAAAAAATAAAGGGGAAAAACTTTACTTCATTAGTTTTCTAAATCATTTACTTACACAAGAAAATCACCAATTTCTCAGTTTTCAAATTGAATATACATGAATACACACGCATATTTATATATATATAACTTTACTTTACTTATTTATTGATATTTTAAGTAACATTACTGGTTTTGAAATGCTGCCAATTTTGATGCTTTAAAATTGGGAAGAGAGAAAAGATGTCACTCTATTGGGCATTTCCTTTCTTCCTGAGCAGTAAAGAGCGTTTATGACCTGTCTAACCCCACCATAAGTGGTAATGAATGGTAGTGAACATAACTGGGACCAAGTCTACAATTAAGAGAAAGGAGAGTGGTCAACTGTCATCAGAAAGCCATCTGTTGGCATTTTTAGGACTCAAAAAGGATTCTTCCTGATAAGCAGTCCAATCAGAGAGCCCGGAGCCGCACATCTGTTGTGACATCAGAAACGGTATACACTCGCTGAAGGTCGCGAATACATACGCTTATTTGTCTTCAAAATGCTCTAGGGTTGATATCGGTTCTATCAGAACTGATCCATTTGTTTTTAAAGTTTTGCAAATTTCATCGCGCAAAATAAAAAAATTTCCAAATCCTTATAGATTTGTAGGTTTTGGGATTGTCGAGTAACTACAAACGTTCAGTTTATTTTTCCTTTTCCCACAGATATTGATAATAGTTTCGATTAAAATTCTTGATAACTCTAGGATAAAGCATTTTAAAATGTTTTAAAGTAAGTAATTCATAATTTCAGAGCATTGAATGAAATTAAGAAATCTTTGTGAGGTTAGATTAAGAAAGAAAGGGTTAGATATAGATTAAAAGGTCTTATATTTGCTCATTTAAATTATAATTCTACATTATATTCGTAGATATAATCGAAATTCTCTTCGAATATAGTCAAATTCAAGATTGTGATTGTTTATTATGAAAGAATCAGGCGTTATTGGTGCCGACTGTAATTTCGAGCCGTTCAAGTAATAAATGACAGCTGAACGCGTCCCTCCCTTTCCAAAATTCGTAACTTAGCGCCAAAGGATAAGTGAGTTGTTTGGTTTTTTAAAACGTACCGAAGCAACACAAGGGCTTTATGCGACGAACCTCGTTAGCCTGATTCGGTCATGACAAGGACGATACTTGAGCTGGAACCCCTCCAAACTTCCACACCACGAAAGATCTTGAGCCACTACAGATTGAAGGACATCAGCCCCGGTTACACGGCGGGTCTCTTGTGGCATCAAGGTTTGAACCCCGACTCGAGAAACTACCGGCAGCGAAGAAGCGACTAGGCCATTACTTGGCACCTCGTCATTCTGAACCTAGGTCAGGATGACATCTGAACTAGACTCTTCTCCAAACTTCACACATAGCAACGGAGGACTTAAAGCTACGACATTTAAAATGGGTCAGCCACGCTACCGTGGGTCTCAGTGGCTAGCATTCGAACTCCTACTATCGGAAAGAACGACGCGAGTGTCGACCATGACCTCTAAGTTACGGGACCAAAGGAGTCAAGATATTGTATTAAATGAGGCATCTTTGAAAAAAAAAAAAGATAGGTGTGTGTGTGTGTGCGAGCTGAGTTTGAGTCCTATCTTCCATAACGATGAAGAAAAAATAATTTTAAATAACTTACGAAAATAAAATGAAGTTCTGATATTTCTACAAATTTTAAATTCATAAATTCCATGAAATATTTCCTTAGAACAAGGGTGTCGAACGTCAAACTCACTGATTGATGTGTTATCTGATTTGCAGAAATTCTCACCAGCGATATGTGTATAATAATGTGCTCGTATTCGAAACTTAGGGATGCTATAAAATGAATTTTTATATGCTTCAATGACAAATGAATGTAGCAAATTCTAGTAATTAAATAATTGTAATTGTTTGTGTGCAAATTAAAATGCAATTACTTACCGATTAACAATATATTATATTCTTATTAACAATGAAATGAAAAAAGATATTCGATCTATTGTGATAGTAAAACGTTTAAAAGGCTGCACTGAAATCGAAAGTTATTGAGCTCATAATCTATTCAATTCAATGTCTGACCTGTCATGGAGCCAGCTCGTCTCCGAGAATATCTGAATCCAGCCGCGAATGAGTCACATTTCCACTATAGTCCCATCAGTGAGGATGCCTTGGCTCAAATTCTCAAATTGCTTGTCAATTTCAGTGACGACGTCAATCATCTGATCTTAGGTTCAATATTTTTCATTACTGATTAACGTTAAGTGCAACACGAGGGCTAATGATGACGGACTCGTAATGTTGAACTCGGTCAAGTGACGAGGGATGTTGAAGTCCCTTCAAATTACACTCCACACCAGAGGAACATTTGGGATCCGGACAAGATTTAACGTGTAAAAAACAGCCAACTACACAACGGGTTTAGGCATAGGACTTGAAATACGACTTGAAAACAATGCCGACCACAAAGATACGTTACGGTAAGAAATTGAAAATGAAGATTATAGAGCAAGAGTCAAATTGCTAATTTTCGCAATAAACAGTGCATTTGTAATGGGTGTTAGAAAATACTTAAAATTAGTTACACAAGAAGGGGCGGAGGAAACAAAGATGTCTAATTTAACAGGAGGGCGCCCATGTTCTACCAAAGAAGTATACCCTCATGGGAAAGAAAAATATTATTTAGGTCCTCGATCCAGATGTCTGCACCTACCTAAAAAGGTAGGCCGAAGGTTAATATTATCCGAAGCTGAAGTTGTGGATAGCAGTTTTGAGTCGTGGTCAGAAAACAAACAGTCAAAAACGTTTATTATAGCAAACAATGGATAAATTGATCGAGGAGACAAACGTAAAGAGGGAAAGTACTGCCTTAGCACTTATATGTTGTTTCAGTCTCAATTATAAAAATATTTACCTCGAAAGAAAAATTTATATACTCCCGCTAATTAAAATGATAATTTGGTAGCTCTTATGATATTCCCAGGTGTCTATGCGTGCGTAGCCTTGAATTTATCTAAGAACTTATTCATGTAGCTTATCTATATCTATATATAAGCGAAATCCAATTACTGACTCATCACAGGATCTCAAAGACCATCCACACCGATTGACTGAAATTGAAGCGTAGTTACTCATTTTATGTAGACGTCACTACAGTGACGGATTTTACGGACTCTTATCCAAATGTAATTTTCTATCCGTTAATCTACTCTTTATCCATCGTTATGTAAATTTTAAGACTTTATCGCCAAAATGATATGACTGACGCCAAACGGAAAATATTTTTTTAATGTATACGTGTATTGTCACATTAAGTTTATTCATGAAGATTATGCGCGGAATAGAAAACCAACTCGATCGTAATTCACATCGGAAGCCTCCAAAATTTATTAATTTCATGACCCTACAGAAGGGCCCTTTATGGAAAACTCAAACACGCCCAGAAAAATAGAAAGCAAATATTTTGTTTTGATGAAACAAAACGATTGGAAATATACCACTGAATCTGAACCAGCCTAACTCAAACTTAACTGGATCTTGGAAAACACTCAAAACCACATTCTTCAAGGAAGCAGCCATCACCAGCTATCAACTGGCTTCACTGTGAGGACCTCGCCACGGTCCAGAACCCAAGAACGCTCACGGACATAATGCAAGATTGAATTCTGGAACCCGACCTGTCTGACCTTTCAGTATTTCCGCAAACTCAGGGCCCAAAAATCCATTACAGACAATCTATACATATATTATTAAACCATATTATTATACATATGGTTATGATACAGTATATATGAAAGGAGACATATTAGATATACATTATTGGAACCATATTAATACATATACAGCACATATTAATCCACATACAAAAAGCACATAAAGCACATGTAGAAGACATATTAATATATTACATACATATAACCATATTATTACATGGCGTTATATGGTTATTATACATATTACATATTATGTAACCATATTATATTACATGTGTTACGTATTAAATATGTCATACAATATTAACCATACATACATACAAAACCATACATACATACATGCTACATATTGTTATTATATGAGAGATATACAGTTATTACGTATTATTGGATACAACCATACAGTTACAAGGTTGGTTATATTAAGGTTATTAACCATATTAATATTATTGCCACACATACATACATATTACATACAGTTGGTTACACAGAAATATACATACACAGAATATGTTATTAAGTTATAATACATTATTATACATATTACGTTTATTATTATTATTAATACATATTGTTACAAAGGACACATATTATTATTAATATAGCGAGCACATATTATACATATTACATATTATTGGAAAGACATATTATATTAATAGTATACATATGGAGTTATTACAGACACATAACACATACATACACATATAATAAAATATTGTTGGATACACATATTGCTTATTATTATTGCTACAGATATACATATAAGTATAGATATATGATATTATTATACATAATATTATTACACACATATTATACATACAATATTATTACATATTAATATTGTTGTTGTTGAAGACATATACATATTGCCACATATTATTATATACATATACAACCTATTATTACACATATATTATTATGGATATTGGCTATGTTACATACACATACATGACATAACCATGGACATGGCTATTAATATTATTACAATTATATTATTATACACAATACACATACATACATACATATGTTATATAACTGAGTATATATAGTGTATATACATAGAGAATTATATATATATATAAAACTATATATAAGATATAATCACATATATAAAACCATATAAGGTGATTCTTTTAATTTTTATTTTCCTTATATTTTTAAAGTAGTATTAGTTTAAAAGACAACTGAATTCTTAAAATTTAAATTTGATTATCATTATCGTTTAAGAATTGAAAACTCTCTTGATATTTTACGTATAGGTTGATGAAATATAATATCTTTACTTGTTTATTAGAGGCTGGCTTAGTTATTCAAAAGTGTTACACTATGACAGCAGCATACAGGTAGTAAAACAGTTCTTCCGAGATGGATAAGATGGCTGCCTCATTTAACTTACACATCGATGGACGTTGAACGCGTCATGTGAAGTTTACTTCCGACGCGTGGGTAGCGAAGGAGAAGAGAAGCGCAGAAAGTGGCGGCAAAAGAGAGAAGAGAGCCAGAAAGCAGCTGTTTTGTTTTGTTCTGGGATAGGTGGAGCTTTCTCATAT